>CM069912.1:118942538-119320842 GCA_036172215.1 Camellia granthamiana | reverse complement strand
TTCCTTTATTTATAGTTGTTCCTCCTGAGGCCTCGGGGCCTGAGCTTGGTTTTCAATCATTACCTGTTCTTATATTCGGCCCCCAACGATCTTTATTAATCGGCTTACGTATCGTATTCGGCCCACCCTAGACTTGCAGGATGGGGCCGATTAATCTTTGCTGGACGTCCGGTTAATGTCAGTATTAAGACATGCCCCTTCCGATTTATCCGTATATTCGGCTCCCACAATTGCCCCCCGAACTCCCTATTGAAGGTAGTTAATCGGCGTATTTGGTTTAGAATTCGAAAAGCCCCTTAGATCAGGAGGCTTCGCGTATCCCAAGGCGTCAGAAAATGTCAGAAAGCACACGCCTTTTCGTCTATCATTACACTTTCCCGCTTCATTCATGCGTCCCTTGCATTTATTGCGATTTGAAACTTCAGCCCCCTTTTTGGTGCACATTTCGTCGATCATCTGATACGTTTGGACCGTCAGCGCGCATCTCTTCTCTCACCCGCATTTTCTGCAACTTTCGTCCGTCTACCTTTGCCTCATCTGCTCCTCGTAAGTTTTCTTCCCCTTTCTTTGTAACCCTATTCTCTGTTTATCGTTTTTTACTTTCGGCGAAACCTTGGACCTCCGTCGAAATGGCTAAACACCTGAAGGACCTCCTTTCTGAGAGCCGCATTTCCGGCTTCCGACGACATTTTTCCATTTCCGATGACGTCCATCTAACTCTTGTAACGGACAGTACTCTGGATATGGAAAGGGAGGATCAGAATACAATCGTATTCCCCCTCCTGTCCATAGCGGAAGGCGGAGTCCATTTCCCCCTATATCCACTACTTAGGGCTGTCTTTCGCCATTGGAATCTGATTCCTTCTCAGCCCAACGTAAATTTCTTTCGAATCGTTATGGGTGTTATAAAGTTGAACCGGCGTCTTGGGATCAATCTTGGAATTCCGGCTATTCGGCACTGCTATGCTTTAGCCAAATCCTCTGGTCGGCTAGGTCGGTACTTCCTTAGGGCCAAAGATACTAACCATCATTTGGTGACTATGCTTGCCAGTTCTGGTAAGAGGGTTGACGATGTAATGGTCAATGTCCGAGGTAATTGGGAGTTCGCTGAAGGCGAAGATCGCCTAGACCCCATCCCCAGACATAAGGGTGACCCAGGTTGCCACGTAGTATCTTGTGTTTAATGGTTTACCTTTTAATCGGCTCTCTTTCCTTAATCACTCCTTTTTTACAGGTAATAAATTGAAGAAGATTTTGACTTGCGCTGACGAAGCGGTCCTTAGGGATATTAAGATTGCACTCGACTACTTTGGCCGCCCAAACGTGCAAAAACAGGGGAGAGCCGCCCACATTTTACTTCGGTACGAGCCCACTTATACCACGTTCTCGGCTGCTGACAACATTCCGATTCCATCCGGCGATCAGCAGCTCTCGGCTCTTATCTTCCCCAGCTACAAGAACCTCAGGCAAATCGGTCTCGAAGATTCTGATTCGGGGTGTGACGCAGAGCTGGAAATACAAGTAGTTGCCGATCCGGCGAGAGAATTCACTGTGGAGGCCGAAGAAGTTGACGTGGCCGTCCGCTCTACGTTTGAGGCTGCCGGACTCGATCAGCCTTCGCCATCCGCATCGGGTCAGGCAGAAGTCTCTTTCGGAGACATTTTCGCGAATTTGGGCGACCTACCCGGCGATTTCTTCGAAGGTATGGCGAAGGAAAGCCTTTCGCAAATGGCGCGTAGGAAAAACGCCGAGCGAATGGCTGCTCGACAAAAGGCCGAGGCCGGCGGATCTGATCCCAACTTGCCTAAGGCCTCCGTACCCATCGTTGAAGGGCTGGCTTAGGTTACGCCGGTTGAAACGGAAAGAGGGGGTGAACAGCGGGCCATTGAGGAACGGGAAATTCCGGGGGAGCGCGGCCAAAAACGTAGCGTCGAGGGGGAAGCCAGTTCTGAAGCTAGTCCTGACAAACGGCCTCGCCTTAAGGAATCGGACGTGGTTGCTCCGTTTTTTATTCAGCCGAAGATCAGAGATACGCCGATCTCTTCCAATGCTTCTGCCATTGAGGATCCGGCCGTTGCGTTGAGCTTGGCGGCGTCGATTTCCTTGCCGGCTGACAGTGCAGCCTTTTGCGCCATGCCGGATATTTTGGCCGTAGCCTTATCTGCGCAGTCGGCACTCCTGGTAGGAATCTTATATTTATTTCTGAATTTATTTTTTATAAAGGTATCTAATGATCCCTTACTCTTGCAGACCGTCAGCAGGATTGCCGACTTGGGTCGCCGTCTGCATGATGCTCTTGGCAGGATTGACCGTTTGCAAGCCGAAGTGGAAGGTCAGAAGAGTAGAGCGGAGTTTGAAAAAATGAGGGCCGCAATGGAGAGCGCCCGAGCCGAAGCGGAGAAGGAGAGGGCTCGTTCTGTTGAACAGCTTCGATCTGACGCTGAGGCTAGAGCGAATGCGAGTGAGGAATCGCTCAAACTCTCAAGGAACGAACTTGCCCAGGCGGAGGCTCAGCTGGAGGAGCTGAAGGCGGCCAAAGAGAAAGCCGTATCTGAGGCTTTCGAGGCGGGAAAGAGCGCCGCTTTCACTGAATATGTTGATGAAGTTCCCAAGTTTGAGAATCGGGGGTTCAAACATGGGTGGCTCAAAGCCCTTGCTGTCGCTGGGGTTACATCGGATTTGCCAATTCCTTACGAGCAAGTGGATGTCGAGCCACTCGAATCTGACACCGAGGAGTGATTTGGTTGGGTTTTGTTGGTTCAGGGTAGTTTTCATGTATAAATTGGTTACTAACTTGTACGTAATTTATGAATGAACATTTCCTTGTAATGCCACTACTTCCTGTGCACAATTTGTGTGATTATGTTAATGAAACATTTTGCTGAGTTTGGCTCAAAGCCTTTTGCTACTTTGCGTAAAATTGTTGCTTAGTTTCAGCTTTTAGGGATTGAATATCCTGTGTCAACATTGATTTGTCTTTATGAACTGTCAAGTTGTGAGCCGAATAAATTGGTGAATCTGCGGATGTTGACATTTATACTCCATTTTCTTCGAATGCCTTGTTGTGATTAGACACGCGAGCAAACGATATTGTATGCACGGCTTATTTAGAATCAGGCAACGCCGAATTATGATCGATTCAGGAGCCGGCTGGGGTACCTGAGCCGAATATATTGATGAATGTGCCCTTGCCCCAGGCGGTTCCTTTGCTAACATGGGCAAACGATATTGTATGTACGGCTTATTTAGAATCAGGCAACACCGAATTATGATCGATTCAGGAGCCGGCGGGGGTATTCGAAGAGATTGTAAACCGCGCCCCTGCCGTCGACTCAGCCGGCGTCGGGTGATTCAGGATCTTTAATTAATGAGATTGCCTCGAACATGCTGCCTCTGTGAAGGATAAATGAATAAGGGTGCATCCTTTATGAGCTTGGTATCCTCGAGCTCCTGGAGGAAAACTGGTTACGTGAATGTCGAACCGACTCTTCTTTAATAGTAAAGGGGAAGCGAAGACCCTAGCTGAGCTGGGCGGAGATATGATCCGAGGTGGTGAACCCTCGCGTGCAGGAAGTAGGAGTGCCAGGGGTCGAGAGAGGCGTCAGTCTCCTCGACGTCGCAGTAGATCGCCCAGGCGAGACAAGCAGTCGCAGGGTAAATCTCCACAACCCTGAGTTGAGAGGAGGTCTGACGCGAATCCGCGCCCATTGAGCTTTGCGGTATTCGTAAAGAACAGACCCATGACGGAGGCGGATTCGATCGTTCGAGACCCAGACGTAGCGGTCGACTTTGCCCGACAAATATTCCCTCATGAGGTTCAGCAGTCAATGCTTGGTCGTCCGGACTACGAGGTGTTTCGCAAGGGCGTTCACGGCGCGGTGAAGGGGCTTTACACTGCTTACGAAGTCGGCATGCAACTGCGTGCTACCCGTCAAGAGATGGAGAAGAAGGAAGAACGTATTCGAAGTTTGGAGGCCCGCGCGGAGGCGGCCGAGTGGGAACTAAGGAAGATTAAGGCGGCACAGCCACAACCCACCGCGCACGCGAACCCAATTGTGGAGGAGAGGGTTACTAGTCGGCTTATCAGCTCCGCACTCGCCGATCGAGATACGGCAAGTATGTTCGCGATAGAGAGCGCGAAGGGGAGGGCCTATGAGAAAGGTTTTCATGAGGGCCGAAAAGTGGGGATCGAGAAAACCAAGGAGAGATTGGCCGAAGAAGTGTGCCGATGTGAAAATCGTGGGTTTCGGCATGGTTGGATCAAGGCATCTCGAGCCGCGGAAGCTCTTCGGGCGTCGGGAATTGATTTTGCATCACCACGCTACAGGAATAAAGATTTTCCATTTTCTGCTTTTGAAGTTGAGAAGAGTGAGGATGAAGGCGACACCGTATGAGTTTAGTAGTTGTAAAATTGGAACGCACGGCGCGTTTGACACTATGTAACTTATTATTTTACTGAATAAAGAACGTTTCATTATTACCGTCTCGTTGTCATTCGTATTCGGCTTATGTGTATTTTGTGTTGTCTAAATATTGTCCGGCCCAGATGGCTGTTAATTGTCCGGCCATACGCGGGCTTATCGGCAGGGTTTGCACGACCTGGGTCTGCACGGTCGTTATGGTTTCGACGGCTATTTATCTTGGATTTGAGTTGGCGCATTATTACTTGGCCGGTTGGATTAGTGGGCTGGTGGTCGTTACGAATGTCAATCGACGCTCGTTTTATCCAGCCAATGCGTTTTTTGGTGCTATCAGACTCTCTTGGGATTGGGACCTCGAGATCGCGGTCGTCGTTGAGAATAAAAGGAGCAGGCGCTTCGCACCAATAATCCCACTCGACTCATCATTCCTTGCGTGGGATGGTGATTTTGGCTTCAGAGGCTCAGACTTTGGGCGAATTTGGCGTTGCGATGGTTTTCATCAGAAAACCTAGGTGTGAGGGGGTTAAGTCGTCCAAAGAGCCTGAGATCTGTAAGTCTCCAAGTCGTCGAAGCAGATCACCCCGAAAGGAGAGGCAACAACTGTTAAGTTCATTCTTCCTTGTCCTGGATCTTTGCCTTGACATTGTCAATGGTATCAGGGGAAGTTTGGCGCTGTGCGAGTCGTGGGCTTGAGCATATTTGGTTCAAGGTATTGTACGCCGTGGAGAGGTTCAAGGCGGTGCTCGTCGATCCGGCGATGCTGCTTTACCAGTGCATTTTGTTTCTTTTTTGCTTGCGATACTGTAATGCTCGAACGGGGGTTGTGTTTATGTAACAACTGTTTGATCGAATAAATGGTTATATTTATGCTTTCGATACTGTAACGCTCGAATGCGGGTTGCATTTATGTAACAACTGTTTGATCGAATAAATGGTTTTATTTTAAATCTGCCTGCCCGTTATTTCGAATGTATGATCTGTTCTAGTGTGTTAGATAGGAGCAATTAATCCTTCGTTCGTGCTAACGTCTGCTCCGGCCCATTCGGCCTCAAGGAGATGACTCGGCTCCGAATCCGGAGACTTAATCGGCCCTAAGGCGGTATGCGCCAAAGGGGGCTCCGAATCCGGAGACTTGATCGGCCCTATGGCAGCATGCGCCAAAGGGGGCTCCGAATCCGGAGACTTAATTTGGCCAATCGTGATACACGAAGGGCGCTCCGAATCCGGAGACCTAATCGGCCCTAAGGCGGCATGCGCCAAAAGGGGCTCCGAATCCGGAGACTTAATTTGGCCAATCATGATACACGAAGGGCGCTCCGAATCCGGAGACTTGATCGGCCCTAAGGCGGCATGCGCCAAAGGGGGCTCCAAATCCGGAGACTTAATTTGGCCAATCGTGATACACGAAGGGCGCTCCCAATCCGGAGACTTGATCGGCCCTAAGGCGGCATGCGCCAAAGGGGGCTCCGAATCTGGAGACTTAATCGGCCCTAAGGCGGCATGCGCCAAAGGGGGCCCCGAATCCGGAGACTTAATCGGCCCTAAGGCGGCATGCGCCAAAGGGGGCTCCGAATCTGGAGACTTGATTTGGCCAATCGTGATACACGAAGGGCGCTCCGAATCCGGAGACTTGATCGGCCCTAAGGCGGCATGCGCCAAAGGGGGCTCCGAATCCGGAGACTTGATTTGGCCAATCGTGATACACGAAGGGCGCTCCGAATCTGGAGACTTAATCGGCCCTAAGGCGGCATGCGCGAAAGAGGGCTCTGAATCCGGAGACTTAATTTGGCCAATCGTGATACACGAAGGGCGCTCCGAATCCGGAGACTTGATCGGCCCTAAGGCGGCATGCGCCAAAGGGGGCTCCGAATCCGGAGACTTAATCGGCCTTAAGGCCGCATGCGCCAAAGGGGGCTCCGAATCTGGAGACTTTATTTGGCCAATCGTGATATACGAAGGGCGCTCCGAATCTGGAGACTTGATCGGCCCTAAGGCGGCATGCGACAAAGGGGGCGCCGAATCCGGAGACTTAATCGGCCCTAAGGCGGCATGCGCCAAAGGGGGCTCCGAATCCGGAGACTTTATTTGGCCAATCGTGATACACGAAGGGCGCTCCGAATCCGGAGACTTGATCGGCCCTAAGGCGGCATGCGCCAAAGGGGGCTCCGAATCTGGAGACTTGATTTGGCCAATTGTGATACACGAAGGGCGCTCCGAATCCGGAGACTTAATTTGGCCAATCGTGATACACGAAGGGCGCTCCGAATCCGGAGACTTGATCGGCCCTAAGGCGGCATGCGCCAAAGGGGGCTCCGAATCCGGAGACTTAATCGGCCCTAAGGCGGCATGCGCCAAAGGGGGCTCCGAATCCGGAGACTTTATTTGGCCAATCGTGATACACGAAGGGCGCTCCGAATCCGGAGACTTGATCGGCCCTAAGGCGGCATGCGCCAAAGGGCGCTCCGAATCTGGAGACTTAATCGGCCCTAAGGTGGCATGCGCCAAAGGGGGCTCCGAATCCGGAGACTTGATTTGGCCAATCGTGATACACGAAGGGCGCTTCAAATCCGGAGACTTAATCGGCCCTAAGGCGGCATGCGCCAAAGGGGGCTCCGAATCCGGAGACTTAATTTGGCCAATCGTGGCAAGTGCCCCACTGGGAATCGACATATGATTTTCAGCGTCGAGGAAAAGTAGTTCATATTGCAGGGGCAAAATATATTTACAGTTATCAGAGCCCACAGATCGGGTCAGTGATAGGGTTTTCGTCAGAACTCTGCTTGTGCCGCTTGGGGGGAACCTCGTATTTCTTCAATGCCGTGGGTTGTTGGGAAACGCAGGATCTGATGGTAGGTGCTTGGGACGGCCTTCATGATATGTAGCCAGGCTCTTCCCATTATAGCATTATACGGCGAGGGGAGCTTCACGACCAGGAATTCCACTTCGACCGTTCTAGATCCTGCTCGAACAGGTAATGTGACCTTGCCCAATGGGTATTCCGGGTTCATATTAAAGCCGAACAGTGGGTGAGGTGCCGGGGATAGATCTGCCTCGTTGAGACCGATCTTGACGAAAGTTTGATAGTACATGACCTCTGAATTACTCCCTGGATCTATGAGGATTCGTTCAATGATGAACTGATTTATGCGTAATCCAATAACCAACGGATCAACGTGGGAAGCCGTTGCGTCATTGAGGTCGGAGTCGTTGAAGGCAATTGTCGGAGCTTCTTCGGACCGGTCAGTCGAAATACGGCGTCCCTGTAAAATTGGGTGCGATCGAATTGTGTGCATGGCCGGGAGTGTAGGTAGGCTGTAAATTACGTGGATCACGCCGAGTGGGGGAGAGTCCTGCCTTAATGCTAATGCCTTGGTTGGCTTTCCCTGTTTCACATACTGTTGCAGTCGACCGTCTTGCACCAATTCTTCCAGGTGGTCTTTTAATGCGTAGCAACTCTCTGTTTCGTGCCCGTGATCTCTGTGATATTCGCACCTCTGGTCCCTTCGTCGTGTATCGGGTGGTCCCACCATCTTTGACGGCCATTTGAAGAATGGGAGGTGTTGGATTTTGGTCATTACAGCGGTGATTGGCTCTGACAGTTCCGTGTACTTTTTGTCGGTGCGCCTCGAGCGCCTACTGTCGACTTGCAATTGCTCATTCGTCGGGTGGGAGCATTGATCGCTCGATCGGTGAGAGTCCCGCCTTTTGTCCCGTTTAGCACGTTGTCGCGGCTCGGGGCTCAGAGGTGGCACGGAGCTTATCGGCTGAGCAAT
The DNA here is from genome assembly GCA_036172215.1 of Camellia granthamiana. Taxonomy (NCBI): domain Eukaryota; kingdom Viridiplantae; phylum Streptophyta; class Magnoliopsida; order Ericales; family Theaceae; genus Camellia; species Camellia granthamiana. The sequence continues at coordinate 119,312,648 of CM069912.1, read as the reverse complement.
GTCAGGAGGTCCCGATTTGGTGGACGTTGGACTAGCTTTGATCCTCAGGGCATCATCTTCCACTTTGCAATACTCTTCGACTTTCTTCATCAACGCCCAGACTGTTTTGGGGGGTCTTCTGGTCAGGGAGTTGCGAAGAGCACTGTCAGGATGTAGTCCCATTTTGAAGGCGGTGACAGCCATGGAGTCGTTGCAAGCATCGTCAACGAGGTTGAAGCACTCCCAATATCGCGCCGAATATGCTCTCAGCGTTTCTCCCGATTGAATTTGCATAGCCCAGAGAGAGTCCGCCTGTTTTGGCTGTACCTCGTTGGTGATGAACCTGGCCCTGAAGGATTTTTGCAATTGATGGAAACTTCTGATCGAAGCCGGCTCTAGCTTGTAATACCATCTGACAGCTAGTGGCCCCAAACTGCTGGGGAATATTCGGCACATGAGGGCTTCATTGTCTGCATGCAGCGTCATGGCCTGCTTGTAGTGACGTATATGATCAGTGGGGTCTGATTTTCCGTCGTAGAGAGTGAATGGTGGAGCTTTGAACTTCTTGGGCAGGGCCGCCCTCGCAATTCGTCGGATGAAAGGATCGTGCCGGTCCTCTTCGTCTGAGCTGCTTCTTCTGCACTTGTTCTTTATATGTGGGCTTTTTTCAGAGGAGCTGGAAGTGTCCAAGCGTCCCTTGTTATGCTCCGTGGATAATGAATTGGAGTCGCTATCAGTTTCCCTTGGTCGGGCTCGAGGTCGTTGTTTACCTGCCCTCGGGGGTCATTCGGGGTCTTGGCGCGCGGCTTCTTTGGATTTTGCTACTTCCAGGGCCAAATATTGTCGGAGGCGTTCATTTTCTGCGAGCATATTTTCCAGCCTTTGCTCATTCTGTTTAGCTTGTTGTATGATGGCTTGCATCGTCTCCTGCGCTGAAGTCGTTGGTGAATCAAAATTCAAGGCGCGTCTCGCAGCGATGGTTTCCTTCACGAGCATATCTGCCGGGGTGATGTCGTCTCTCTGTGTGGTCTCGTCGGTGGCTATCGGAGGATCTTGCGTCTCGCCTTCCATGGATGTATTTGAGTATTCCCACAGACGGCGCCAATTGTGGGGAAGTGGTTTTTGGAAATACTCTTCTGATCGAGGAAGACGCTCTTGATTCTCTGCTAGTCACCTGCAAAGACAAATATTCTGGTCGGGGGTGCCGGGATTAGCAATCCGACGGGCAAGTCAGTTCCTCTACTCAAGAAAGCTTGTTTTTTAAGTTTAGTGGGGTGTATTTTTCTTACATACCATCCAAGAACGCTGCTTCCTTTATTTATAGCTGTTCCTCCTGAGGCCTCGAGGCCTGAGCTTGGTTTTCAATCATTACCTGTTCTTATATTCGGCCCCCAACGATCTTTATTAATCGGCTTACGTATCATATTCGGCCCACCCTAGACTTGCAGGATGGGGCCGATTAATCTTTGCTGGACGTTCGGTTAATGTCAGTACTAAGACATGCCCCTTCCGATTTATCCGTATATTCGGCTCCCACAATTACAATTATGCCATTGTGAGTGGGCCACTACCTTAGATCAAGCTTGAGCCTTATCACACTCAAACACAACATTTCATTAGCCAAGCTCCTTGCTCCCACCGAATTAGAGAGAGAGAGTAGAGAGTTAGAGTGATCTCATCTTGAATTGCTTGGAAACTTGAAGTAATTGTAGAAGATTTGTGCAATTGAGCTTCCAGTCCTGTGATTGAAGACCTAAGGTAGATCATTGACCTTCTTTATTGTGCATTTGAGTTTATTCTTGCATGATTCATGGGTCTTTAGTAATCTAAGGCATGAATTGGTTCAATAGTGTTGACTTGAAGCTCATCCCATGCATGCATGCTTGTATTGATAAGTTTGAAGTTGTTTTCATGGCAAATGTCACATGCATGCTCATATTTATGTTTAAGTCCATGATTTCATCTTGTTTTGAAAAGAATTGGCTCATTAGAGCATGAATTTGAAGCTTGAGGGTTGTTGTAGTACATGCATGTTCAATTGGAATCATGTTCATGAAATTGGTTTGAAATTGAGTTTGAATTAAACACCCTTGGGCTTTGAATTACCAAATTGATCTTTGAAATACATAATGTTATGTGTTTACAAGTGTTTTCCAGGTTTTTAGCCCAAGAGGATCAAAAATTTGGCTTTTAAACTTGATTTTGAGCTTAGGACTCAAATCTGGAATTTCCAGATTTTGAGCCTACGCTCGAGCGAGGAAGTCCACGCTCGAGCGTACACTCTGTGATTCTGCCTTCTGCTCAAGCGAGAAAAGTTACGCTCGAGCGTGAAATGCGAGCATCCAGTACTTTGCATGAGTTCACAATCCGCTCGAGCGAGGAAACTCACGCTCGAGCGAGGACTTGTGTCTTACGCTCGAGCGAGGGTCGAGCGTCCATCGAGCGCAAAATTGGAGCATCCAGCATTTTTACTGTAGCACACAGTCCGCTCGAGCGGAGCTCCTTTGTTTGCATGTCCGCTCAAGCGTAGAAAGCCACGCTCGAGCGAGACCCCTGTTTTCAGCAAATTTTGTAAAGTGTTCAAAAGTGCATCTTTGCATCCTCCTTCCATCCTAGGCATTCCTAGGGCATATTTAAGACATCTTAATGAGGATATAGATGTGGAACCACACCAAGGCAATTAGGGGTTAAGTTATTGATCTTTCCCAACTGTATAGCTTAGTGTGTGTTCATCCTGTATACTGTGTAGGGTTGGCTTACCGAGGAGACGCTCTAGCTTACTGTGGCCCAGAACTCTGTGAGTAACAATTGTGTAAAGATATGTTCAAAAATGATTATCTTCTGAACTGTTTACTGAACTGAACTGTTTACCGAGTTGAACTGTTTTATGAACTGTTTACTGTTAACTGAATGAATGTATGTCTTATATTCTGAACTGTATTGTGGCATCTTTACCACTACTGTTTACTAATTGATGGCCATCAATTGACTGTTCGGTCTTTTAAGACCTACTGTTTACTGTACTGCTACTGTCACGGATATCTCTGGAGCAAAGTGCTGCACAGACCTAAGTGCTACAGTGTGAGCCACCTCTAGAATCTGTGCGAGACACCTCTTGAGTCCATACTGGGCTTTAAGCCAATCTGTGAAATCTGGAGCAAAGTGCAGCACGGACCTAAGTGCTACAGTGTGAGCCACCTCTAGAATTTGTGCGAGACACCTCTTGAGTCCATAAGAACTGTACTGTTACTGTTACTGTTACTGTTACTGTTACCGTTACTGTTACTGTACTGCTACTGTCACTGCTACTGCTACTGTACCGTTACTGTTACTGTTATTGTTACCGTTACTGTTACTATACTGTACTGTTACCATTACTACTACTATACTGACACTGCTACTACCACCGTACTGTTTTGCTATCGGTTGTGCCACGTACGATTACTATGATTTCTAAATGACTGATATGACATGAAGTATAAGCCACCGACTGTATAACTGATCTACTGAGGCAAACGACTGTTTAAAATATTGAAAGGACATTCTTTCTTAACCCCTTTACGCATTGTGTTATTCACTGGGCTTTAGCTCACTGCTCATATATATATGTAGGTGTACAGGCACCGGACCGTTGCTAGAAGCGTCGGGGTAAACTCCAGTTTTGTCAAGCCAACCTTTGTGCCTCACTTTGAGGTTCCAGTACTGTTCAAGCTATGGCTTAGGGGTGTTTTAATCTCCCCGCCTGTCTCTGTATCTGTGATGTACTACTGTGTAGACTGAATATTTTGCACTGTACTGTACTGTTTAATAGGGGTTAGGTCCCTGTTTTGTTCTGACTGATTGTATATATTCTGCACACTGTTCTGTATCGAGTTCATATGTATGTATGAAAAATCTTTTTGGCATACAGACTGTCACAGCTCATTGGACATTGTTTTATTTACTGTATTGGCTTCCGCCATGCCCCTGTACTCTGTATTACTGTTCTACTGTTAAGCAGGCCTTCGGTAATCTCGGATTACTGGCCGGTTACGGTGCTAAACCGATAGGGGCGGGTTTGGGTCGTGACAGAGTGATATCAGAGCGATACTTAACCACGAGTTATACCGCACACACGTGTCCGAATGAGCTATAGGATGTCCTAGAAAAGAAGTTAGGGCATTGCATGAGCATAAAAAGTGTGTGTGGTTATGATATGACTGATTATATGCTAATGTGTCAAACTGTTTAAGTATGCAACTGTTTATGTTTATAATTGCTACCACTGCTTATAGTGAAATGAAACGAAGCCTATATGCATACTTAAAGAAGTTAAATGGAATAACATGTAATGTTAATGTTACTACTGACAGGGGAAATCTATAAGAAATTGAACGTGTGAAAGTAAAGGGTCATGTGACCGTACCTGAGTTGAATTGAAAGCATACACACGTCTGATATGGAATGAAATGTAAAACCAGTAAGAACCTCTCCTATATTGCTAAACACCCTGTTGTGTGTAAACAAGGGAAAGGACGAGGAACGTAAGCAAAACCGAATCTTCTGATGTTAGAGTTAACAGGCTAGAAGGAATGGTTGACGTCTTAACTGAAAATCTGAGGAGAAAAAAAAGGCCGACATACGTGCTTGAATCAACTGAATATGAACTGATGACACTGATACGGAAACCCAAATAAACTGAAACCACCGGAAATTTCTAGGAGGTACCGAACCATTGAAAACTGAGACTTGGGTTTAGAAACTGAGAAAATATGTGAAGTTTTCTCTGAAAAATACTTTCCCCAATGTATCCGAGATAAGAAAGTACCTGAGTTTGAACAACTTGAAAGGTGATGAGACTGTGCTCGAATATGAGGTAAAATTTACCTAACTAGCTTGATAGGCACCCCACATGATAGATACTAACTACAAAGACTAGAAAAGAACTGAAGGTGGGTGTGACCTAGATATGATTGACTGAATCGACGTTTTACGACCGTCAAAGTGTGTAGATGTCCTGGATAGAGTATAATGTCTGAGATAACGTAGCAGCATTGAAATATCCAAATCAACATCGCCAACTGAATTAGAAAGAATGAAACAGAAGTAACAGAAAGTGAAAATGACCTCCGTGAATGGAAAATCTCGGGCAATAGTTTTGACCAATGAAGGTCAAAGAAGCAATGTGAACAATGATATACCTATCTGTACTGTATGGGGGAATACCTTATGATTGACTGTAATCCGAGAAATTTGTACGACTATGATTTGTACTGCACTGTTACGTATTGACGGACATTATTGAATGAACGGACCCTTGAACTCGAATTATACACGCGAACTGTTTGTGTGTGTGAGACTACTGAAACTAAGAACCCATATTGGTTTGTAAAGATGAACTCCCGCTTATGAATTTGTGAACGAATGCCTGCATGAAAACTGATTTTGAACTCACACCTGTATATATGTTCCCATGCTTGTAATATTGTTAAGACTGAGAGGAATGGATAGTGAATAATGAATCTTTTGAAATCTTCCGTTGATGCAGACTATATGTGTGACACTGTAAAACCTTATGTTAACATTTACCTGTGCTATGGAAACTGTTTAGACTTATATACATATCTGCTCGCCCTTGCTTGGAATGATTGTTATGTTATTTGTTGATAATTTAACTGTTGGGACTATGACCCTGGAACTGCATGACTGAATAAAGACCCCAAATGATAAACTCTAGACTGTGAATTGTGATTGTGAGAAATTGACATGACTGTTTGATTGAACCTGCGAGCCTATGCTTTAGTGACTGTATGACCGATCTGGAACCCTCGTAGGGCAACTCACTATTATGTGTCACCAAGAACCTTGGGTGATGTATTACTGTATACCATATGCTTATATAAAGGAATTATTTGGAAATTGCTATATTGACTATGATGCTTACCTCTCAATGTGAATAACTGCATGCCTGTGCACTGCCTGTAAACTTATTGGGAGGAACACGTTGTATACGACCTGTACTGCTTTGATATGAATTATAATGCCATAAGACTCTGATGTCGGTTGACAAATTGTGAAACTACTGATTATGTACCTAAACGAATGGAGTCTGAACTAATGTGCCTCATCTGGAAATGATAGGAATGGAACTGTTATCCGATCTAATCTGATAGAACGGTGGGTTGATGAAACCCTTTGTGTAACTGATAGAATTTCTGTTGGATGCTTGTGCTTTGAACTTTTACTTGTAATGATTTGACAGAACTTGCATCTGACATGACCTGGTCGAACTTTCATCGAATTGACCTGAGGGAAACCTTAAAGAGAAAGCTATTATCAGATTGCTTACAATGTGGGAAAACTGGGAATGTGACATGTGATGACTTACCCGGTATTACTGTTATGACCTTGAACTTGTTTGACCGGGAAATGACTGTTTTGGTGATTACTGTACTTCAGGACTGATGGGATCTGTTGACCACAGACCGGTTTTGATCATAAACTCTGACTGCCTGGAAGTATATGTAATCTGTATGACTGCTGTCGTATTGACATGTGCTATGACTGAATCTGTGAGAACTGGAACTGATGAATAGTAAATGAATACTTACTTCAGAACTCTGCCTACTGCTATGGGAGTAATGTACAATTCGCCTTATATTACCGATAACTCCCGAATGAACTGGACTGACTGTGATGGCTTACCGAATTGAGAACCAAATTGAACTAAGACCGGGTGAACAACTCGGAAGAGGACGAATCGAAACTCTGTAATTTAACGGGGGAAATTACTTAGGAAACTGAGACCAGTGCAAATTTATAACCCCGATAAGTATTGTATCTGTCCTGCACTGTATCTGTTCTATACTGTATCTGTTCTGCACCTGCTCTAGTAGTGCTAATGAGTGCACCCCGAATGCTTAAGTAAGAATTGTGGCATCTATGTATGCCCTGGACAAGAATATGGAAATGAACATGTATCCAAATCTGTCCTCGACGTGCATAAGATTCTATTTTAATATGAGCCCCAATCCTTATACGTGATTTCTGATTCTGTTTCTGTGCATTACTAAGATTGAGATTGGGCCATGAACTTGGTTATGAATCTGATTATGCTCCTGTTATAGAGTGAAAGTTACTTTTATGCTAAGCATCATCTCTGTTGTCATATGTTAATTCGAGTTTGGAGGACCAAACTCTTTATAAGGAGGGGAGACTGTAATAACCCTCATCACTGATTACTGATTAAGTACTGATTACTGCTAAACCAAGACCGATTATGATTGATAATTGAATTGATTGCAATACTGAACTGACTGACTGAAATCTGAGACTGATTGATTGACCGTAACTGTTTAAATGCATAATCTATCTGTTTGACTACCAAATTATCTGTTCTTGTCTTATGCATTAAACTGCAAATTGAAGGCCTTATCGGAGGCCAAATCTGGAATTGATTGATGTTCTGTGTTTATCATGATTAATGTGATTTTATGGCACATTTAATTGAAAATCGAGTTAGTATGATTAAATTAGATTAAATGAAGCTAATTGAAGAGTTGGGCTTAATTACAATTATGCCATTGTGAGTGGGCCACTACCTTAGATCAAGCTTGAGCCTTATCACACTCAAACACAACATTTCATTAGCCAAGCTCCTTGCTCCCACCGAATTAGAGAGAGAGAGTAGAGAGTAGAGAGTTAGAGTGATCTCATCTTGAATTGCTTGGAAACTTGAAGTAATTGTAGAAGATTTGTGCAATTGAGCTTTCAGTCCTGTGATTGAAGACCTAAGGTAGATCATTGACCTTCTTTATTGTGCATTTGAGTTTATTCTTGCATGATTCATAGGTCTTTAGTAATCTAAGGCATGAATTGGTTCAATAGTGTTGACTTGAAGCTCATCCCATGCATGCATGCTTGTATTGATAAGTTTGAAGTTGTTTTCATGGCAAATGTCACATGCATGCTCATATTTATGTTTAAGTTCATGATTTCATCTTGTTTTGAAAAGAATTGGCTCATTAGAGCATGAATTTGAAGCTTGAGGGTTGTTGTAGTACATGCATGTTCAATTGGAATCATGTTCATGAAATTGGTTTGAAATTGAGTTTGAATTAAACACCCTTGGGCTTTGAATTACCAAATTGATCTTTAAAATACATAATGTTATGTGTTTACAAGTGTTTTCCAGGTTTTTAGCCCAAGAGGATAAAAAATTTGGCTTTTAAACTTGATTTTGAGCTTAGGACTCAAATCTGGAATTTCCAGATTTTGGGCCTACGCTCGAGCGAGGAAGTCCACGCTCGAGCGTACACTCTGTGATTCTGCCTTCCGCTCAAGCAAGAAAAGTTACGCTCGAGCGTGAAATGCGAGCATCCAGTACTTTGCATGAGTTCACAATCTGCTCGAGCGAGGAAACTCACGCTCGAGCGAGGACTTGTGTCTTACGCTCGAGCGAGGGTCGAGCGTCCATCGAGCGCAAAATTGGAGCATCCAGCATTTTTACTGTAGCACACAGTCCGCTCGAGCGGAGCTCCTTTGTTTGCATGTCCGCTCGAGCGTAGAAAGCCACGCTCGAGCGAGACCCCTGTTTTCAGCAAATTTTGTAAAGTGTTCAAAAGTGCATCTTTGCATCCTCCTTCCATCCTAGGCATTCCTAGGGCATATTTAAGACATCTTAATGAGGATATAGATGTGGAACCACACCAAGGCAATTAGGGGTTAAGTTATTGATCTTTCCCAACTGTATAGCTTAGTGTGTGTTCATCCTGTATACTGTGTAGGGTTGGCTTACCGAGGAGACGCTCTAGCTTACTGTGGCCCAGAACTCTGTGAGTAACAATTGTGTAAAGATATGTTCAAAAATGATTATCTTCTGAACTGTTTACTGAACTGAACTGTTTACCGAGTTGAACTGTTTTATGAACTGTTTACTGTTAACTGAATGAATGTATGTCTTATATTCTGAACTGTATTGTGGCATCTTTACCACTACTGTTTACTGATTGATGGCCATCAATTGACTGTTCGGTCTTTTAAGACCTACTGTTTACTGTACTACTACTGTCACGGATATCTCTGGAGCAAAGTGCTGCACAGACCTAAGTGCTACAGTGTGAGCCACCTCTAGAATCTGTGCGAGACACCTCTTGAGTCCATACTGGGCTTTAAGCCAATCTGTGAAATCTGGAGCAAAGTGCTGCACAGACCTAAGTGCTACAGTGTGAGCCACCTCTAGAATCTGTGCGAGACACCTCTTGAGTCCATAAGAACTGTACTGTTACTGTTACTGTTACTGTTACCGTTACTGTTACTGTACTGTTACAGTCACTGCTACTGCTACTGTACTGTTACTGTTACTGTTATTGTTACCGTTACTGTTACTGTACTGTACTGTTACCGTTACTACTACTGTACTGACACTGCTACTACCACCGTACTGTTTTGCTATCGGTTGTGCCACGTACGATTACTATGATTTCTAAATGACTGATATAACATGAAGTAGAAGCCACCGACTGTATAACTGATCTACCGAGGCAAACGACTGTTTAAAATATTGAAAGGACATTCTTTCTTAACCCCTTTACACATTGTGTTATTCACTGGGCTTTAGCTCACTACTCATATATATATGTAGGTGTACAGGCACCGGACCGTTGCTAGAAGCGTCGGGGTAAACTCCAGTTTTGTCAAGCCAACCTTTGTGCCTCACTTTGAGGTTCCAGTACTGTTCAAGCTATGGCTTAGGGGTGTTTTAATCTCCCCGCCTGTCTCTGTATCTGTGATGTACTACTGTGTAGACTGAATATTTTGCACTGTACTGTACTGTTTAATAGGGGTTAGGTCCCTGTTTTGTTCTGACTGATTGTATATATTGTGCACACTGTTCTGTACCGAGTTCATATGTATGTATGAAAAATCTTTTTGGCATACAGACTGTCACAGCTCATTGGACATTGTTTTATTTACTGTATTGGCTTCCGCCATGCCCCTGTACTCTGTATTACTGTTCTACTGTTAAGCAGGCCTTCGGTAATCTCAGATTACTGGCCGGTTACGGTGCTAAACCCATAGGGGCGGGTTTGGGTCGTGACAGTCGCCGACACTCCGGATTACCCATGATGGAGTTTAGGCCTTGTTGTGTTTATGTGTGCATCCATTTCATATTGAGTCGTGCAATTCGACTCCTCGGCCATCATGCATCGGGATGCGTGATTGGTGGCACGAGGATCGAGGACTACACTCCCTAGAGCTTATGCAATGACGAGAAGAGTGGTCATGCATATATATGTTGAATTTACTTTGCCATGCCCCTTTCTTGCTCTCTGTTGCAGCAAACCGGAAACCAGCAGCAAAAACTAGTTAGCAGCCTTCTGGAGCTTTGTACAGTATTCCGGGACCAGTTGCAAACAGAGGCAAATCGAGGCATCGCGAAGGATTTTTCGGCAAGGCGACTCGAGCATGCATGCATCTTTCATCATTCCAAACAGAGCTAAGGCAGTCTATTTCATGAAACATTACATGCTAATTTACTCGCTTTCTTAGTTAATTTGTTAATTAGCTAATGTTGTGTAATAATTAGTTATTCATTTTGGTTGTGTAATATTTATTCGAACCCTCTGCGAGAGGGCAATGTTGTAATAAGTGTGCGTGTGTGTGATGCATGTCTTGCAACCCCACATCTTTCTCCCTTTTATTTACCAGCTTATGATGGTTAGTTTTAGGGCACGTTTCAATTAGCATACTTATGCTCGCATGTTTGCATCCATTCATCTGTCTTGCATGCACCGGGCTCGGCGCATCATACTAACTGCATTGTATTTCAATTCCAAGTTGAATACGTGTATCATTTGTTGCATTTCATATGCCATCTTAGAATAGCCGAGCCTATCTTAGTTGCATACATGTATGTGTTGCATTAGGCATCTCAGCATAGTTAGGATTCATGCATGATTTCAAATTAGCTTCTTTATTTGGCTTGGAGTACTCGGTAAGTGTTTATGCTTTAGCATCCTTGCATGCGTATGAGTGACTGCCATGATAGCATGCTTACCATGAGGCTATGTGCTTATGTGATATAACTGCCTGAATGCCTGTGGGTGGAGGTTGGATTATCTGAATTGGAACAATTCATTGATTGCGAGTTTTAAGCCCACTACATAGTGGCAAATCACTACGTTTTCTAAGCCCACTTGAGGGTGGCAAAATCCTCATTTTTAGCCTACTTGCGAGTAGCAAACCGCTTTCAAAAACAAACATGAAATGTTTTGTTCCAACTCAGGCGATCCGGTGTATACTTGTATGCTGCGCGCATCACATAGTAATTCTAGGCTAATAACTAGGATAAGAGCACATAATATTTTCAAAACTCGATATCATGGTTAGTAGAGGCCGATCTTTGATCGGGCGAGCGGGGGACCTTCCCCAATCGTACCCAAGTTCCCGAGCCGAGGCAATTTTGGTGATGACGGACACGTGACCTTAGGCACGAGTCAGGGTTTCCTAAATTCCCCCAAAATAAATATTTAGGTGGCGACTCTATATCTGGTAAAGCAGTCCATGTTTGGCACTTCTTTCAAAAAATCTGTTTTCAAAAACGATTTTCCGGATTTGGACTCTTTGATGATTCATCGGTCTTGCATTGCACTCTGCGAGATTAGATACAGTACCGTGACATTGAGTCCGAACTGTAGTGAGCCCAATGAACAAAACGGGATTCCCTCTCGGGACGTTCGGGGACGTCTACATGTGGACGTGAAGAACTTCATCTGGAAGAACATTATCACCAGATTTGGGATTCCAAGAGCAATAGTTACCGACAATGGAACACAGTTTGACAGTAAGCTAATCAAGAGTTTCTGTGCAAAGTTCAAAATCAAGAATTACTTTTTAACCCGAAGCTTTTCCCAAAGCAATGGACAAGCAGAAGCATCCAACAAAGTTATCTTGGATGGAAGAAAGAAGAGGCTGCAGACAGCAAAAGGAAAGTGGGTGGATGAGTTGCCCAGTGCACTCTGGGCATATCGGACTACGCCGAGAAGATCAACAGGGGAATCTCCCTTTGCCATGGCCTATGGCGCAGAAGCTGTCATTCCGCTGGAGGTCAGCATCCCAGGGATCAGAACCCAAGAAGTAGAGAACGGGACTAATGATGTACTCTTAGCCCGAGATTTGGATCTTCTGGAAGAAAGAAGGGAGAAAGCTGCAATTCAGCTCGCAGCATACTAGCAGCAGCTTGCCAAAGCTTATAATAGAAAGGTCAACCCAAGGGAGTTTCAAATTAGTGACCTCGTCTTACGAAAAGTCGTCGGCAACAAGAAGGATCCCAAAGAGGGCAAGCTTGGCCCAAATTGGGAAGGACCCTACAGAATCATCTCGGTACTGGGAAATGGGGCATATCTGCTTAAAGATAATGAAGGCAAAAAGTTGCCAAGGCCCTGGAATACTTGCAATCTTAAGTTTTTTTATCATTAAATTTTCTTGTTCTTTGTTATTAGCCGAAGTAATAAATAAAGCTTGATTTTTTCATGACTAATATGATAGTTGATGACATTTCCAGAATACATGGATAATAAGAATCCAAGTGGAACTTAAGTTCACATTAGGGGGCAGAGAGTTGGAAAATGGTTTTAACACTTGTTGAAATTTGAGAAAAATTTACAAGTTGAAGTTAAACCGAGATCATGTTTAACGCTTGTTGAAATTTATGATAAATTTACAAGTTGAAGTTAAACCGAGATCATGTTTAACACTTGTTGAAATTTGAAAAAAATTTACAAGTTGAAGTTAAACCGAGATCATGTTTAACACTTGTTGAAATTTGAGAAAAATTTACAAGTTGAAATTAAACCGAGATCATGTTTAACACTTGTTAAAATTTATGAAAAATTTACAAGTTGAAGTTAAACCGAGATCATGTTTAACACTTGTTGAAATTTGTGAAAAATTTACAAGTTGAAGTTAAACCGAGATCATGTTTAACGCTTATTGAAATTTATGATAAATTTACAAGTTGAAGTTAAACTATGGTTACGTCTAACACTTGTTGAAATTTATGAAAATTCACAAGTTGAAGTTAGCCGAGATAATGTTTAACACTTGTTGAAATTTGTGAAAAATTTACAAGTTGAAGTTAAACCGAGATTATGTTTAACACTTGTTGAAACTTGAGTTTACAAGTTGAAGTTGAAGTTAAACTAAGTTTATATTGAACACTTGTTGAAATTTAAATTTACAAGTTGAAGACCAAGACTGTACCAAGAAAGGTACTTATGTACTTGCCGAGGTAAACCATTGGCTTGTATAACCGAGGTATGTCACCCCGAGAAGGCAGCACAAGACTAGGGTGTATATTGAAGACACAAAATTATTCCAAGTATGAAAGTCATACAAAAACAGTAAAGGGATGATAAAGATACAAGCATTCAAAAGAAGTTGCATTTATGTACAAAAGAGGGCACTTCGGCCTACCAAAAGAGTAATTGTTCAGAGATTACAAAAGAATGCACGTCGGCCATGTGAAGAGCTTACATCGTTTCAAATGAAAACCAAAATGCAAAGTACAGAAGCAAAAGAAAAAACATCGAAACTAAGACTCTTCAGCACCACTAGCAGGTTGGGTTTGAAGTTCAGAAGACTGCTGGGAGGACATCTCGGTAGCCTTCTCAGCCACGAGCTCGGCATCTATCTCTTGAAGGGTTTGATCGAGGCTCTTGTCGGCAAAAGGCACGTCCGAAGATGCCTTCTCAGGTGTAGCTTCCTTGGGAACCTCCTCACCCTCCTCGTCTTGAGTCAAGTCCAGGACTTGCTCAATTGGAGTAGGGGACTTGGCCCAAGCAGCTTCCTTTGACTTCCTCACCAGAGCCTCTTCCTCAGACTCAGAATCGTTGTTGGATTGGCTTGGAGTTGGGGGGAATGGCAGAGGAAGGACGTCGGTGTTCCTAAGGGGGGAGTCATTGGGGATTTCGAGCTTTTTAAGTAAAGTCATCCAACCGAGGGTGAAACCCTTGTTGCATGCCTACTTTACTTGTTTTTCGTAATTCGCCGTAACGTCGGCCACCCCCTCATTATATCCTTTCTCGTTGGCGGCCTTGACTTCAGCCTCTTTTGTGACCAGGGCATCTTGAAGTTCTTTCTGGGCCTGGGACATCTTTTCCTCAGCCTCTCTTTTTTGGGCCTCGAGAACCTTCCTGGTGGCCTCAGCGGATTCTGCTTTTTCTTCGGCATCATTTTGAGCCTTGATAGCAGCCTCGGCTTGACCCTCCAAGGTCTTCATCTTTGATTGCAAGTTTTTATTAGTCTTTTGCAGACTGGAGACCTCCCTCTTCTTGTCGGCCAGTTCCTTCCAGTTCCCGAAAGATTGTAGTGAGAAGGAATGGGCGTGCTGGATTGCCTAAGAAAAAATAAAACAGAGCAGAACTTATTACAAAATTTTCTAAAGTATAAAAAAGAGAAAGAAAGAAAAATTACCGAATAAAGACACTTACTTGAACAGAGTGCTGAAGCATCAAAGCATAGTTTTCATATTCGCTCAACTCGGCATTTCGGTTGAGATCGCCGGGAAGAAGCAAAGCGGTACTAAGGGCGACGCCAACATTAATGTCATCAGCGCTATCGCTAGCCCTAACTGGCTTATCCTCCAGTGTAATTTTGGGGGCCCAGGGGGAATCGTGCTTTAGAGACCCCGAGGTGGTTGTAGCGGATGACCTCGGCCTTTTTGATCGGGTAGACTCGGATGGTTGGGCCTCGGCAGGCCTCTTCTCGGCGGAAAAATGAGACTTATCGCTCTCAACCAATTTGGAGATTGGCAAGGTGTCCTCAGTGTCAACCTGAGTCACCGTTGCCTTGGGTTGAGCCTTCTTTATCCTTTTTTGTTTTGGCTTTGGAGGCTGTGTTGGTACTTCCTGAGCGTCTATGGTGGATGGAATGCTGGCTAGAAGATCTTTGGAAACAACTTTCTGGCGGCCTATCTCGGCAGAAAAAACAGTTCGTCGCCGACGTTGGTGCTGGGATATTGGGATTAGATATGGAGCCGAAGTTGACGGCTGCTCTGCTGGATCAGAAGTCGATCCTTGATCTGGCCGAGATATCGAGGCAGCTTGAGGAGTCGTGGCAGAAGGAAGAGACAGACTCTTTTTCTTCTTCTTCTTTGGAACGTCGGGAAGAACCGACTTGTAGGTGGGAATGAAATTAAGTACCAAAGGGGCTCTCCGCTTGTGGATTGGCAAATCCAATAGTTTTCTCAAGTCTTTTCTGGGAAAGAAAGACTGGCGGAAACCCTTTGATGGCTGAGGAAGAGCTGCAAAAGAAAATAGACATTAGAACGAATAAAGTATTGAAGACTTTAAAAGCAAGTTAGTATGAACATAGGGCTCTTACCATTGTCCTCTACAAAAACTGATCGAGGAAGAGGGTAGAGGTGGATGTCATTGTCTGGAGTGAACTCCTAGTTCCCCGAGGTAATGAAATAATCATCCCCAGCTCCCTTGTTGGAGTCAGGGAGGTCGGTAGCAATTTTGTACTCCGTAAACCTCGGCTTGAGGTAGTAAACGTAGCCCGTATCTTTTTTGAGGCCACACAGTGTAGCAGTATTGGATGTCGGCTAGAGTAACTCTAGCGTTTTCCTGTTTGGCTAAGGCTATTATGCCATTGATGACTCGGTAGGAGTTGATGGCAAGCTACGTCGGGTTCAACTTACAGTAATGAAGTATCTCGCGGAAAATGATATTGAATGGGAGCCGAAGTCCGCACTCGATAAAGGCTATACCGGGAAAGGGCATAGAATCAGTTGTGGGCATGATAGAGTCATCCTCCCCAGCCAACCTCAGATGAATGTCGGTCGGGATGTCAAACTCTCGCCTAAAATGCTCTAATTTGGGGTATCTACCCTATGCTTCCATATACCCATTATGTCGGCTTAAATTGTAGGAGCTGGATGTCAGAAAAAAGGTGTTTTGTAAGAGTTATATGGACCTCGGCGAAAACCTAAAAGTAAGCTGCGGTAAGGATTTGTGGGGATCGTTTCAGTTTTTCCTAAAGATTTGTGGGTTCTACAAACAAATCCCAAACCTAGATCTGTGGAAACGGAGATTGAAGGCACGAATCTGGCAAAGTCACAAAAAATAGAAAAGCATGAATGTGTTTCAGAATCAAGAACAATGATGGACTATCAAGACTACTGTGCCAGAATGGGTGCAGGGGTGTAAGGCCAAGAACAGTGGCAAAAGTGCAAGAAGATTGTGAGCAGTGTGTGTATTCAAGACATGGGCAAAAACAAAGTCATGAAATAAACACACTCTGATACATGATTCATGGATTGAATACTTGAGCAAAACAACAATGACAACAAGTAATGAAGCGGAACTTCTTGAAGAGCAACAAGAAATAAAACCAGGAGGAACAGTGGCTTACCAGAAAAAGCGAGGCTGATATGGGGATTGCTGAAGTCTGACGACGGTCGCAAAAGCGGGAAATCGATGAAAATCACGCCGGAAGTGGTGAACAGAGCGAGTTGCAGAGTTAAGCAAGCTTGAACAATGGCGGACTTGGAAGAAAAAGTAAGAGAGAGGAAGAACTTCAAAAACGAAGGTAAAAAGTGAAAAGACGGAACAAGGAAGGAAGTTTTGTTAAAACTCGAAACGGCGGCAAAAAGGCAATCAATGCGCCTAAAACAACGTATGCGTCAGGCAACGCACGAAAGAGAAATTCGACTTACAGGCGCGTACCAAGTACGATCCAGTAAGGTTAAGACGCGTGGCTTAAAACAGTTGGGTTATTATGCATAACAGCTCATACGCGTGAAGGAGCTCGTGGAATTCTTACTCTTAAAAAGACATGTCGGCCTGTATGATGATCTCGGCTGAGACACTTTAAACCGAGGTACTGGCATAAAGTGCCAATATAGGTTCCATCACCTCAGAATGCCGAGGTAATAGAACTTAGGGGGCAGTTGTGGGGATATATTTTCTGAGTACCAACACGTGGCCAAGGTGACGCCGACGTGTCAGCCGAGGTGCCGCGTGTCCTGTTCGTGACGCCGAGATGATCTCGGCTAGGCCGATGTTACCTCCGAAAATATCGGAATCCGAGATAAGTGGATAAGGCACAAAAGTCCTAGAATGAGGAAGGACTTCAGCATGGATAAGGATAACACTCTTAGGGAGTTTATCTTTATCTCTTGGAGAATCCAGGATAAGCATTGAGTAGAAGTCCATTGAAGCTAGGCTTCTATGGGGACCATGATTCAATTAACTATAAAAGAAAGGCACCCCCGATGGGTCTAAGGTACGCAATTTATATTCAGAACAGTGAGTTGAACACTATTGATTATCTTTGAGAGATATT
The DNA here is from genome assembly GCA_036172215.1 of Camellia granthamiana. Taxonomy (NCBI): domain Eukaryota; kingdom Viridiplantae; phylum Streptophyta; class Magnoliopsida; order Ericales; family Theaceae; genus Camellia; species Camellia granthamiana. Next base: position 119,295,341 of record CM069912.1, on the reverse strand, counting down.
TGATTACTGACTTGATCGTCGGAGTGCCCCCGGGTGGACGAACCACCGCCGGAGTCTCTTCTTTCTGTTACAGGTTGTTCGGGCTAATCCTATTCTGCTAGTGTTCTCCAGCTGGATACTGAGTTGGCAGTGTGGTCAGAAATTTACTCACACAAACACCATGTTTTGTTAGTAACTGTCACCAAATATAGATCAACAGCAACAAAAATGGAACACAAAAACACAAATATTATCATTTTATTTATTGATAATATCACATCCTTGACAACACAGCTCATATGAAGTACAGAGAAAAAATACATTGTAGGAAAGGGTAGTAATAGTACTAGCACTAGAAGATAGTAATCGCCTCTTCAAATTAAAGGATATATAACGAGCTTATTGCTTAATAGCTCTAGTCATTAATTACAACATCGATACATGATGAACTTCTCCGTAGGGCGGCCACATTCAACACAGACAACCCTTTCAAGGATGTTCTCAGCGGTGCAAGACAAAATCATATGGTTGCAATGTTCTGGGGTGTGAAGCTCATAAAGCTTATCGTTGAGTGCATTCACAAAACCAACCTCTTTAGCATGATCCTTCCATTCTTCAAACTTGACTAAGCTTTGCAACACGGTGTCACCCTTGGCTTCAGCCATCTCAGCTGTGCCTCGGCTAATCACTGCCCATGGTTGATCATTTCCATCAAAGCTCAGAATTGTCATGATCTCTTGCATTATGGGATCGTTCTCTACAGACTTACTGAGTTGTCTCTTGGAATGCCACATGCTTTCTAGCCTCACCCAAAAGAACCATACGAGAGTTGGGTCTGACAATACGTGGCTGAGTTTTTCGAGCAAAATGGTGTTGCTAATCTTCTGAACTGTTCCCCTTGCTTTGCTTTTTCCTACATACAGCATCACCAATTGGATGTGGGCAGTTGCTGCAACAGCTTGTGCTGTTGTGGTAAATCTTCGGATCCATTCTAAGTCATCTCCTCCATACAAGCAAATATATTTGTCATCTGCAATCTAAGTAACCAAAAAAAAAAAAAAAAACACATTTTTATAACAAAAATGCTATCTACTATCCGAATTTGAAATCTAGTCTATAGATTTTAAATAATTGATGTGGAGCCACAGTCAGAATGAATCTTTGTCCTTAGATTGTAAATTTTGAATATTTCTAGATAAATTTTCTAGATAATACTTAGATGGTGGCAGTTTTTCCAAATTCCTAATGTTGGTATGTCAAAACTTTCATAATAACAAATGGTTGATAATACTTAGTGGTTGAGGCGAATAAAATGCCTACACTTTTAAGTCTAATACTTATTGTTATGAATACCTGATTGTTACGATATATTTCACTTTTAATACCTTGATTAAAATTTCATTTTGGTTCCTATTATTTTAAATTGAACAATAAAATGCTTACACTTCAAGTCTAATTTAAATTTGGTTCTTCCGTTTATGTTAGAGGTTAAAATTAATGATTTTGGAACACTTGTAAATCTCCTAAAGTGTGTACATATAGAAAAAAATAATAGAAATTTAGACGGACTGATCAAATTAAAACTGAACTTAAAGTGTAGAGACTAAATTGTTCAAGTTGAGAAAATAGGGATATGGAAAATACAATTTAACCGAATAGTTAAATACCCAATCAAGGATGGATTGATCAATGGTATCTGCCAACAACTCAATCGTCCAGGGAGTTTCCTTCCAGAGTTCTTTCTCCTTCAAGCTAGTAAATGGGAAAGCCATATTTCCCCAGATCCAACACATATGGATTGCATTAGGATTCACAACTTTGCCTTGTGGGTCTAACACCACCAATAGAGCCTTCTTGTTGAAGTGCCAGACCTCCTTGATGTACTTGATGACTACTGGATCAAACATCAAAGGGTGGTCCACCGAGTACCATGACATCGAAGCTTGTATGTCCTCAAACTTCTGTTGTTTCTCATCGTTCCAAGGGGTTGTTCTGTCCACGATAGGGAACCAAACAACCTCGTACTGGCTCTCTAACGTTGTCGGTTGCTGCTTTGACTCAGTGTATATCTCATAGACAATGAAATGCTCTTCATTGGACGAGTCTAAGTCAGAAATGAGTAGCAACACATTCTTGTTCCTTAGAACATCCATGCTTTCCTGCATTTTGTCATACAAACAGATCAACCACTCTTTTTTATGATCATGAAACCAATGGGAATCATAGATTATGGTTAAATTACAACTTACAGTAGGGAAATGTTCAATTTGGGCCCGTGGACTTACCATGAGCTTTACTTTAATAATTTGATTCGTTAATTTTTTAGAATTTTATGTTTAGATCATTCATTAAAAAAAATTTTAAATTGATATGATAATTGTAACTATATAATTTAATTACAGATGCCTATTCAAAAAATTGAACAGACTATTTTTATAATCATATTTATCGTCCACTATTTTGGTTTTTTTTTTTTTTTTTTTTTTTTTTTTTTTAAATTTTTATGAAACTAATCATATATATATTTTTTTAAACTCTACACCAAACAGATACTAAGCCAAAGATTTATAATTACACAAATGAATATGGGCAAACCTTTCTCTTAGTAGAACCATCAAAGAGTGGCAACTGATCTTCCTCGGCGGAAACCAGAGCCTTGAGGATGTTTATGTTATCGATGTGTGTTGTCTCGAAGAGGAGCTCAAGCTTCTGAAATGCTTCATTATACTTTTTCTCCTCTGTATCAAACCAACATATATTGGTAATTGACTACTCTACTCTGTATATGCCAATTCCATTTCATTTACCAGTGTCTGTCTATTTGGTGTGTGCATCTAAGAAATGATTTGGGTAGGGAGTTACAGAGAAAAAGGAAAAATTATTAGAGAAATGGAAAGTGAGAAAAAATTAACTTTTATTTTATTCATATTTCTCTTGCATTTTTTTTTTTTTTTGGGTTTCCACCACAAATATCTACATAAATCTTAAATTCAAACACAGTTTTAAAATTAATAATTAAAAACAGAAGTTAAAAACACTCCACTTTCAGCTTTCAAATAATTAAGATATTTTTGTTCAACTTATTTAATTAATTTTTGCATATATATACATATATAAGAACTTTATAAACAACACCAAACAAGAATTGTATATTATGATGGGTAAATTAAACTTTACCTTCTCAAACTATTAATCAGTATCACATTAACCCCCTTAATTACAAAAATCTTATATTTTGTTACCTGAACTATTAATTTGTATTAATGTGAATGTTATGCTAAGGATCTGTTACGTAAATAGAAGAAAATTTTATATGTAACTTGCACGTTACATCTCAAATATTGTGTAATGTTTAAAGTAACATTCTTTTCTATTTCATCTTCTTCATTTTTCTTTTTTTAACCATGACAACCATAAAAAAAAATTCAATTCATTTTAAACATTTTACAATATTTAGGATATTATATATGTGTAAGACACGTGTCAAATTTTCATTTATTTATATAATGGATCCTTAACGAAAAGTTCATATTGATATAAATTAATAGTTTAATGTGACAAAATATAAAAAAAATTTAATTGAAAAGAGTAAAGTGATACTAAGTGATAATTTAAAAAATTAAAGTAGAATTTACCTAAATAAAAATGAAGAAGGGAGTTGAGTTTAAGTTGGGTTGGACTAACCAATTTGTTGATAACAAAGAGTCAATTGCTTTTGCAGGTGGCTGTATATGTTGCTGACCTTATGAGCCAAGCTGGAAAGCTCTTTTGCCTCTTTAGTCGATGCTATATATCTGACACCAATGGTCAAATTTAGGAATACTTACAACAATAATGCTTTAGATCACTAAAAGTGATACTCTAAAAGCATCACTAGTGATGTGGTAATGGACGAGACCCACTGCTTGTGTCTTGTTATTTTTTTATTTTTTATTTTTTTTAAAGTGCTTGCCAACTCATTAGTAGTGCTTTAGAGCACCACTTTTAATAAGATGTATCATTATCGTGATTACAATCACTTCCTATACGATTTAAAAATAATAATAAAAAAAGAGTGAATTTTTATATTTTTAATAAAATTAAAGGTGTTAAAACTAATATGATAGTAGATAGATAGATAATGAAATAAAAAAGATTAATATATATTTTAGTAAAAAAGAGATGAGAATTTTTTTTTATTCATACAAATTACTGATGAAAAATATCCAAAATATTATATGAATTAAAATTTTATTAGAGATTAATTTAATTATATAAAAAATGTAGGATTACCACTATTTCTCCCAAACCTCAGGAGAAGTGAGTGTAGTTTATTTTAAAATTGATTAACATAATTTGTAGTCTTTTTCTATTTGACAATTAAAAATAAAATAAAATAGAACAAAATAAAATTTTAGGGGGAAAATCTAAACAAATAAAAATAAACTAAACTATAGGTAAAATTACTGCTGCCCAAAATTTTAGTCGGGACAAATCAAACACATTTTAAAAACATTTTACTGCCAATTTTGAAGGAAAAAAATAAAAATAAAAACCAAATATGAAAATACAATTTTCCAGAACAGGGCTCTTCACAGGGTCTCTCCAATATGCTGACATGGGCCTTCCATCTGCTCAGTTTTTAAGTTCTTTATTTGTTAGGTTTATTTTTGTCTTTAATAAATTTTTTTTTTAAACTTTGAGTAAAAAAGTTTATTTTTTAATTTCATAAAAATTAGAAAATATCAAAATTAAAAAAAAAAGTCCACTAAAAATGTTTAAAATGTTAAAAAAAAAAAAACCATAATTTGTTGAAAAATACCTATAAAAGTTGGGTTATTTTGTCTTCAATGAATTTTTTTTTTTTAAATTTAGATTTTTTAATTTTTGAGATTGTCTATTTTAAATGGAACTAGAAAGTTAAAAAAATGGGGTACTTACCAATTAGTCCTATTCACTAGACTTATTTACCTACATGTCCTAACTAATAAATTTAACACTATAAAAATAAGAGAGTGATAAATTTATCACTAAAAATTTATTCATAAAAACAAAGAGACTGATAAATTTATTATTATAAATTTATTCATAAAAAAAAAAGACTGATAAATTTATCTTTATCACTTAATAAATTTATCAAATAAGACTTAATGGGTATTAAGTCTCCAAAGTAGGACCTATTGGGTAATAAGTCTCCAAAATAAGACCTATTAGTAGTTTACCCTAAAAAAATTGACCCGAAAGACCAAAATCAACCTAAACAACAAGCCAATTTATAAGCAATAGAGTAAAAATAAAAAATAAAAAAAAACATTTTGATAGGCCAGTTGACAAACAAGGCGGGCCCAATCATTTTTTTTGGGCATGTGATTCATCAAAACCACATAATATTTCGAGACAACTCAATAATTTTTTGAGAAGAATATACTTATATCTCATGTTAGGAATGTTCATGATTTGTGAAGCACATGTCACAATATCACATAATATTTCGAGACAACTCAATAATTTTTTGAGAAGAACATACTCATGTCTCATGCTAATAATGTTAATGATTCGTGAAGCACATGTCACAATACTCCGAATTGTCTAGTAAACGGCGGAGGGGGTATGCTCGATGGCGGTTACCATCTCCGGCATGTTGGAGGTGATGTACTGAGGAGGAAGCTCCTTGAACTCGACTATGCACTTGGTCACATCCATCATGGCCTTGATGAGGTTAGTCAGTGCCTCAAACGTGGGTTTTAGAGAGTTGGGTTCCTTGAGCAAGTCCGGTGGTTGCTTAAAGAGTGTCAAGTACTCGGCAAGCGGGTTGAACTGGTAATGCCGGTGAACCAGCCACAACTAGCCCCAGTCAATGGAAAATGCTGCTAAGGCTATCACAACCTTGGCATCCCATGAGTAGCTAGAGAGTATGTTGAAGAGTGCTAGAGTGGTTGTGTGAGCATCTGAACCCCTTGAACACTTGCTAGAGATCTGTTACAATCAAGCTTCAAATTACTTTGGGCAACAAATTAGAAGTTATTGAGTGTTTGGGATTGGTTCTTTTAATTATTTTTTTGTTATATTTTTTCTTTTTTAATGAACTTTTTATGAAAACTTCCAAAATATTCTACACTTTTGGATTCTACTCGACTAAACGGATTGAAAATATATTAAAAAAAAAAAAAAATTGACAAAAAAGTCTAGAATGGACCACCAAAAAAAAAAAAAAAAAAAAAAAGGCCTTCTTGGGTTTTTTATTTTAGCAATTTTTTTATTTTGATTTTGATTTTTTTTTTTACTTTTTAAGTTTGTCTACATAAGATAGATCTGAAACTGAAATATATATATATATATATTTTTTAAAATCACTAAAGATTAGGCCCGCCCAAGCTCGGCCCAGGCCCACTGGCCCATCCTAGGCTCGAATACCTCTGGATCTAGGTCTAATTTTTTGGCCTATGGCCCCGCCCTACCTAGCCTGAATTTTGGCAGGAGCCCGCAAGGCCCGACATGGGCCAGACCGGGCCAGATTTACACTCCTATCAAGAGACATGTATGGAATTATTTAATTTTACTATAATGCTTCTATTCATTGTTGAAGTGTGACAAACAATATTTTATAGATCAGCAATGCTAGGTATCATGAAAAATCTTTCATGAAAATAATCATGAACGCTTTGTGACCTTTGGATTACACTTAAAATAAAGCACCACACACTAATTAAGGTAATCAAAGGATCAGAAATTTTTCATGGTCACTTTCATGAAAAAATTTTCATGATCCCTAACTTTTCCCTATATAGATTGACCTTAAATAATAGTTGTTCAAGAATAATATTAGGGATCATGAAAAAAATATCATGAAATACTTAATGAAGATTTTTGTCCTTTGATTAATGTGTGAGGTTTTATTGTATGTGTAATCTAATGGTGGATAATCTTTCATGATCATTTTCATAATATTTTTTTCATGATGCCTAACATTACTCGTTGATCAAAAAATTACAAATATATGGATGTGTAACCTTTTTTTTTGGGTAAAAAAATACAGTAAAAATTGAACTTCACAAAAATTCTGATCTTTTGATAAATATTTATTCAACTTCCTACTAATTGGTATTTTCCTAATAAAATACCTCGAAAGAAATTGTATCAATGCGGTTTGCCAAAAGTTCAACAATGTCACGGATGCTATTTTGGAGGGTGTTGTCATCCAGGGCATGGCTCTGTGACTGAGTTGCCTACACAAGCAATCATAATTACTCAAACACAATTGTTGAAAAAGTTACGATTTTGTGGAATCAAAATAACACAAGATGTATATTTTGAGAACCATTTGTGTAATTAATTAATCATTTCCAAAACAAAAACAAATACCAAATAGCACAAATAAAGGAGAGTAAATTCATACATTGGCAAGGCCAAGTCCAAGAATATCGGAAGGGGTGTAATGGTGAAAGATGTCCTCAATGAGATAGAGGAGTAGTTTGACATCGAATTCACGGGCATCAGGGGAATGGGTGTTCTGGATTTGCTTCATCATTTCTTTGTCGTCGGACCTCGAGAACATTTGAATGTTACTCCTTGTCTGCTGCATCATAGAATCAGCTGGTATTGTTGCAGAATCCATGGACGAGGAAAAATATAAACTCTTTCAATGGCAGATGAAATAAAGGAATGAGGACATCTTTCAATGGCAGATGGTGGTGGTCTCTGTTTCGATTCCTTTCAAGTCTTTTTATAGTTAGTTAAAAGGATAGTGTGTGTGTTGATTTTTGACCACACTGCCAATCAGACACTCAACTGGAGAACACTGGCAGAATAGATTAAGCCCGAACAACCTGTCACAGAAAGATAAGAATCCCGTGGTGGTTCGTCCACCCGGGGCCACTCCGACGATCAAGTTAGTAAAATATCTTTCAAAGATAACCAATAGTGCTTAACTCACTAGACAGAGCATAAAAGACATAATTTAGATCCATGGGGGTGCCTCTCTTTTATAGCCAACACAATCCTAGTCCCAATAGAAGCCTAGCTCTAATGGACTTAGGATTACTGCTAATCTTAGACTCCCAGTAGGATTAGGATAAACCCTCTAAGAGTCTTATCTTTACCCAAACTGAAATCTTCTCCCATTCTAAGACTCTTGTCCCTTATCTGCTTATTCCAGATTCTGGTATCTTCGTAGATAACCTCAGCCTAGTCGAGATTATCTCGGCGTCATGATCAGAACACGTGGCACCTCGGCTGACACTTCGGTGTCACCTCGGCCACGTGTTGTCATTCAAAAATTATGTCCCCACAACTGCCCTCTAGGTTCTATTACCTCGGCATCCTAAGGTGATGGAACCTATATCATTCCTTCATTTAATCATGACCCCAGTTTAATTTCAGCTTGTAAATTTTTAAAATTTCAACAAGTGTTAAACATGACATCAGTTTAAGTTCAACTTGTAAATTTTTAAAATTTCAACAAGTGTTAAACATGACATCAGTTTAAGTTCAACTTGTAAATTTTTAAAATTTCAACAAGTGTTAAACATGATCTCGGTTTAACTTCAACTTGTAAATTTTTAAAATTTCAACAAGTGTTAAACATGTCATCAGTTTAACTTCAACTTGTAAATTTTTCTTAAAATTTCAACAAGTGTTAAATATGACCTTGGTTTAACTTCAACTTGTAAATTTTTAAAATTTCAACAAGTGTTAAACATGACCTCGGTTTAATTTCAACTTATAAATTTTTAAAATTTCAATTGTAAATTTTTAAAATTTCAACAAGTGTTAAACATGTTATTGGTTTAACTTCAACTTGTAAATTTCTAAAATTTCAACAAGTGTTAAACATGACCTTAACTAGTAAATTTCAACTCCCAAGCATCATTCTCCAGCCCTCTTTGATTTTCCATGCCCGACCTCCCATGAAGGCCGGTGAGAATGCCCCTTTGCCCTGTCGTGCTGAGGGACTGTAGGAACTGTGTTCTGCCTCCCTTTCTGGGCATCTTTCTTGGCCGCTGGAATTAGCATATCTTGTAGCGGGAACGGTGGCTGCATGACGTTGTTCTGTATCAGGAAATTGACAACCGTTTACAGGTCTGCCAATTTGTTCGCCATTCCTTTCACCTAGTTGTCCCTCCGCAGGCATCTTTTTTTCCACACCTAGAGGTCGTCCTCGTTATAATACCCGCTCCGGTCTGATTTCTTCTGTACGCCGCCCTCCTGGCCGACGTTCTTTCCTCCGTGATTCTTATCACGAGTCTTTTCGTTGCAGTTGTCTTCTTCGACGTGAAGGTCAATATGTTTTCCACTCCCAATAGGAGTGTCATTGCCAACTTTCTCTTTCTGTCTGTCGTTGGCCATCTATTCTTCTTCTTTCTCACAGACAGCGCCAAATTGTGTGTGTTGATTTCTGACCACACTGCCAATCAAGCACTCAGCTGGAGAACACTGGCAGAATAGATTAAGCCCGAACAACCTGTCATAGAAGGAATCGTTCGCCTGGGGGCACTCCGACGATCAAGTCAGTAAAATATCTCTCAAAGATAACCAATAGTGCTTAACTCACTAGACAAAGCGTAAAAGACATACCTTCGACTCATGGGGGTGCCTCTCTTTTATAGCCAACACAATCCTAGTCCCAATAGAAGCGTAGCTCTAATGGATTTAGGATTACTGCTAATCTTAGTCTTCCAGTAGGATTAGGATAAACTCTCTAAGAGTCTTATCTTTACCCAAATTGAAGTTTTCTCCCATTCTAGGACTCTTGTCCCTTATCCGCTTATTCCAGATTCTGGTATCTTCGTAGATAACCTTGGCCTAGCCGAGATTATCTCGGCGTCATGATCAGAACACGTGGCACCTCGGCTGACACTTCGGTGTCACCTCGGCCGACACTTCGGTGTCACCTCGGCCACGTGTTGTCATTCAAAAATCATATCCCCACAGATAGTAATGGTATAAAGGCTAATTGAATCAAGTACCTTGCTTCCAATGTGGTTTAAATTTAGCTTCTTTTGGTAAATTTTTGTTTTCTGTTATCTGTTTTTGTTTTGATTTTTAAATTGGAAATGAAAATTTCTTTGAGAAATTATAGATTGGATTCTACGGTTTTTAAAATTTCTGGAAACAAAAAAATAAAATTTTATTTGTTCTCTGTGCGTATCGGATTTCGCATTAGATGAAGTGGATCGGGGCTCCGCACTCGGTTGGACTATCCAGGGGTTGAGGTTCCTGTCACAAGAAGCACCGTTAGAGCTGCCCGGCCGGGGTTGGCCGGATAACTCCTCCGGTGTGGGAATTAGCGATCGGAGAAGGAGTGTATAGAGGGTTGAATTTGTATGTAAGTGTGGTTTAGCTTGGAATAATTCAGTTACCTTCAATGTGAAGTTCATGTTGTATATATAGTGTTCCTTGCTTGCTTCTTAAAGTGGGTTCATGGAGCTTGGATGCTGCCAGGTGTCTTTTTAGCTTTGCTCAAGATGGGGGACCACCTGGTAGTTGTCATTGAATGCATGTACTCATTGTAGTCATGCTGATAACAAACTACATTCCTTTGGTTCAACTACTTCCGTGATTCTAGCTGTAGGGGACCAGCTGAGGTGGCAACTTGCACATGCACATATTCACAACTTCTACGTTTCCTTGCGAGGTTTCCTCAGCTCGGTACCAACGTGCCTCAGCTCGGTATCATTATGCCTTGTCTCGGCCTTGCACAGGATCATTCATCAAGATGGGCAGATCCATTCGGATATCTTTGTATGGGCTCGGCCTATTTCAGTTCGCCCTATAGGTTCAGTCTCCCAGCTCAGCCCGGTCCGACCCAGCCCAGCTCCACGGCTAGACTAGCCTTTCCACTGCGGGTTGGGCCCAAGTGCTTGAGGATTTGGGTGGACTGTTAATCATGAAGTTGGGCTCAATTGGTTTGCCCATATACTTATCCAACTGTAATAACTCTCATCACTGCTTACCGATAAACTACTGATTACTGCTAAACTGAGACTGATTATGATTGATAACTGAAGTAATCGAAATACTGAACTGACTGACTAAAATCTGAAACTGATTGATTGAGTATATCTGTTTAATTACATTTCTATCTGTTGCCTGTTGATTATCTGTTCATGTTTTATGTTTAAACTGCAAATTAAAGTCCTTATCGGCGGCCGAATCTGAAATTTATTAGTGATATGTGTTAAGCATAATTTATGTGATTTTATGGCATATTTAATTAAAATGTGTTTTGGCGTGATTAAAGTAGATTAAATTAAGTTAATTGGCAAGAGTTTAACTTATTTACCATAATGCCATTGAGTGGCCCACTACTTGGATCATCTTTGAGCCTCATTACACTCATACATACACTTTTCATCAGCCAATTTGAACACCACAACCGACCTAGAGAGAGAGAGTGAGAGGTATAGAGTGATTACAACTTGAGTTCCTTACATCTTGCTTGGGAGTTGTAGGAATTGAAGAGAGTATTGCAAATTGAGCTCCTAGACCTTTAATTCAAGACCTAAGGTAGAGTAACCACCCTTTTGTTCATGAATTTAAGTGGTTCTTGCATGGTCTAGAGCATAGTTAAAGTCTTGGGCCAAGTTATGGCTCTTAATTGTTGTGTTGAAGCTTAATTGTTGCATGCATGTATATATATTGAAGTTTTGAGGTTGTAGTTCATGATTTCTCACATGCATGTCCATGTTTTGAGAGTAGACCATGATTTCATCTTGTTTTGAAAAGAATTGGCTCATTAGAGCATGTTTTGAAGCTTGAAAATTGTTTAAAGTTCATGTATGTTCATTTGAGATCATGTTCATGAAGTTTGGTTTGAAATTGGATTTAATTAACTCACCATTGGGCTTTGATTTCTCAAATTGAGCTTTGAAACTTGTTGTATATTGAGTTTAGATGTGTTTTCCAGGAATTGGACCCAAGAGGTCGAGTTTTGAGCTAAGGAATGCTTGGTTTGAGCTTGGAAGGCAAATCTGGAAATTCCAGAATTTGGCTTCTTCGCTTAAGCGAAGGATTCCACGCTCGAGCGACCATCGTTTATTCTGAGCTCCGCTCGAGCGAAGGAATGGTGGCTCGAGCATAAATTGCAAGCTCTCAGATTCTTGGTGCATACAGACACACGCTCGAGCGAGAGAACCTACGCTCGAGCGAGGACTGTGTCTTACGCTCGAGCGGGCGTCGAGCGAGCATCGAGCGGAGATTTCCAACATCCAGCACTTTTTGCATTTTTGCAGACTGCTCGAGCGACCCCACTGTTTTGACAAGCTCGCTCAAGCGAAGAAAGCCACGCTTGAGCGAGACCCCTATTTTCTGAAAATTCTGAAAAATGCTTTTAAAGTGCATCTTTGCATCCTCATCCCATCCTAGGCATCCTTAATGAGGATATAGAAGTAGAACCACACCGAGGCAAATTAGGGATTAAGTTATTATCTTTCCCAACTGTATAGCTTAGTGTGTGTTCGTTCTATAAACTGTGTAGGGTTGGCTTTCCAAGGAGACGCTCTAGCTTACTATAGCCCAGAACTCTGTGAATAACAATTGTGTAAAGATATGTTCAACTGTGAATATTTCTGACTGTTTAACTGAACTGCTTTTTGAACTGAAACTGTTAATTGAATGAATGTATGTCCTATATTCTGAACTGTATTGTGGCATCCTTAGCAACTACTATTACTGACTGTTACTGTTATAGAGATCTCTGTCGGTTCTCTTGTTGAAACCACTACTGTTTACTGATTGATGGCCATCATTTACTGTTCGGTTCTTTAAGACCTACTGTTTACTGTACTGCTATGCTAACGGATGTACCACATATGACTATTATGACTGAATGACTGATATACTGAATCAATTGACTGTTTTCAATACTGAAAGGACATTCATTCTTAACCTCTTTACGCATTATGTTATTCACTGGGTTTTAGCTCACTACTCATATATATATGTAGGTGTACAGGCACCAGACCGCGGCTAGAAGCGTCGGGGTAAACTCCAGTTTTGTCAAGCCAACCTATGTGCCTCACTGCGAGGTTCCGAGCCTGTCAAGCTTTGGCTTAGGGGTGTTTTAATTCCCCGTCTGTCTCTGTATCTGTTTTGTAATAACTGTAGACTGTACCGTACTGTTTAATAGGGATTAGGTCCCTTCTCTGAATGATTGTATATAATGTTCATACTGTTTTGTCACTGACTGTATATATGTATGAAAGTCTTTTTGCATACAGACTGTCACAGCTCATTGGACATTGTTTATTTACTGTTTTGGCTTCCGCCAGCCCCTGTGCTCTGTTTTACTATCTTACTGTTAAGCAGGCCTTCGGTAATCTCAGATTACTGGCCGGTTACGGTGCTAAACCCATAGGGGCAGGTTTGGGTCGTGACAGAGTGGTATCAAAGCGATACTTACCACGAGTTATACCGCACACACGTGTCTAAATGAGTTATAGGGTGTCCTAGAAAAGTGATTAGGGCATTGCATGAGCATGATAAGCGTATGGTTATGACATGACTGAATATGTGCTAACGTGATAAACCGTTTAAGTATGCAACTGCTTATGTTGATAATTGCTATAACTGCTTATAGTGAAATGGATAATGCAAGAACTGCAAATGAATCTAAATTCTCATCCTCTGAGGCAAGATGTAATGACCCTCACCACTGATTACCGTTAAACTAGACTGATTATGAATTGATAATTGAACTGGATAGGATACTGAACTGACTGACTGAAATTGAAACTGAATTGACTGAGTATACATCTATTGTATTGCATTTCTATCTGTTTGATTGATCATTTATATGTTCGTGTTTTATGTTCAAACTGCTAATTGAAGGCCTTATCGGCGGCCGAACTGGAAATCGTTTAGTGTTTCATGATCATCGTAATTTATGTGATTTTATAGTGTATCTAATTAAAATGTGATTTGGTATGATTAAATGCAGATTAAATATTGATAAAATGCAAGTTGGCCTTATTTACCAAACTAGCCTTAGTGGGCCATACACCCAACATATTTGAGCCTTAGCCTTGCATTTTAAAACTTTTGATCAGCCATATTTCCCTTGTTTTTTGCCGTCCAAGAGGGAGAGGAGTGAGATAAGTGAGTGTTTCTTCTTGAGTTCTTAAGAGTTGGGTTGGGAATTGAAGGAATTGGAGAGAGTATTCCAAAATTGAGCTTCTACACTTGAACTACAAGACTTAGGTAAGGATTTTACCTTCTTAATGATGTGTTTAAGCTAATTCTTGCATGATTCATGCTTCATTGTGGAGTTAAGTCATGTTTTAAGTTCAAACATGTTGAATTATAGCTTAATTCATGCATGCATGGTTGAAATGTTGAATTTTGAGTTGAGTTCATGGCAAATCGTACATGCATGTTCATCATTAGGCTTAAGTCCATGTTTTCAACTTGTTTTTGGAACAATTGGCTCATTAGAGCATCAAATTGAAGCTTGAAATTGTTTGAAATCATGCATGTCATGTTTGAGGATTGTCCTTGAAAAATGGTTTGAGATTGGGTTTGAATTAAACACCCCTTGGGCTTTGATTTCTTAAATTGAGTTTTGAAACATGTTATTCTATGTGTTTACAAATGTTTTTCTAGAAAATTAACCCAAGAGGATCGAAATTTATGCATCAAAACATGATTTTGAGCTTGGGACTCAAATCTGGAATTTCCAGATTTTGGTCGTCCGCTCGAGCGGGGAAATCGAGCTCCCAGTACTTTGATCTGTTTTACAGTCCGCTCGAGCGGAGGTATGCACGCTCGAGCGGAGAAATCGAGCATCCAGTACTTTGCACTGTTCATCAGTCAGCTCGAGCGGGATAATGTACGCTCGAGCGGAGGACTGAGTGACACGCTCGAGCGGGGACCTTTGTTTGCTTGTACGCTCGAGCGGGGAAACATGCGCTCGAGCGGGACCCTGTTTCATTGAAATTTCTGAAAATGTTTTCTAAGTACATCTTTGCATCCTCATTCCATCCTAGGCATTCTTAGGCCTAGTTTAAGACATCTTAATAAGGATATAGATGTAGAACACACCGAGGCAATTAAGGGTTAAGTTATTATCTTTCCCAACTGTATAGTTTAGTGTGTGTGTTCGATCTGTTAACTGTGTAGGGTTGGCGACTGGGGAAACGCGCTCTAGCATACTGTAGCCTAATCTCTGTGAGTAACAATTGTGTAAAGATATGTTCAAATGATTATCTTCTGAAATACTGAACTGAACTGTTTACTGAATTGATATTGTTTACTGTATGAATGTATGTCCTATATTCTGAATTATATTGTGGCATCCTTAACAACTACTGTTTACTGTCACCGTTACCGTTTGAGAAATCACTGCCATCGACGGTCTGTGAACGGATGGCCCCACCGACGGTCTATGAACGGGTGGATTTGTCTAACCGACTCGGTTCCCATGTTGGAACCACTACTGTTTACTGATTGATGGCCATCAATTATTGTTCGGTCTTTTAAGACCTACCATTTACTGTACTGCTATGCTAATGGATGTACCACATATCACTGAATGACAGATATATTGAATCAATGAACTGTTTTCATTACTGTAAGGACATTCATTCTTAACTCCTTTGCGCATTATGTTATTCGCTGGGCTTTAGCTCACTGCTCATATATATATGTAGGTATACAGGCACCGGAACGCGGCTAGAGGCGTCGGGAGTAGCTCCAGTTTTGTTAAGCCAACCACTGTGCCTCACTGCGAGGTTCCAAGTCTATTGAGTTATGGCTTAGGGGTTTTGGTTCCCCGTCTGTCTCTGTACCGTTTTGTAATACTATATAGACTATACTGTACTGTTAGTAGGGATTGAGTCCCTGACCTAAATGATTGTATATATTGTAGATACTGTTTTGTTACTGACTGTTTATATGAGTGCATGAAAAATCTTTTTGGCATACAAACTGTCACAGCTCATTGGACATTATTTACTTACTGTATTGGCTTCCGCCAGGCCCTGTACTCTGTTTTACTGTATTACTGTTAAGCAGGCCTTCGGTAATCTCGGATTACTGGCCGGTTACGGTGCTAAACCCATAGGGCCGGGTTTGGGTCGTGACACAAGAATGGCAAGACTGGAAAGAATGATGGAACTAATATCTGAAAGATGGGATCAACAACAGAATCAACAGCCCCCACCTCCTCCTCCGGTACAGCCGGAACAGAATGTCAATGTTGATGATGGGGACATAATTGCTCTCACCCACAAGTTCGGCAAAATGAAACCGCCATCCTTTCAGGGAGGTCTTGAACCGTTAAAAGCTGAAGCATGGGTTCTTGAAACAGAAAAATTGTTTGAGGTTTTTTCGTACTCTGAAGCACATAAAGTACTGTTGGCCACCTTTACTCTGCAAGAAGAAGCTAGAAGGTGGTGGATGCTTATCCGTGATGATAACACTGTAATGACTTGGGCTCAATTCAAAAGAGCCTTCTTCGAGAAGTATTTCCCTCAGTGTGTTAGGGACAGAAAGGTGACAGAATTTGAACAGTTGAGACAGGGTAGCATGTCCGTTGCTGAGTATGAAACAAAGTTCACCGAACTTGCTAGGTATGCACCACACATGGTGGACACTGATTACAAGAAGGCCAGAAAGTTTGAAGGCGGCCTAAATGTTGCAATACTGGACAGAATTAATGTTTTGAAGCTACCAAACTATGTAAATGTTCTTGACCGAGCTTTGATAGCTGAATCAAACATCGAGGCACTGAAAACTGAAACACCAGCGTCTGAATGGCGTGGCAAAAGGCAGGGTTTTAAATTCAAGAAAGGCAAAAACAACCCGTTGAATAAGAAACAGAATACAGGGTCAACGACTACTTCTAGTCAAGGGAAACGGTCTATACCGCCCTGTTCTGAATGTGGTAAGAATCATAAGGGAGTTTGTTATAAAATTTCTGGTGCTTGTTACAGGTGTGGCAAGGTGGGCCACATGGTCAAAGATTGCCCTTCCACTGCTCAAGGCAATAGTAAAGCTGCACCAAGCGTAGCACCAAAACCTAACCTTAAAGCTACCGGAAAAGAGCCTATGAGGCAGGGCCGAGTGTTCGCTCTAGTACCGGGAGATGTACAGAATACTGAGACCGTTGTGTCAGGTATCCTCTCTATTTGTGCTCAAAATGCATATATTCTGATTGATTCGGGGTCTACACATTCATATGTACCGCATGCTTTTTCGCGGAAATTGAATAGACCATTAGAACCCATGAATTACTTGTTAGCCGTATCATCACCCGTTGGGGGATCCATGACTTGTGCATACATGTACCCTGCTTGTGAAATTATTGTTGGAGATGCACATTTGTTTATTGACTTACTGCCTCTGAACATTGATCATTTTGATGTAATATTGGGGATGGACTAGTTAACGAAATATCATGCCACCATAGACTGTGTAACGAAACAAGTAGTTTTCCGTCCACCTGGTTTGCCTGAATTTGTGTTTAATGGAAGTGGAGTAGTACTTCCTCCGTATTTGATTTTATCTGTGAAAGCTGATAAATTGATTAGAAAGGGGTGTAAAGGGTATCTGTGTTCTGTATTGACTGTATCTACTGATGATAATGCTAATGTGAACAGTATTCCCATAGTCAGAGAATTCCCAGATGTTTTTCCAGATAATCTGCCAGGGGATTTGATTGATAGGGAGATTGAATTCACTGTTGATGTGGTTCCGGGAACACAGCCAGTATCTAAAGCTCCTTACCTCATGGCTCCGACCGAATTGAAAGAATTGAAAGTGCAATTGCAGGAACTGTTAGATAAAAAGTTCATCAGGCCTAGTACTTCACCGTAGGGCGCACCTGTTTTATTTGTGAAAAAGAAAGACGGCTCGCTGAGACTGTGTATTGACTACCATGAACTGAACAAGGTAACTGTGAAAAATAAATACCCATTGCCTCGTATTGATGACTTGTTTGATCAGTTACAGGGTGCTTAGGTATTTTCTAAGATTGATCTCAGATCTGGATATCACCAATTGAAAGTTAAACCAGAAGACATTGATAAAACTGTTTTTCGAACGAGGTATGGACATGACGAATTTTTAGTTATGCCTTTCGGAGTTACCAATGCACCTGCTGCATTTATGGACCTCATGAACAGAATCTTTAAACTATACCTTGATGACTTTATTATCGTATTCATAGATGACATTCTGATCTATTCCAAAAGTAGAGAAGAACATGAACATCATCTGAGACTTGCCCTACAGACCCTAAGAGAACATAAACTCTATGCTAAACTGTCTAAATGCGAATTTTGGCTTGATCATGTTATGTTTTTGGGACATGTTATTAGCAAGGATGGGATTTCAGTTGATCCACAGAAAGTTGAAGCGGTAGTAAACTGGCCTAGACCAACAAATGTGACAGAAGTCCGAATCTTTTTGGGATTAGCCGGGTACTACGGAAGATTTGTTAAAGATTTCTCCAAAATTGCCTTATCGTTGACTCAATTAACTCAGAAGGGGATATCATTTGACTGGACTGACCAAAGGGAATCAGCATTCCAAGAGTTGAAAACTCAACTTGTGACTGCACCGGTTCTTACCCTACCTTCAGGTACAGATGGTTTTACCATTTTTAGTGATGCCTCTCATAAGGGTTTGGGATGTGTTTTAATGCAGAATGGGAGAGTTATTGCTTATGCTTCCCAACAGCTGAGACCGCATGAAAAGAACTACCCGACCCATGACTTGGAACTTGCTGCAGTGGTATTTGCATTGAAAATCTGGCGCCACTACCTTTATGGGGCGACATGTGAAGTATATACCAACCACAAGAGCTTGAAATATTTCTTAACACAGAAAGAATTGAATATGAGACAGCAGAGATAGCTAGAATTGATTGAAGACTATGACCTACAGATATTGTACTATCCGGGGAAAGCTAATACCGTTGCCGATGCACTGAGCCGGAAATCAATTGGAAACTTAGCCTGTTTGCTTACTGGACAGAAAGAGTTGCTTTGTGACCTTGAGAAATCTGAAATTGAGATTGTTTTGCGAGAATGAGGTGGAACAATAGCTGCTATTTCTGCTCAACCGGTATTGATTGAAGAAATTAAAGAGAAACAGCAACATGATGACTTCTTGAAGAAGATCATCGATGAACGAGAATCTAAACCGAGACCGGACTTCAAATTTGAAAATGATGTACTGAAATTTCAAGAAAGACTGTGCGTACCAAATGATTCTGAACTGAAAAGAAGAGTTTTGCAAGAGGGCCACAATTCAAAATTTTCTATCCACCCAGGGAATACGAAAATGTACCAAGATTTGAAATTGAATTTCTGGTGGCCGGGAATGAAGAAAGAAATTGTTGATTTTGTATCAAAATGTCTTCATTGCCAACAAGTCAAAGCCGAACATCAATGACCCGCAGGCTTATTGCAGCCCTTACCAATACCGGAGTGGAAATGGGAACATATCACCATGGATTTTATTGTGGGATTGCCTCGCTCTAGTAAAGGTATGGACTCAATTTGAGTTATTGTTGATAGACTGACTAAATCTGTTCACTTCTTACCTGTCAAAACAATTTATAATGCGGACAAATTGGCTGTGATTTATATTGATGAAATTGTTAGACTGCATGGAGTGCCTGTGTCCATTGTTTCTGACAGAGATTCGAAGTTTACATCGAGATTCTAGCAAAGCTTACAGACTGCATTGGGTATTGAACTGAGACTGAGTAATGCCTATCATCCTCAGACAGATGGCCAGTCAGAAAGAACCATTCAGATTCTGGAGGATTTATTGAGAATGTGCGTCCTTGATTTTCAGGGAAATTGGGAAAGCCATTTGCCCTTAGCTGAATTCGCCTACAACAACAGCTATCATTCAAGTATTGGTATGGCGCCTTTCGAGGCATTGTATGGCAGAAAATGTAGATCTTCGATTTACTGGGCAGAAGTTGGAGATAGGCCTTTGCTTGGGCCCGAGATTGTATATGAAATGACTGAAAAAGTGAAATTGATACAACAGAGACTGAAAACCGCACAGAGCCGACATAAAAGTTATGCAGATGTCAGAAGACGAGACAAAGAGTATGAAGTAGGTGATCACGTTTTAGTGAAAGTGACGCCGATGAAAGGCCAGACTCGTTTTGGAGTCAAGGGCAAGTTAGCGCCAAGATATGTCGGATCGTATGAGATTATTGAGAAAATCAATCCGGTAGCGTATCAAGTTGCGCTTCCTCCTGAAATGGAGCATATGCATAACGTCTTCCACATTTCTATGTTGAGGGATTACCTCCGGGATCCTTTCCATGTGATAGAGCCTACTCGTGTAGTGCTGAGTGATGACTACACTTACGAGGAACGGCTTATTCAGATTGTAAACAGACGGATCAAGAAGTTGAGAAACAAAGAGATCCCATCAGTGAAAGTCGACTGGCAAAACCACAGCGGCGTGTATGCCACTTGGGAAAGGGAAGATGACATGGCTAAAAGATATCCTGAACTGTTTCCACTGAACCCTGTTTTCTTCCAGAATGAAAGTAACTCGAGTTTAGAGGACTAAACTCTTTTTAAGGAGAGGAGACTGTAATAACCCTCATCACTGCTTACCGATAAACTACTGATTACTGCTAAACTGAGACTAATTATGATTGATAACTGAAGTAATCGAAATACTGAACTGACTGATTGAAATCTGAAACTGATTGATTGAGTATATCTGTTTAATTACATTTCTATCTGTTGCCTGTTGATTATCTGTTCATGTTTTATGTTTAAACTGCAAATTGAAGGCCTTATCGGCAGCCGAATCTGAAATTTATTAGTGATATGTGTTAAGCATAATTTATGTGATTTTATGGCATATTTAATTAAAATGTGTTTTGGCATGATTAAATTAGATTAAATTAAGTTAATTGGCAAGAGTTTAACTTATTTACCATAATGCCATTGAGTGGCCCACTACTTGGATCATCTTTGAGCCTTATTACACTCATACATACACTTTTCATCAGCCAATTTGAACACCACAACCGACCTAGAGAGAGAGAGTGAGAGGTATAGAGTGATTACAACTTGAGTTCCTTACATCTTGCTTGGGAGTTGTAGGAATTGAAGAGAGTATTGCAAATTGAGCTCCTAGACCTTTAATTCAAGACCTAAGGTAGAGTAACCACCCTTTTGTTCATGAATTTAAGTGGTTCTTGCATGGTCTAGAGCATAGTTAAAGTCTTGGGCCAAGTTATGGCTCTTAATTGCTGTGTTGAAGCTTAATTGTTGCATGCATGTATATATATTGAAGTTTTGAGGTTGTAGTTCATGATTTCTCACATGCATGTCCATGTTTTGAGAGTAGACCATGATTTCATCTTGTTTTGAAAAGAATTGGCTCATTAGAGCATGTTTTGAAGCTTGAAAATTGTTTAAAGTTCATGTATGTTCATTTGAGATCATGTTCATGAAGTTTGGTTTGAAATTGGATTTAATTAACTCACTATTGGGCTTTGATTTCTCAAATTGAGCTTTGAAACTTGTTGTATATTGAGTTTAGATGTGTTTTCCAAGAATTGGGCCCAAGAGGTTGAGTTTTGAGCTAAGGAATGCTTGGTTTGAGCTTGGGAGGCAAATCTGGAAATTCCAGAATTTGGCTTCTTCGCTCAAGCGAAGGATTCCACGCTCGAGCGACCATCGTTTATTCTGAGCTTCGCTCGAGCGAAGGAATGGTGGCTCGAGCGTAAATTGCAAGCTCTCAGATTCTTGGTGCACGCAGACGCACGCTCGAGTGAGAGAACCTACGCTCGAACGAGGACTGTGTCTTACGCTCGAGTGGGCGTCGAGCAAGCAACGAGCGGAGATTTCCAACATCCAGCACTTTTTGCATTTTTGCAGACTGCTCGAGCGACCCCACTGTTTTGACAAGCTCGCTCAAGCGAAGAAAGCCACGCTCGAGCGAGACCCCTATTTTCTGAAAATTCTGAAAAATGCTTTTAAAGTACATTTTTGCATCCTCATCCCATCCTAGGCATTCTTAGGCCTAGTTTTAGACATCTTAATGAGGATATAGAAGTAGAACCACACCGAGGCAAATTAGGGATTAAGTTATTATCTTTCCCAACTGTATAGCTTAGTGTGTGTTCGTTCTATAAATTGTGTAGGGTTGGCTTTCCAAGGAGACGCTCTAGCTTACTATAGCCCAGAACTCTGTGAATAACAATTGTGTAAAGATATGTTCAACTGTGAATATTTCTGACTGTTTAACTGAACTGCTTTTTGAACTGAAACTGTTAATTGAATGAATGTATGTCCTATATTCTGAACTGTATTGTGGCATCCTTAGCAACTACTGTTACTGACTGTTACTGTTATAGAGATCTCTGTCGGTTCCCTTGTTGAAACCACTACTGTTTACTGATTGATGGCCATCATTTACTGTTCGGTCTTTAAGACCTACTGTTTACTGTACTGCTATGCTAACGGATGTACCACATATGACTATTATGACTGAATGACTGATATACTGAATCAATTGACTGTTTTCAATACTGAAAGGACATTCATTCTTAACCTCTTTACGCATTATGTTATTCACTGGGTTTTAGCTCACTGCTCATATATATATGTAGGTGTACAGGCACCAGACCGTGGCTAGAAGCGTCGGGGTAAACTCCAGTTTTGTCAAGCCAACCTATGTGCCTCACTGCGAGGTTCCGAGCCTGTCAAGCTTTGGCTTAGAGGTGTTTTAATTCCCTGTCTGTCTCTGTATCTGTTTTGTAATAACTGTAGACTGTACCGTACTGTTTAATAGGGATTAGGTCCCTGCTCTGAATGATTGTATATAATGTACATACTGTTTTGTCACTGACTGTATATATGTATGAAAAGTCTTTTTGCATACAGACTGTCACAGCTTATTGGACATTGTTTATTTACTGTTTTGGCTTCCGCCATCCCCTGTGCTCTGTTTTACTGTCTTACTGTTAAGCAGGCCTTTGGTAATCTCGGATTACTGGCCAGTTACGGTGCTAAACCCATAGGGACAGGTTTGGGTCGTGACACCAACCCACTTGGATTTGGACTTTAGTGGATTGAGCTGGCCCAAGACTTGGACCTGACCCATTTCACATTTAGCCCTTCATTCTCAAAACAAATTTTCGCCTCTTTTTTCCATTACCTTTGGCCACCACTCATCGCTGCCGCTATGGACCACCTATGGCAAGCTGACCTTTGACCAACTTTCAATGATTTTCCAATGAGTGGGCTCTGACAATCAATTAGTCACCATGGTGACTTTTGGCCACTTTCTTGTGACCCTCTTATCAATCTATAACCTCTTGTGATACTCTAATCATCAACTCTAACAACCAACTTAACAACCAATTTGTATTTAAACTTAAATGATTATGGTTAAATTTTAATTCGCATCATCATCATCTAGTTGATCGATGGCCAAGAAAAAAATTAGCTATGTTTGTCATGTTTTGGATATTTTAGCTACTGGGAAATATAGTTTATCTGATGCAAAGATGATATTTGGATTATAGCAATTAATCTAATTTTTATTAGTAATTATGTTAAATTATAAGATTTTAATTCATATAATATAATCTCATTTGAATTATGTTGGCTTATTTTTCCTACGAAGGAAAATATTATAAATGCGAGCGTGCCAGCAAGGATTGAAAAATCCTTACAGATTAAATTCAAGCCAATTATCA
The DNA here is from genome assembly GCA_036172215.1 of Camellia granthamiana. Lineage (NCBI taxonomy): Eukaryota > Viridiplantae > Streptophyta > Magnoliopsida > Ericales > Theaceae > Camellia > Camellia granthamiana. The sequence continues at coordinate 119,271,694 of CM069912.1, read as the reverse complement.
AACGATTGTGTTGACAGTTCTTTCGCCTTAACAAAGAGGACTTCAAAATTGCCAAAGTGTAGAGAAAAGAAAAATTAAAAGAAGAAAGGGAGATGGAGAAAGACGATTGAGTGAACAATCAAAGTAATAATTACTTACCTCTACTCCTATGCTTCGAAAAGGAAGTACATTAAATGTTTCGAAAATGAAATGCTGAAAATAAATGCTTCGAAATATAAATTTATGTTAAACTACTCCTAAGATAAGGAAAATGACAAGAAATATTGAAATCAATTGTCTTTGATTTGAATTCTGGATCTTTTACAATGTAGCCATGAATGGCTATTTATAGACAAATATTTGTAGGAAAAAACTTCCAGCAATAACTACCCAATAACCACCTAAACTACCCACTTTTCCATCTTCATTCCCACAATGCCACATATTTCTCTATGTCTTCATAACTTCCTTTAACTTCCAATTAATGCTCCATGTTCTCCACTTCATTCTCCATCATCTTTTCACATTTCATAACTTCTCATAACCTCCAAATGAATAAGAGGATGCCACATGTCCTGCAATTATATAAATAATAAATAATAATAAAAATTGCAGATTTATGGTGCCAACAAATTAGTAATTCATTTGAATGAAATTTTTTTATATAATCATATATTTTATATTAAAAAAATTAGAGTCTAGCTTGTCTTCAATTTGAGATTAAGATTAGATCGTCTAGTCCACTTTGTGGGTCCACTTTTGGGTCCCACTTTGATAATTTGAAATGTTCACATTTTAGAATTTGTCAAGTACATTATCCTTGTAAAAAATTAAGTCGATCGGATAACGACAATCACGTGTTCGAATTTGTTTTGTATAAAAAAAAATATATGGTAAAAAAATAAACGGTTCATTTAAAATTGATTTGAATATGTAGTTGCCGTTCGATTTGATTTTTTACAGTGATAATGTATTCAACGAATCTTAAAATGTGAACGGCTTGAATTATCAAAATGGGATCCAAAAATAAGCCCATAGAGCGAATTGGACGGTCTAATCTTAATCTCTAACTGGAGACAAACTGAACCCTAAAAGAATATATATATATATATAGGGTAAATTACAAATACATCACCCGAGGTTTCGTTAAAATACAGATTGTCCCCTGTGATTTAAAAAATTATGAATACCCCATTGTCATAATTTTTTATTTAACAGAATTAACTGAAAAAATCAAATTCATAATTACTCTCTTATACAATAATAAAATTACTTAAATTATTAATTGAAACATATTTATAACATTATTAAAAATTGTTAATTGACTTGATAATTTATTAATAAAAGAGGCGATTCGTTATGAAATTAGAAACTTCAAAGGGCGAAATGTAATTTTTAGAATCACAAGTGACGATTTGTATTTTAATCAAATGTCAGGGATGTATTTGTAATTTACTCATATCTATATATATATATATATATTTGGTCTCAACAACATTTCCTTTAATTGAGGGCATTTTTTTATAATTCCCTTTTACTAAGCTGCATCCCCAATGTCTTTCGTCACTCTATAACACCCTAACCACGGACACCAGATCAGAGAGGGTAAAACCCTAACGCCGCTCTAGATGAACGAGGAATACGTTCTTGAAATTTTTTGAATTCTTTCATGGCTTCAACGATTCCCCTTCTTCCTTAACCGATCTAAGATTTTCTTTCTTTCTTTCTTTCTTTTTTTCCTATCAAATTTTTCGCTTTCGTGAGGTGTTGCGTTCGTCGATTGCGATGGACGTGTCAACGAAAGCGTAAATTTAATCTCAATGCCGACTTAATCCTCTCTTTCTACATCTGCGATTTGTTAATGGTATAGTAGTTTGTTTTATACTCGGCTTGATAAATCATCCATAGATCTATGTATGTATTTGCTCAATTTTATTATGTGATTAGGGTTTTGGTGACAATGAATTTGGGGGTTGCTTCTTACTGGTGAACTCTCTCTGTTTTTTCACGAACAAAAGTGAGAGATGTTCGTGTTTCTGAAGCATAGATCGATTTGTTTTTGCCAGAATTAAACAGCTCGCTGCATTGCACGATTGTGTTTTGTTGCATCGTGTTACCTGTCTCCTGGTACATTTCTCTTCTTCGTTTTGATTTGAAGATTGGTGATGATTTTTCATTTTTTTTTTATTATTCAATTTTAATTTTGTTTTTTTTTTTTTCAAAAATTATAAATCAAGTGTTGCATATTCTATTTAATTTATATATAAAAAAAAATTTGAACCAAAAAAAGTCGCATGAGTCTTATAATAAATTAAATTTTTATATTTTATTTTTATCATTTTAAATAATAATAGTTTTTTAATTTATTTTTACAATTCTGTTACGTAGCTCGAAATATCAACGGCTCGAATGGCTCGAAATTTTAAAACAGCGTCGTTTTAGGATTTTTTTGTATTCTCTTATCAGTAAGATAATATTTTCCGTACCGTTCGAGCTCTACGCATTCGAGCTCTACGCATTCGAACTCTCACGCATTTTTCTTATTTTTAATCTGAATTATTTATCTATTATTGACACACAAAAAAAAGTCATTAAATACACTTAAATTGAATATAATGATTAAAATATTTAAGTGTTTTAAATTAAAAATAAATTAAAATTGACAAAATTAAAAATTAAAGATTTATCAAATCTTATAGTTTTTAATTTTGTCCTAATTTTTCTATAAAAGAAAATTAGGAATTAATATTAAAAAGTTTTGTTTGGAAATTAAATATTTTAGTTAGAAAATTATTATAAATTGTTATATCATTTATTATTATTATTATTTGTATATTTTTAAAAAAATAAAAATAAAAAATAACTAAAATAATTTATTTTTAAACTAGACTTCCAGTTTCAGTAATGAATTTTGTTTGAGATGTTCTAGAACCCGACTTTCTTTACACTCAAAATTTAAAAATTAAATTTTGCTCTAGTCCATGGTTGGTAGGATTGGGTTATACATGAATTATGTTTGTTTTCTTAATAGTCTCGAACTGCTATAAATCCTCTCCTCAAAAAAAAAAAAAAAAAAAAAAAAAAAAAAAAAAAACCACTACGAATTCTTTTCAATAAATGACAAAGTTATTGAGAATTTTTATATAAATTTAAATACATCACCACTACCAAATTTGTAAGAGGTCATTATTAGATCATTCCAATGGATGTGTTAGTATATTTGTTAGTGTCAGTTGTTAATTTTTGATCGGTTGAAAATACTATTTTTTGTTGTAATAGTGTCAGTCCTTAGTATTAGTTGTTAACTTGTGTGTTAACTGTGGTGATGCTTCTAGCCAATAGAGAGAGAGAGAGAGAGAGAGAGAGAACAAAAGAAGACTTGCAAACTTGTGTATTAACAGTTTTGTGGGATCGTCTGGCTAAATTATGAGTTACGAAACAAGCAAAGATTGGAGAGGGGAGAGGGAGAGAAAAGAGAAGAGAAGAAGAAAGAGAGGCACTGATAGTATATTGCGAGTGGGGCTCACTGCACTTTTCAATTATTATTTATTGTTTGTATATATGTATATATATATTCTTAACACACTTCTTAACATATACCGTAACTTATTTATTGTACCACCACTCACTCTCTAAAATTAGCAAACTGTTAACATACCTTAACAAACATTTTGTGAGGTCTCATTTTTATCATTTTTTTTTTATTTTTTATTTTTTTTTGTGGTCATGTAACACACTTTAACACACCTTTTTAGCTATCCCATTGTGGATGTTCTTAGGCCCCCGTTTGTTTCAAGAGATGGAGGAGGTAGATGTGGTATTGGATTATTATTATTTATTTTTTTTGCATGTTAGGCATTTTTTTTGAATTTTTTGTTAAGTAAAAATCATTGTTTTATTTGTTTTAATTTTTTTTCAATTTTTTTTTTTATTTTTTATTTTTTATTTTTTTATTTTTTATTTTTTACATGTTGGGCATTTTTTTTTTGAACATTAATGTTTAATGTTTTTGTATTTTTGTATTTTTTTTATTATTTTATATAAAAATAATTTAACAATTCCTACACCAAACAACTATCATAAAAATAAACATAATTTTACTTAATCATCTCATTATTAATACTCTTATTAATAATTTTCTCACTATTAATCTCCTCCATTCTATACCTAAAATATAAACGGGGCCTTAGGGTCAAAATATCACTGTAGTTAGGCCTTTAAAGTCATTGTAGTTTGGAGCCTGGTTAATCACACCCTATGTTGCCAAAGGTAGACAAATCTATTGGGCAACTTGAAAGAAATAAAAATACACAACCCAAAAAAAATTTCAAAATTGCTTCAAATGTCCTTGAAATTGAGCCCTATATGGTCCAATACTATTTTGGTTCTTTGAGCCCAAAATCTTCAAAATCTCAATGCCTTGTATTGGTGGCACAGAAGGGCCAAAAAATCTGCAAATTGTACCTGGGAGTGAATTTTTTTGTTTAATTTCTTTTTTTTGTTTGTTGGTGAACTGGAGCTTATATATAAAGAAAATAAGGGCTACATAAGTCTGGGGTAGTAAATACCCATAGCGTCTAGAACAATTTGATTACAAACACACGAAGGAGGGTTGATTTGCCCAAGATTGAAGGGGTGAGGTGTTGCCATTCAAGAGCATGAGCCAGGGCTGAAGAAGGGGAAAAGGGGAGGGCTCAATAAGGCAATTCATGCTTACTGAAACGTGGAGCTCATAGCTAATGTTTGAAATTCTTCCAATAAAGCTAGCTTGAAAGCCACTTTTGCAAGTGACACTTGGTATTGATCACTAGCAACAAATTGAACCCAAAAAACAAACAACATTATAAACCCCAACTCATGAATTTCAAATTTCATCAAGCACATTGGGGATAAAATTATGGGTTGATAAGGGTGGGGGTTTATAACATTTTTGTAAAAACAATATATGTATATACATAAATCCTAAACTAGAATTTCTAATACATAATACTAGCATCATTTATTTATTGATAATATTACATAATTCCAACCAAAAAACTGAAGAAATTTTCCTAGTTTGGGGATTAGATTTATTCATGGAGTGGCTCCCAAACTAGATCAAATGTATACTGTAATATGAAATTCTAGGTCAGTTTCTAGTTTTTCTTTTTAGAAAAAGGTAATAATGATTGGTAGTCACTCTTCATTAAAATGGGTTTAATTATATCCCTATTAAAGTCCTTCCTCTCCTCAAAGGATTATGAGCTTGCTTAATAACTTATTAGTCACTAATAATTCAACTAAACACAATAAACTCCTCCATAAGGCGGCCACAATCATCACAAGTACGCATCTCAGAAATGCTGCTGCTTCTTTCGGCATAGGGAATGATCAAAGTGTTGCAGTGATCTAGTGAACCAAGCTCATTAAGATTTTCATTAAATGCCGTCAAAAAATCAACCTCTTTTACACGATCTTTCCATTTCTCAAATTGGTTTAAGCTTTTCAAAATGGTGTTACCCTTGGCTTTAGCCATCTCAATCATGCCTCCTCGACTGATCATAGCCCATCCTTGATCACTTTTATCGAAGCTCAATATTGACTTTATTTCTTTCATTATGGGATCGTTCCCTACAGACTTGCCGTGTTGCTTCTTGGAGTGCCACATGCTCTCAAACCTATCCCAAAAGTGCCATATTAGAATTAGGTCTGGCATTGTGTGGCTGAGTTTTTCCATCATAATGACATTGTTGATCTTCACTACCTTTCTTCCTGGGTTGCTTTTTCCTACATACAACAACTCTAATGGGATCTGGGTGGCTTTTGCAACAGCTTTGGCTGTGTTGGTAAAGCTCCTTAACCAATCTAGGTCCTCTCCTCCATACAAGCAAATGTACTTTTCACAAGCAATCTGAAGTAGTCAATAAAAAATCACATTTTTATATCTAGATAAGGGTAAACGTAAACTACATGTCTATTTATGAACGATATTTTTAAAATGTTGTCGTTAAAAGGTTGTATATTTTTTAATTTTTCAAGTAGACTTTTAGTGACGATTGTCATGACGATAGAAATTAATCTCTTATAATATTTTTGGCAACAAAAGTTTCACATTAAAATTCAAGGAAATTACAACCCCAAGAAAAAAAAAAAAAACCCAAAGTTTGATTTTAATAACAAAATAAATCATGAACTTTTAATTTTATCAATTTAAACCATAAACTTTTGATATGCTTCTAATTTAAACCATTTAGCTATTTTCATTAAGTAAAATTGACCCAAAAAAAAAGTATTTTATTAATTAAACTTAGTGAAAAATGATATCTTAAACATTTTATGTATACTTAGATTGAGCTTAATGTCTAAAATACTATTATTTTATCGCTTTTACTTAATGAAATAGACAAATATTTTAGATTGGAGTTTAAATTAAAAATTTAAGGTTTAAATTAATAAAATTAAAAATTAGAAATTTATTTCTTTGGATTTTATTTTTATTTTTTTGGAATTGGCCCTCAAAATTCTTATATGTTGTAGTGAGCATTGAGTGGGAATTAGAAAAAAAAAAAAAGAAAAAAAAAGAAGAAGGTCATATTACCCAATCAACGATCGATGGATTGATGTATCCTGCCAACGACTCAATCGTCCAAGGCATCTCCTCCCAAAGTGTTTCCTCCCTCATGCTAGAAAATGGGAAAGCATGATTCCCCCAAATCCAACACATATAGATTGCATTATGATTCACAACTTTGCCTTCTGGATCTATCGACACGATCATAGTCTTATTGTTGAAGTTCCAGACCTCATTGATGTACTTGATGACTCCTGGATCAAGTAGTGAAGGTTGGTACACAGAGAACCATAGCATTGAAGCTTGTATGTGCTTAAACTTGTTTTGATGCACCTCGTCCCATGGGATTGTTTCCTTCATGACAGGGGTCCACACAACCTCATACTGATTCTCCTTTGGGTGTTGTTTTGCCTCTATGTACAACTGATGGAGAAAGAAATGTTCTTCATAGGAGAGGTCTACGTTTGAAATGAGTAGCAACACATTCTTCCTCCTTAACACATCTATGTGAACCTGCATTTGTCATACAAAAGAGATTAATCAATGGTAACTTTTCAAGAAGTCGGAGATAATAGATTATGGTTAAATTACAACTTCTATCATCATAATGTTAAACACCAAATTAAGGGAAAGGTTATGTTGCAATTCGAACGAAGGTCAAAAGGGTTGACTATTAAAATTAAAAAATGAGAAATTACAATGAAATTTGATGTAAAATACAGTAGTGCATAAATAGGATATATGAATAAGAGCAAACCCTTTTCTTAGTATAACCATCAATGAGTGGCAACTGATCTTCCTTGGCACATAACAAAGCTTTCAAGATCTCCGTGTTATCGGTGTTTACTGTCTCCAAGAGGCGAGCAAGCTTATGAAATGGATCAAAGTATCCTTTTTTATCTACATCATATCAAAGTTTACCTTACGTCAATTCCATTCCATTCCATTTACTATATACTATCATGTAATAGAAAGCTTTAATTGGTATATTTTTTTTGATAATTAAATGGTCTAAATGTATGATATTAAAATTAAAATAAGTAAAGTGATTTGGAGAAGGTTAAATTGTAATTAACTCTAAGACAAATGAGGTAATTGGGGTTAAACTAACCAAGGTAATCATAACAAAGTGCCAGTTGCTTTTGCAGTTGGTCGCGTATGTTGTTGACCTCATAGCCCAGGCTAGAAAGCTGCTCTACCTGTGATGTTATGTACCTGACACCAAACGTAAAATTTACCAACAATCTTTGTGGTCTTTGAAAATGTGAGCATTATAGGAGTCTATGTTTTATCATGTTATTTTGAATTCATATTAATATTAACTCAATTTATTTAGTTTTTATATCATTTTCGGTTGTAATTTATAGGAAATTGGGTCAGATTTCATACTCGAGGCTGAGTGTCCATGACGGCATGACTCGTAACCTATGAAGAGACCTATGTGAATTAAAATTGAGCAGTGATTGGGAGCTCTAGTAGAGCTGCTCTAATAGCAGCTCAGCTCTACTGAGCTGGCAACCAATTAAAATAAATAATAAAAAAAAAAAACACAGAAAAAGACAAAACAATGGCCAGAAGAAGACAATTTAATGCTAAGTTTAGAGATGCTCTTTTAGAGCTCTAAAGCAATTTTGATTAAAATTAGGACTATTTACATAAAAATTTCATAAATTATTGAAAAGTATTATTTTGGTTTCTTAAAATATAAAATCGTACAATTAAACCCTCTAAACTATTGAGAAGTATCACTTTGTCCCTTAAATTATAAAAACACAAATGGAATCCTAAATTATAAAAGCGTATAAATTGAATAGCCTAACGAAATGGGTCAAAGTAAAACACGCCAATAGTTTAAGGGATTCATTTATACACTTTTATAGTTTAAGAAATAAAATGATACTTCTCAATAATATACAAAGTTTATTCATACACCTTTATTGTTTAACAAGATTAAAGTGATACTTTTCAATAATTTTGAGAATCTCCTTATAAATCCCTTTAAAATTATTTCTATAGAGGATAAATATAAAAACTGTAATAGTCTCATTTCATCATAAAATAGAGATGTGAGTGATTATATGGGCTGTTTTGGGAAGTTAGTAAAAAGTTGACTTTTGACTTTTTACCAAGTTTTTTGGCTTTTTTAGAAGTGATTTGGGAAGTTGGTAAAAAGCTGACTTTTTTGATTTTTGATTTAATATTTTTTAAAAGTGTCACATCACTCCAAAATGACCAAAATATCCTCACTTTTTGATTTTTAAATTAATTAATTAAAATATTTCAATGATAGTTTGGTAAAATTGATGGCTGGCGTTTTTAGTCTTCCCAAATGGGCTTCAATTCAGTTTTTGCATGGCTGGCGTTATTGTGTAAGGGTTTTGTCACACGTCATAGCACTCTCGTGCATGTACACATGAATGCCTTCACTCTCTTTGAGGTACAAACAAAAGTGAATGGCAAAATTAAAATTTTTTCAACGAGTTAAAAAAAATAAAAATAAATAAAATATCATTTTCCTTTTTAAACTATTATTTAAAAATCAATTCAATTTAGGTTCTTTTAATAATATCAATTTTACACTTAAATTATTTGATTTTGAATCAATTTTTTCCATGCCGTTAGCTGCTGTTTGTAATCAAACAGAAGTTGCTGACGTGGCACTAAAATTTTATTTAAAATTTCATTTATCCCCAAACTCTCTAAAATATCAATTATACTCCCAAATTTCATTTTATTCAGGGGTCTAATTGATATTTAAGGAATAGGTTGAGGGTAAAATGAAATTCTAAATGAACTTTAGATGCCACATCAATAAATTTTGTTTGATTATAGACAACAATTGACCGTGAAGGTAAAATTGATACAAAATTGAATAATTTAAGTACAAAATTTATATTATTAAAATAATAGAGGTTAAATTAATTTGTAAGTGATGCTTTTGAGGGTAAAATTATATTTTCTCAAAAAAAAAATAATTATACCTTATTATTATGGTTTTTTATTAGATTGACTCCACAAAAATTGCATTCTAATTACAATTGGATGAATTTGTAACATTAAAATGGGGCAAATTACATCGGTCATCTTTACACTTTTAACTGACACAGTTGGATGAAGTTGTCTCTTATGTCATTTTGGTTCCTACACTTTTAACTTACACAATTTTGACCGTTAATTTTAACTTTTGTGTCAATTTGGTCCAATTGATAATACCATTAGTGTTTTTGATTAAAAATAATCATTGAATTGGTTGAGGTTAATTCATTGAGGTTAGTAAATTTATAATATTACTCTAAAAATATGACACATGCCACTAATATACATATTTTTCATTAAAAATGCTAAGAGTTGTAATTGATTAATATGACACGTGCCACTTATATACATATTTTTCATTAAAAATGCTAAGAGTTGTAATCAATTAAAATTTAAGATCAAAATTGAGCCAATTGAAATTGAAAAATGCCTAACACCCCCAGTGGGGGTCACTGGGGGTCTCCTCCCATTGATCAAAAACTGTTTTCCTTTTTTTTTTTTTCCAGCGAATGAGAGGGTGACACCTCACTGAGGGTTGTCAGTGGGGGTCACCCCACTGGGGGTCGGTAGCATGGCCCATTGAAATTATAAGGATCAAAATGACACAAGACTTAAAGTACTACTGTCATAATTTACCCTTAAAAATGTGTAACAAATTTTTTATTAAACAAATTTTTCGTGTTAACTTCTTGTTAAGTTATATCCTCCTATTATTATGCACGTTTGACATTAATCTAATCCATTTAAGTTTTGTGTCAAAAAATAATTCAACCTTCACCCGCTAATTTTATATATGATTTGAGTCATTATCTTTGTCATATTGAAAATTCGCGCCTTTTAATTATTTTTCAGGTAGTGCTTCATTAATTTATTTACTATTGCTTAACAGTTGAAAACTATCTCTTCAGGAGTATAGTGACATCCCTATCATCCACAACAAACTAATGTGTTTTTTTTTTTTTTTGGAACTGAGCAATTAGGCTGTGTGTGATTGTTAATTTTGAGAGTAGAGTTAGATCCATAGATTTTAACAAAATTAAAATAGAAATGTAAACAAAAATATTATTATTAACAATGTTTTTTTCATTTTTTTTTTATTATAGGTAGCTAGAGGCGTAATCATGCGTGATTATAGACCTGAGTTTTCCGGTGCATTAATTCTAAATTATGCTTATACGTGGAGTTTTTGAGATACTTTGCATCGGACAAATATGACATACATTTGAAATCTTTGATGGTTTTGTAAATATTTTTTGATGTAGTGAATTTGTTGTAAGGATGGATGGTTATTTTGGACGTGTAATGTATTCATTTTGACAGGTGGTTGTAATTGTTGAACAATCTTTACTGTATTTAAATAAATTAAATTTTGTTGTGTACTTAATAACAACCAGAATATAAAAGAAATGAGAGAATTCGTTTGATTACAAAAATCAAACTAGAAATAAAAATATATAAATAAAAACAGATTTTATTTTGTTACAAAAAACAAAATTAAAATCTGATTTAAACAAACAAATAAAACAGAAAATAAATTAAACAACTTACTTGATTAATTTCTTCGAATAATAATAATCTGATCAAGTCTAGTGTTCGACACTGTGTCCTTAAGACAGATTCGTCCTCTCCACGGTGCTTTCAGAAAATGGACGTCTATCTCTCAGGATGAAATGATCAACAATGAATAAATGCAGCACTACAATTTATTCGTACGACAACACACTAAGTGTATATACTCTTTTTCACAGAAAAATAATGCAGCAATATGTAAGAATAATAGCAGAATTATTATGGACGAAAATTGTGAATGAATGTATCAAATGAAGGGCTAGTCTATTTATAGATGTAGTGGCACCCATTTATTTTGAATTGAACAGGTAGCACCTATTTGAACAGGTACTGAACCTGTTGGGTTTGAATTGGTATTGATTGGGTTCAAATTTGAACAGAAAAAAGTGGAACAACACATATTTGAATCTGTTCGGGTTATTTGAAATCTAAACAGTTTCAATTCCGTTCGGGAGGGAGAAAACCGGACCCAATTTTGAATTTAAATTCCGAAAATCAAATTGGAAAAATTAGAATTTAATTTTAGAAAATAAAATTCAAATATTTTTGGCCCAAAAAGATTAGTATTGGGCCGAACAAGCCCAACCCAACCTGCTTGACCGGACGGACGACTGCGGTGCGCGCGCGCGTGCGGTGATTTTTGGATCCAACGGGTCTAGCCCATTTTGCCCATAACCTCCCTCTCTACAACACTTGGGTACCCCTTGGGGCACACCCTAAGTTCCAATCCCATGCCTTATAAACCCACTCAAAACTTCCTACAAATTCAATGTGGGACAAGCCACTTTTCAACCTTTAAGGATTTTCAACCAAACTCCATTTCCATAGAGTACACTTTGGCTTCAATTTTTCATTCACTCGATAATGGTTTTGAGCAACCAAATATACGATGTGAATCACAACGCGGCATAGAATACGTTACTACTTCGACCTGCGAAAATCGACGCATGGGTCCCACCTATATATTAGACCAAAGTTATGAAAAAATTCTATTTTACCCAGAATTTTTCCAACCATTTCTAACAGTAATTACATACATTAACTACTATTTTGACTTTACAATTGATGGTTTTTTATTTTTCGACTGGATTGTTGATGGATTGGTATATTGAAATTGATTGGATAGACATGAATTATGTATTAATTGCAAATGTATTATAGGTATTAAAAAAATAGCATTTTATTTAAAAAATTCATTTTTGAAATTAAAAGCTTTTTTGCGACCAATAAGATTTTAGTCGCAATAAGGTTGTAGGAATAACTATTGGCGACCACTAATGTAGTTGCTAAAACATAAACTTTCCGCGACCAACTTAATTCTTGGTCGCCAAAAACCTTCATTTCCGCGACCAGTATTTTGTTGCAAATGAACATTCTTAACAAATTTAAATCCTTTTAGTGACGAAACTACATAGTCGCTAATGGTAACTTTCCGCGACCAACTTCATTCTTGGTCGCCAAAAACCTTTGTTTCCATGACCAATTTTTTTGTCGCAAATGCTCCATCTTCAACAATTTTTGCGATTACATGGCGACCAAATTTTGTTGGTCGCTAAATACTATTAACGACCATATATTATCTTTCAGCGACCAAAAAGTTAAACGCTAAAAGTGTTATTTCTTGTAGTGGGAGGTAGACTAAAAAAATTTGTTCATTTGGGTTACTTAAAACCATACACCAACTGTTTTCCTAGTAGAAAATAAAATAAATAATTTAAAAATGGGAAAACACTAAAATCTTAGATGAAAAAATTGAAGATTTTTTTTTTTTGCGTAAATTACACTGTAGGTCCCTCTACTTTGAGTGAAATTTCACTTTAGTTCTCATAATTTCAATTTGTATCATTTACTTTCAGTTTTGTTACAATGTAATCCCTTCATCACTTATAGTTAGAATTTTGAATATAAAAGATCACGTGCAAAATTACTGGAACCAAAGTATAATTAAAAAAAAAAAAAAAAAAAAAAACCCACCGGTGGTCGTTATAGTTTCTTCTCAATTAATTGGAATATTCCACTTTTTTTTGGAATATTCCACTTTTTTTTTTTTTTTTTGGAACAACTTCTCAATTCCACTTTGATCCTTCTATTTTTGCACGTGGTCTGTCTTCTTTTAAAATGTTAACGGTGAGTAACAGAGGGACCATATTGCAAAAAAATTGGAAGTAGGGGGTTCAAATTGTCTTCTATAGTTTATTCTGACTTTCACTTTGGTCCCTCTAATTTTTCCATGTGAACTTTTTCAGTTCAAAATTCTAACAGTAAGTCACAAAGGGACCACATTACAACAAAACTAAAAATGTAAAATTCAAATTGTTCAAATTGAGACAATAAGAATCAAAGTGAAACTTAACTAAGATGAGTCAATTCATCTCTTTTGGTGCTCCTTTGTTGGTCAGGAGCACCTTTGCTAGTTCGAGACGACTAAATAAATTTCCAAGGAGTTTGATTTATAAAGAGAACATACTTGTGTTCCATGCCAATAAAGTTGATGGTTTCAGAAGCACATGCCACAATACTCCGAATAGTCCAGTAAACGGCAGTGGGGGTGTAAGCGGTGGCGGCTAGCATCTCCGGTGTATCGGGGGTGATGTACTGAGGGGGGAGGTCCTTAAACTGGACAATGCACTTGGTCACATCCAACATTGCCCTGATGAGGTTGATCAGTGCCTCAAACTTCGGTTTCAAAGAGTCAGCACGCTCGAGCATGTCAGGTAGTTGCTTGAGGAGGGCCACAGACTTGGCAAGTGGGTTAGATGTGTAAAGTTGGGCAACAAGCCAAAACTCACCGTAGTTCACAGCAAATGCTGCGAAGGTTATCACAACCTTGGCTTCCCATGAGTAGCTTGACAGTGCGTTGAAAACTGCTAGAGTTGTTGTGTGTGCATCTGAACCCCCTGAACACTTGCAAGAGATCTGTTACAGGCATCAGACTACCATTAATTTGGGCCATATAATTTCAAATTTATGGAAGTAAAAGTCCAGTACAAGTGACAGCAGAGTCCAAGTGAAAAATTACACTAGAGCACATATCAATTTGCACCTCTATGAATTACTTGGAGAATGGCTAAGCAAAATTTGATGATGCCACATCTCACCCCTCATCTTTTGTCCCAACTACTTAATTAATTATTTTGGATAAAGTGAGACATTTAATGTTCCACCTTTTATCTTTACAAAGAAGTGAATCCCGAATAAATCGTAAATAGAATTCTCATTTTATTGTAAGTAGTCCATCATTAAATGAGCAGAATAAAAAATAATACTGTAATCCCAAATCACTAAATCTTCTCCACTTGAGACACCAATGTTATATGAAACTTTCTATTTTAAAATATGACAAACACCACAAAATGGATGCATTGTCAAATATATATATATATGGGCCTTAAATAAATACAATACCTCGCAAGAAATCTTATTGATAGGGTATGCCAAAACTTCGAGCATGTCAGTGAAGCCATTTTGATTGGTCCTGTCCTCCAATGCGTCTAGTTGTGCCTGAGAAGTCTACAAAAACACCCTTAAATTAGTACACCACACAACAAATATAACTTTTATGCCAAAAAAAAAATGAAAAAAAGAACTAATTTAGCACATCTATAGTCTTACTAAAATTTTATTTTAGTTTCTTCATTGCAGTGATAATAGTATTTTTTTTTTTTTTTTTGTGCATTTTAAGTAAGTTGTAATATTATTCTTTCGTTAGTTAATGGCCCGCGAAGATTAAAAATAAAAAAAAAATTAAAATGAGATTGTAGTAAAAATACAGAGACTAAATTGTGATATTGATGAAAGTTTAGGGGTGATAATGAGAGGAGAAAATTGTCACTATGATTCATATAATAAGTTCCGTCAACTTTTTGAGCGTCAAATATATAGAAAAGTAATATTGTAATTTAACTCAAAATGTAAAGAGTTGATTGTCACAAATAAAAGTGAATAAATTAAAGAATGATATTAGTGAAAGCACAAGGATGTAAATATAATTTGCACTTTTACCAAAATCTCACATTTCACTACAAGAAAAAGCATTTTTGGCGACTAAAAATTCATTTTTCGTCGCTGAAAGTAGTACATTTGGCGACTAAAATGGAATTCGTCGCCAAAATTGAACACTTTTGGCGACTAAAAGAGTTTAGTTGCTGAATACCAGGGTTTTAGCGACTAAAAGGCAGTTTAGTCGCCGAATGTAGGGGTTTTAGCTACTAAAAAACGTTTGGTAGCCAAAAGTGACAGTTTTTGGCGACTAAAATAATTTAGTAGCCAAAAGTGATGGTTTTGGCGACTAAAAAATATTTTGGTCGCCGATTATAGGTGTTTTGCCGACTAAACACAGATTAGTGGCTGAAAATGAAGGTTTTTGGCTACAAAAAAAAAAATTAGCAGCTGAAAACAGTGAATTGCCGACTAAAATTAAGTTTAGTAGCCAAAAGGGGACTTTTTGGCAACTAAAAATAGATTTAGTCGCCAAAACTGCTTATTTTTAATTTGAACTTATTTTTTTAGCAACAAAAAAATTAATTAGTAGCCCAAAATAATAGAATTGGCGACTAAATAACGGATTTAGTCGCCAAAAGTGGCCTAATTTATTTTTTAATAAATAATTTATTTTTTACATAAATTATATTTGAATAAAAATAATTATATTTATATATATAGTTTTGTATTAATACCGGTCAATATACTATATAAATAATATATATTGCATATATATTCATGTGATGTTGAAGTGGCATAGTGGAGGGAGTGTGTTGCTAAAGGTGTTGGCAGTTTGAATGTGGGAGAGGTTGGTGGTTCAAATCTCAGAAAAAGCAAAGAAATTGGTTTTTTTTTTTTTTTCAATGAAGGACCTTTGGCGACTAAAATTTTAGTCGCCAAAAGTGTTTATTTTGGGCGACTAAACGGTTTAGTCGGCGATTCATGGACTATTGGCGACTAAAATATTAGTCGCTAAATGTGTGATTTAAAAAAGTGTAAATCACTATTGGCGACTAAAAAGTTGGTCGCTGAAGAGCTATTTTTTGGCGACTAAAAAAATTTTAGTCGCCAATACCTCCGGCGACCATATATACGCGACAAAAGGGGCGACTAAAAAGATTAGTCGCTGAAAGTAAAAACTCGACTTTCGGCGACTAAAAACGGACTTTTGGCGACTAAAAATTTAGTAGCCAAAAATGCTTTTTCTTGTAGTGTTTTAAGTTAAGTTGAAATATTACACTTCCATTTGTTTGATGTTAACAAGGTTGACTAAATTTGCCATGTGAACCATACACTACCTCATCACAATCCTTTCACTTTCACTAAAATATAACTCTGCTCCTTCCACTTTCATCCATCTACTTTTTAATTTTCATCAGCTTAATTAATGATAAATGGATATCACAGTGGCATTGCAGCTTAACTTAAAAATAAAGAGTTGACTGTCACAATTAAACATGAAGATAGACTAAGGCGAGATTTAAAAAAAACCAGTTAAAATTCATACTGAAACAGGAGGAAGGCCAAGGCCAGGAATGGGAGGTGTGGCACGGTGCATGATGTCCTCAATGACATGAATGAGTGGTTTGACATCGACTTCAAGGCCATCGGGAGCATGGGTTGCCTGAATTTGCTTCATCATCGCATTGTCGTCCGACGTTGCGAACATGCGTCTGTCTCCCCTAGCCCCCTGTACCCTGCCACCTGCTGGTACAATTGCAGTAACCATGGATAAGAAATATGAAAGAAGATACAAAGAAGAGTGATAGTTTATGGTGGTTGTAGTGGTTTGAGTTTGGTGTCACTACTAGTCTTTTATAGCAAGTTAAAAAGGATAGTGATGGTATAAAGGCCCCAGGTGAACAAGTACCTTGCTTCCAATCTGGTTTAAATTCAAAAGTCATCTCCAAGAGGATTAGATAGAATCAACAATTCTAGAATATAGACAAAAAAAAAAAAAATCAAATATAGAATTGGATATAGAAAAGATTCGACTTGTTTCCGATCTAAAATCTAGACTGGAGGTGTTGTCTAGGCCTGTAGAGTCTATCATGGGTCCGTTTCAATTATTCAAATCGTTCATTTTGTAAAATTCTCCATGTGTATTATTTAGAAAAAAAATTTAAGTCAATTTAATAATTGTAACATTTTCATTTTATCACTTTTGTCTCAAAAAAATGAATAGTCTATTTTTTAAAATACATTTATCGTCTATTTTTTTAGAGACAAATATGATAAAATGAAAAGGTTATAGTTATCGGATTAACTTAAATTGTTTCACGAATGATATATACACAACCTTATAAAATGAACGATTTGAATTTTTAAAACCCAACCTAGATACTACTTTCAATCCAAAGATTTTGGACTGGAAATAAACCTAATACATACAAAAATATATAAATCTGTGGGAGCCCGAAATGGGTTTGTCACATATCGGTGTGAGAGGCTTCCACAACCCGCTTAATAAGTTGACTAACTCCTCCTAACTAGTATGAGTCATTTTCCAAATAAGAACAAAATCGTAAGATTCCGGCCAAAGCGGACAATACCTGTGCTAGTAGGATTGGGTTGGCAACTTCATTAAATGAGTTTGTTCCATATCAGTTTGAGAAGTTCGACAAAATCAATAAGATTTATTGGTGGAGCACCACTTATCAAAAAATTTATCTATTCATTTATTTTATGTATATGATTTTGTGTTTGATTTATGTGTGTTAATAAACTTATTGTTAGTGAATTTAGGGAAAGGCTGGGATAAGGTGGGTCCAAGGAAGCATGTCTTTAAGGTTTCAAAGTAAAGGTTAGAGATTAGATCCATTATCCATTTCTTTTAAGGAGTGTTTGATTAATTTATTGGTGGAGCTCCACTTATCAAAAAATTTATCTATTCATTTGTTTTATGTATATGATTTTGTGTTTGATTTATGTGTTAATAAACTTATTGTTAGAATTTAGGGAAAGGCTGGAATAAGGTGGGTCCAACGAAGCATTTCTTTAAGGTTTCAAAGTAAAGGTTAGAGATTAGATCCATTATCCATTTCTTTTAAGGAGTGTTTGATTAATTTTAGAGCTTGTGGTACACACGTTGACTGTCAAGTTGAGGCAAATTTGTAGGTTAATTTGAGGCAAATGTGTAGGTGACTTTATGATGCAGTTGAGATTTAAAAACATTATATATTTTTATTTTGTATTTTAGAATTATTATTTAATAATGAATATTCTAGTTTAGTATAAAATAGTATAGAATTATTATATTTTCTTATTTAGCTTTTATTATTTTATGTTTCTTGTTTTACATATTTCTTTTTTAAATATTCTTGACTAGCAAGAATATATCTTTTCTTTTTTTTAGCTTTCTTGATTAGCAAAAAGTATTTTAATATAAATAAAGATGTAAGCCTTAAGATAATATAACATTTTATATTTGATTAATAAAAATTGAGACTTTTCTCAATATTGTTCATTTTCATAGAGTACCTCTAATTCGGATTTTTTCGATATACTTTCGTACATCACTGGATTTGCTATTCTAGTTGATTCATAATTTATCTATGTCAATTGTTATTCTTGTTTCTTCTTTTTCAATTACACTATGGTGTACTTTAAAAACATTTTTATTATAATGTAACTGAATATAATGAAGTAGAAGAAATTAATAATTATAACATAAAATCACTATTATAATTAGACTCTCAAAAATAAGTGAGAGAAATTACAAGTAAATATAATGAGAATGATTCACACACAAGTAAGGAGAATTAATTTTTTAACATTTTGGTGAAAAGCAAGAATATGACAAACGGTCAGAAATCTTTTATAGTCAAGATTATTATTGAATAAGGATAAATTACACTAACTTCTAATGAAAAACAAGTTGGACTTTACATTAATTGTCCATAGAAAGGAATCAAATAATTGTATATATATAAATTAATGTGTATTTTAGATTATTTTTAATGATATGGACCATTAAGGATAAATTACACTAACTTAATGAAAAACAACTCGGACTTTACATTAACAAGGATAAATTACACTAACATAATCTAAAAATTGTATGTAGATGAATTAATGTGTATCTTAGATTCATTTTTAATATGATATGGATCATTTTAAAAATAAATTTGCACCACATATTGATTATTATGTGCAATTTCGTTACACTTCTTTGTGCATGTTCCATTATTGTGGAATTTTTTTTTGGGTACATCGGAAAGTACCATTATTGTGAATTGAGAAGCCCAGTTTGGAGCTGGGTGCTTAGGCCATGGAGCGGTGTGTAGTACCCATCAAAGGAAAAACCTTTAAGAACATGTCTAATGGACACTTATATTTGTGTGTAAAAATGTCTTATATGACAGAAAGTGATAAAAAAAAAAAAAAAAATTCAATTTTTGGTATTAAAGTGTTTACTAGTTTAAAGAGTGAGTAGATGCTCTAATAATATAATTAAAGTATGTCTCAAAATATAGGATTTCATAGTTTCATTAAATTTCACTCCTTATAGTTTCAGATTAAACAAATTGGTCTATATACTTTAAATTTAGTTTCAATTTGGTTGATTCGATCAAATTTCTGTTTAATTTTTCTATGTGTCACCTTATAAAATGGACAAGTGTTTCAAAATTGTTATTTTAAATTTAGATAGAATGACTAGATTAAAACTAGACTTAAATTATAGTGATTAAATTGTTCAATTTGAAATTATATAGACTAAGTGCAATTTGGATAATTAACCCCTAAAATGAATTGGAGGGGGAGGAAGTTTTTAATTAATCTTGACATAAGCAATCTTACGTTGGTAAGACTGACTGAGATCATGAGAGCTTTGTCATCAACAAGGTGTCATTAATAAAGTTGACTACTCTTTTACTTTAACTAGCACTATTGCTTGCTGCCTTACTTGATACTTGAGTTTCTTATACTTTTGGTTTCAAGAATTTTATAAAGCAAATTCAAAAAAGCAAAAACAAGAGAAAGGGCATTGCTATTATAGTTACTAGTTTTAGAAAAATGTTTTTTTGACAATTTTAAGCCATTTGAGCCACAAAAATTGTGACCCTCTACCATTGCTGCTAGTTTTAATATGGATGATACTGTAAAGTTTCATAACTTTTTTCTACCTAAATAAATATGAAGATTAATTAAATTTAATATGAATCATGACTTATGATTATAAAAAAAAAAAAGATTCATTAGAAGATTATAGTTTCTTCTAGATAAGGATTCTATACAATGATCATTTTTATGCAATAATTTTGTGGTGCTTTTTATCAAAAAAAATCATATAGATAAAAAGTAAATAATTCAACAATTTGAATATGTGAGAACCACAAAAACTTACTGATTACTCACAAGTTAGATGAGTTTTAGTGATCTGTAAGCTTTTCTTTGTACACTTAAACGTATTATCCAAAAGTGAATATATATGCTTGAACCTTTTATTTTTATTTATTTATTATTTATTATTATTATTATTTTTTTAACCTATGAACTTTCTTTATTAATAAATTTAGTATTAAAAAAAGAGAGAGTGCTAGTTATAAGTTACTTTTTTTTTTTATTTAGGCCAAGTTTGGCAAGTCCATAAAAAGTCAAAAAGTCAAAAAGTTACTCAAAAAGTTAAAAAGTTAACACTATTCACCAAAAGTAAAAAATTATGGCTGCACAACTCCCAATTTTAATTTTTCCCTACACATTAATTTATACAATGTTTTAATACACATTTTTTTCATAAAAAGTCAAAAAGTTAATCCAAATATCCATATTTTTTTTCTCAATTTTTTAGTCCAAAAAAAAAAAAAATATACTTATTTAAGACATCCCAAACAACCCCTTATTATTATTTATCCTTAAAAAATAATAAAGAAAGACTACTAGTTATTGTGGTGATTATCATCTATACTCTTTAGGGCTTTAAATTATTCTGAAGTGTTTATTACCGTGGGGGACCATAAGATAATTTATTAAAGCAAAAAAACTAGAAATAAAAGAGAAAAGACAAAAATACACTATTTCTAAAGATAATATATGAAGTTAAAATGCCTTATGTCTCAATGGTTTATGGTAATTATTGAATAATTTTGAAATATAAACACGTGATATTCTATAATATTGTGATTGGTGGAGAAAGTGGAAATTTGAGTTATTGTGTTAGGTGATTGGAGAACATAAGGAGACATATTGAATGATAATTAATTAAAGAATACAGACATGTGATACTTCGGAAACATTGCATAATTTCCTATGGTTCAATAGTTGGAAAGCAAAAGGTTATAAAACAATATTGGTCCCAAACACGTTCTTCATTTCCTTGTACAACAAGCTAATTTTAAAAATATATATATATATATATATTTTCTTTTTGGGAAACACAGCTTGTTTTCCTCCATATTTGTAGAGTGGGAGTCCAGCTAGCCCATCACGGGCCCATTCTAATGATTCAATTTGTTATTTTTGGAATCATTATTTGTAGATTATCATCACAAAATAAATTAGTCAAATTATTGAAATAGAGTCTAAATCCTCGAACCCAACTAGATGTAAAGTGGAGAAGATTTGGTTGGCCTTCTTATCCATAAGCATTTGGGAATAAATAAAGTGAGATTTCACCTAAGCTGCAACTTTAGTCAGCAACTTTAGGATAATGGGAGATTTGATGCAGTAATGGGAAACAAATATATAATTTTATGGATGAATTTGATTATTTTTCATCTCCTATGTTATGTTAAGATCATATGTATAATGTAGGACTTATCATATTCAATATAAATATGACATTTGTAGCGTAAATCGACCCCCCCCAAAAAAAAAAAAAATGATAAAATTAATCTAGTGATATATTTACATAGCAGTCTTCTTTTAAAAATAATATGCAAGAACATTTTCAACAACAGAAGACTCGCTAAATAATTAAGCATTTTGCCTCATATGAATCTTGCTAGTTATTAAAGCCTACCTAAACATAAAAAATCAATCAGTGTGTTTGGTTTCAATTTTTCTGAACATTAAATTTTTTGTTTTTCGTGTTTTTTTTATTTATTTTTTTAGTGAATATTTTTAAAATTTTAAGTAATTTTTTTACTTTCTTAGATGCACTTTATTTTGATGTATCTAAATAGTAAAATATTTATGAAAAAAAATATTTTAAAAAATTAATAAATACGCAAAAAATACAAAAAATGTACTTAATTTTTTTTTTGTTTTGTACTTTTGGTATTTAATGAATTTTTTAAAGATTTTTTTCATAAATAATATACTTTTTAAGTGTATTTATGTTAGGTTTGTTTAAAAATTAAAAAAAAAATTGCTTAAAATATTAAAAAAAATTAGTGAAAACAAAAAAAAATATGAAAAAAGAAAAAGTAGAATTTTTTGAAAAGTAAATTTTGAAAATTGAAACCAGACAGAATTCTCACTCTTTTTTCTGTTCTCTTTTTCCTCCTTCATTAAAATTCAAATTTAAACACAATAATAATTCTTGAAATAGTTAGCTAAATATAGAGCATTTTTAGGAGTAAATACTTAATTATTGTGGTTAGCAAAAATAGAACGTGTATTTTTTGTGTACTCTTTTGCGCGTGCAGGGACGGAATTAATAGGAGACGGTGAGGGCCGTGGCCCTGTCCAAAGTAAACAATGCTAATATGTTAAGTTGTCTAAAACTTTCTTGTTATTACAAATGACCTTTCCTTAATTTATGAATATTGTAAACTTTATATTTCTTAATAAAACAAGCTTCTATGTACAAATGTATTGGAACACCCAAAAAAAACACAGCTCTATTTTAAAAAAAAAAAAAATTATTTAATACAAGCATAATTTAATAGTAATAATACATTAATTATATTTCTTTTATCACATTTTATTTATCACTTGATGAAGAATACTCATAATGATGATATAATATTAATCTATGTGTTTGGTTTGAGGTTTTTGAATTAAATTTTTTGAAAATTGAGTCTTTTTTTGTTTTTTTTTTTTTTGTTTTTAATGATTATTTTTAAAGTTTTAAGCATTTTTTTAAATACTTTTTTAGATGCATCTTACTTAGATGTGTCTAAAAAATAAAATATTTGTGAAATTATTTTTAAAAATTAATAAATATACAAAAATATGAAAAAAATGTACTAAATTGTCGTATTTTTTTAAAATATATTTTTGATATTTAGTTAATGTTCTTTTAAAAAAATCACAAAATTATACTTTTTAGGTGTATTTATGTTAATTGTGTCTAAAATTTTTAAAAATTACTTAAAATATTAAAAAAAATTAATAAAAACAAAATAATACGAAAAACAAGAAAATAAAATTTTCTAAAAAGTATTTTTAAAAAACTCAAATCAAACAAAGTGAATGAGATTCATATGAGACCCCATTGAAAACATTAGAAATTTGAACCCACAAAAAGACGCAATGACTTTTGGTTTTATAGATAATTGAGTTGACATATACAAAAAAAAATAAAAAAATAAAAAAAAATAAATAATCAATTAACTTACAGCAGCAGTTGGGAGCTCGAAAGAGCATGCCCCGAATCCCCCGAAATTGCCATTTCAAGGCAAAAAAAAAAAAAAAGCAAGGCAGAAAAAAAAAAAAAAAAAACAATTTACCCAAAATGGCAATTGTGTGCATTAGGGGCACACAATTTGTGTGCACAAAACATTTTTCATTAACTTATGATTTTTCTTTTATTTAATTGTTTAAGTTGAATATATATGACTTTGCTTTTGATCATGTTAAGACTAAATACAAAATATTTTTTATGTATTATTTTAGTATCATATCTTAGTTATTTCTCATTATTGAATTAAAAGATAACAATACATAACAATTGATATACAAAAGTGTAGGTGTTGATTTTTGATCACACAACCAAAAGGGGAACTCAGCTGGAGAGCACTAGCAGAATAGATTAAGCCCAACAACCTGCACAAGAAGATGAGAATCTGGTGGTGGTTTGTCTACCCGGGGGCACTCCGACGATCAAGTCAGTAATCAATATCTCTCAAAGATAGCGAATTGTACTTAAACTCACAAGAAAGAACTTCAAGTACATCACACATACCTGAGACCCATGGGGGTGTAGCAGTGACCTGATTTCTTTAGAAGCCTCACTTCAGTGGGCTTAGGCTTAATACTCATCTTGGACTCTCAGCTAGATAGGGATAAACTCCTTAAGAGTTTTATCCTTATCCAAACTAGAACTTTCTTTCGTCTAGGATTCATGTCCCTTATCCTTTTATCTTGGATTCCGGTATCTTTGTAGATAACCTCGCCCTAGTCGAGATCATCTCGGCAAGCATGACCAGGCCACGTGGCACCTCGGCTGACACTTCAGCGTCACCTTAGCCACGTACTGTCACTCACCAAATACTTCCCTACAACTGCCCCATAGCTTCTATTACCTTGGCAACCTGAGGTGATGGAACCTACACCGTTTATCAATATAGTATGTCGGCTACAATTTAGTCTTCTCTCTGACCGAGATCATGACTCGTTGGCTTCACGCAACTTAGAATCAGTTGCCCATTCTATTAAGAACCAAGAATCAAGAATCAATTTCTTTAAGCGTCTCGGCCGAGATCATTCCTCTAACCGAGGTTATTGCCTAATTAATTCAAGAATTTTAAGAGTTCTAACTGCGCATGAGCTGTCATGCACAGTCTTTTTGTCTGTTTCCTCTACGTGTCCCTTTCTCACTGGTTCGTACCTAGCACGCGCCATGAAATCACGTCGACTCAGTCCACGCCGCTTGACAGACACATCACCCAAGGTATCTTTATTACATTTTTGCCGCCTTTTCGTGTTTTTGACAAAACTCTTTTTCTCTCTTCGTCTTCTCACTTTTCATTCTTACATTTCTATCTATGTGCTCAAATTTTCTCTCTCTAAATTTTCCCTCTTTGAACGCCATTTTCAAGCTCTCAAGCTCTACAACTACTCCGTCCGTCACCGCTGGCATAGCGCTTTCTGTCTTGCTCCCTTCGTCATCAAATTCTGACTCCAACGAACCTCATATCGGTGCCCTCAATCTCGGCTCCCATTGGTGAGTTCATAATTTCTTTCAATTCTAGTTGTCCATTGTTCTATTTAATATGGTTTTTCTTCGAATTTGCCATATGTTTGTACTTCATCCGTTGCCATTGAATTTGTTTTCATAATTGTATTCTATTCTTATTTTTATGTTTTGGTCATCATTTTCTCGTTCTTGAATCTGTGTTGTGCTTCGAAGTTCATCACGGGAATGTCAATTGTTTTTTCTTGTGATTCTTGTACATTTACCTTTCACACACTCACTTAGTGTTTTGTGGATTTGTAATTTTCCAAGTTCTTTGGATTGTCTCTTCTTATCACTGTATTCGTCATGCTGTTGCTTTCCGGACTCTGAATCATGCTCTTTTTCCTGTCTTCTTGGTTCTTTTCCCAGATTCTTGCCTTCGAATATTGTTCATTTGCATAGATTTCTAGGTTTGGGCTCTGATTTAGGAATCCTTACAATTTAGGAAAACTGAAACAAAATCTTTCCTTTTGATCTTCAAAGATCCTTGCCCTAGTGTCTGCTTAGGGTCTAGTCGAGGTCCTAAAACCCTTGCCAGTGTCTTTTCTCTGAAATCCATCACAAAAGACTTTAAGTCGAGATCATGGGTATGTTTAGGTGGAGAGTAAATACCCCGGCCAAACTAGAATACTTCAGGCAAGAGTTCTCCATCCCAGTCGACATCTAGATCAGGTTGGCTGGCAAGAAGGACCCTATCATGCCAGATACGAACGCCAGGCCTTTTCATGTTGTTGCTTTTATTGAGTGTAGACTTCTGTTTCCCTTAGACATCCTTTTTAGGGAAATCCTTCATTACTACAAGCTTAACCCTATGCAGCTAGCCATCAACTCATTTAGGGTTATCAATGGCATAATTGAATTGGCACATCAAGAAAGAGCTAGGATCACACTAGTCGACATCCAATTCTGTTACACAACGTGTGGCCTTAAGTCTAAAAAAGGCTACACGTACTATCTCAAGCCTAGATCCACTGTCTACAAACTTATAGCTGACCTCCCAGACTCCAACAAGGGTGCTGGAGATGATTATTTGATCGTCTCGGGCAATTGGGAGTTTGAGCCTGATGACGATCTTTATCTCTTTTCTCTACACCGATTAGTGTTTAAAGAGGATGAGGGTAAGAACTGAGTCATCCCATAACTTATCTTTATTAAGACTTGCCAATTCATCTATCTGTACTAATGTTTGCTGCTCTCTATTGCAGTCCTTTCTCAGCCAACAAAGGGATTTCGACAGTCCTATGTCCCTAGCCGAGATCTGAAGAAGCTCTTAGATCTTCCCACTCTAAAATGCAAAGCCCCCCTCTTACTGAATTACATCCTTACATATAAGTCTCCCTTGCCAAACGTTCCCAAACAAAGCAGGACTTCGGCAGCCACTCAACCAGCCACATCCTCACCAAGGCTAGATCAGGCCTTCTCATCAGATCCAGTGGACTAACCGTCCACTTCAGTTCTAGCACAACTCATTCCGCCATCAGAAAGTCAACGCCGTCGTCGAGTTCCCAACGTCCCTAATGGTAGAACACGCAGTCGAAGACACCGAAATTCTGAGGCATCAGCTTTCGATCCAACAAACCCTCTAATTTCCCTTCCTGTAATCCATTTCAACACTAATGTTACCGTTGCCGTATCCGCTGACGACATAGGCCGCAGTAGAGCCATCGTCGAAGACCTCTTGGCCGACTTTCCAAAAGTAGTCACAGTTTAATCTTCTTCCCCAGCCTAAACCAAAAAGGGTGAAGAGGGCTAAGGCAAAAGCCTCTGTCACCCAAATTAACTCTGAAGACACCATGCCGATCTCCAAACTGGCCGAGATCGAGAAAAACACAATCGCTAATGAGAAGAGGCCTGTTGAGGCCGAGCCATCCAACCACCAACAACCAAAAAGGCCAAGGTCCGAAAGTGTAGAGGGCCCAGGCTTCTTTAAAGCCGACACGCCCTAAGCTTTAATGATTTCGGTTAGCGATCGGCCGATGAGAGCTGGCGACAGTGCCATTGATAGCATTGAGGTCGGCGCCACTCTCTCCACTGCCGTTCTTCTGCCTACCGATCTAAATCGTGTTGCCAAGATCAGCGAATATGAAAACTTCGCTTTTATGATGCAGTATTCTATCCTGGTAAGTCTTCAACACTTGTACTTTTTTGGCTTTTCACTTTAAGTTTTTACACTTGGAAATTTTTACTAACTTGGTTTATTTCTTGTTTTCCAGGCCATCCAGCATGTCCACTCCTTTACAACAAAAGCCGAGGCTTTCAAGAAGGAGTTGGTCCACAAGACCCAAGAGATTGCTGGCTTTCTTGCCTTCTTCAACAATGCTGAGGCCAAGATGAAAGTTCAGCTGGATCAAGCCAAGGCTGCCAGACGAGCACAAGATCAGGCCGAGGAAAAGGCTGAGGTAGTTGAGGCTATGGCGGAGGTTCTTAGGGTTGAGGCCAAAGAGGCTGAAGCCAAAATTTCCAAAGCTGAGGCTGAGCCCTAAGAGGCGTTGGCCACCAAAAAGGCGGAGATCAAGGTGGCCGACGAGAAAGCTTTCTCCGAAGGGCAAGCCGTTGTCTGTGATACATACAAGGCCCAAGTCAATCAAGCCTGCAACCGAGATTATTACCTCGGCTGGACGGCAACGTTCAACAAGTTGCCTGTCCCAATGGATTCTTCCCTCTGAGATATCAGCTAGCTCGGAGTGCCCTTTCCTCCTTCCCCAATAGACTCTGAAGACGAAGCCAACGAGGAAGAGGTTAAGGCTAAGGAAGCTGACGAAGAGGTGAAGGCTGCTGCTAGGGCCAAGTTCCCCATTCTGAATGAGCAAGTCCTGGACTTGACTCAAGATGAGTAGGACGAGGTTCCCAAGAGTGCATATCCCAAGAAGACCACCTCTGAAACCGAGGTCCAAGCTGTCGAGAAGAGTCTTGACGAGACACTTCTCGAGATCGACGCAGAGATCGAAGCTGAGAAGACTGTCGAAAAGACTGCCCAACTGTTTGCCGAGGCCGAAACACAGTCAACTGCCGAAGTAAAACAGTCTACTTAGAATTTTTTTCCTTTTTTCTTTGAACTTTTCAGCTTTCATCACTTGTAATCTTTTTGCTTTGTGAACAATGTTTGCTTCTGTTTGGCCGATGTACCGTTTGTTGTAATTCAAAACTTCATTTTTTAATGCAAGTCTTCTTTTTCTCTAAGTGTTGGATGCTTCTCTTCATGTATACTTACTGTTTTTCTTTTATGCTTTGCATGCTTCCATACTTAGACTATTTTTGCACTTCTCTTAAGTTCTGTCATGACCCGAACCCGCCCTTAAGGGTTAAGGACATAATCAGCCAGTAATCATGAGATTACCTATGGCCTCAAACCAAACCGGACATAACTCATCAGAGTAAAGGGGCCAAATGGAAGCAAAATTTAAAACTTTGTCCATAGAGCTGTGCTTACGTGGCACGTCATAACAAACCATACACATACATGTTAATAACTCACTTCAGAAAATATAGTAGCATAAGGTTCTGTACAGACAGGATCATTTAAGTCTAAGTCAACCCATGAAGACTATATACAATAGATTCAAAGTCTTCGCTAACATGACAAAATATAAATATATGACAAAAGGGCGAAGACGAGTCTCGTGCATGAGACGCAAGGGTTGACTCTTCAAAACCTTGGTTGTTCCACACAGATTTCACTGAGGCTGGGTCTGGACCTCTCTTGGCTCACCTACAAACACATGAATGAGTGTGAGCGAAAGCCCAGTGAATAATATCAATTGAAGAAGTTGCATTGGAACAATATACGTCGGACGGCCTTAGGCCCAATTCATATTTCTATCTAGTATATAAATAGCTATAGATCAACTGACTTCGGTTCCGAACACATCATACGGCCTCGGGCCCAATTCGTTCGTGTCGTACTGGCCTTTGGCCCATTTATCTTTTATTTAGATCAAACTGGCCTTTGGCCCATCCATTCTTTCATTCATGTCGGACTAGCCTTTGGCCCATTCAGACTTTCATATCAGACTGGCTTGTGGCCCATTCATACTTTCGTGTCAAACTGGCCTCTGGCCCATTCAGACTTTCATGTCAAACTGGCCTCTGGCCCATTCAGACTTTCGTGTCAAACTGGCCTTTGGCCCATTCACACTTTCATGTCAAACTGGCCTATGGCCTATTCAGACTTTCGTGTCAAACTGGCCTTTGGCCCATTCACACTT
Source organism: Camellia granthamiana (assembly GCA_036172215.1). Classification (NCBI taxonomy): domain Eukaryota; kingdom Viridiplantae; phylum Streptophyta; class Magnoliopsida; order Ericales; family Theaceae; genus Camellia; species Camellia granthamiana. The sequence continues at coordinate 119,242,311 of CM069912.1, read as the reverse complement.
TCATGTAAAACCGGCCTCTGGCCCATTCAGACTTTTGTGTCAAACTGGCCTATGGCCCATTCATTTGGCATAGCAAACATTGTCCAATATTCAAATTATCGAACTTATAAGACTTACATAGAAGTAAGCAATTGGACAAACAACATATTTCAAATATCTTTGTTCAGATATTACTCACAGTGATTGGTTGGTTGATTTGCCCTAGAGCTTGACCCTACGCATCACATAACACATATGGGTCACAAATGGTTCAATCCGTCCCTTAATTCACATATTCCTCTTTAGGCTTCATTCTTATCTCTTTGACTCAATTACAATGCTCAATGTATGCCTAAGAGCCCTTAGAAGTGAAAGAGAAGAGAAAACGAAACACAGAATGCCTTTTTAAAATTTTCAGAAACAGGGTCCCCGCTCGAGCGTGGACATTCCCGCTCGAGCGGACCCATGAGGTCTGTAAAAGTGCTGGATGCATCAAATTTACGCTCGAGCATGAAATCGGGCGCTCGAGCTGAAGGTCTGTCTACATAGCTCCCCGCTCGAGCGGACACCTTGTCTGCAAAATATACTAGGGGCACGAATTCCACGCTCGAGCGGCGGTTCCCCCGCTCGAGCGGACATCAAATTTTCTGGAAAATGTTCTTGAGCTTCAACTTGGTATTCAAAGGCTCTAAACACATAATTTCAGCTCAAACTTCACATATACATGTACTATCATGATACAAACACTAATTTACAACATTATGAAGCTCAATTCCATGAATTACTCACATGCATGTTCCAAATTGACTCAAACTCATCACAAACACACTAATTTCAACATTCAAAGCTCACACTTTCATGATTTGCTCATGCATGTGGGAGATACTCATTATCCTCAACTTAATTGGTGAAGAGATGATCAAATACATGGACCTCAATCAAAAATCAACATGGATTACATACTTTATGCCCAAACATGGAAATTCATAGCAATTTCCTACATGCATGCATACATTGACCTTCAATTCAACATGATCAACTCAATTTCATTTCAATTCTCACTCTTGATTACCCAACTAGCTTGAATACAAAATTTATAAACTAAAATCCATGAGGCAATGGTTGATTACTCACCTAGGAGTCTTAATTCTCACAATTTATGGTAAATTCTTGAGTGTGCCTTCAAGATCACCAAGCTTCTTGAGCAAAATTGCACAATTCTCCCCTCTCTCTCTCTATAGCCGGCCTTCTCACCCTCACAAATGTATAACTCAGATTTTGAGCTCAAAAGAAACCAGTGAGAGTGTATATGGCCCTTTATATATAGCCCCACTAATCAAAATTATAAATATTAAATATTTGAGCACTTAATTGATTAATTAAATCAATTTAATCTGATCCGAATCAATTTTTAATTAAATTTCACCGTAGGCTCTAAAAGTATGCCAATCACAATGGCGTAAACAATTTCAGGTTTCGTGGCCGATAAGGCCTTCAATTTAATTTTCAAAGCAGATAATCAAACAGATATTCCTACGGTGAACAGATAGAAATTCAAAACCACATATTTTCACATAATGGCACACAAAATCATATCAATCACATAATCACATTTATAATAAGGACCAATTAGCATAATACAGAACAGGGTTATTACAGTCTTCTCCCTTTTAGGAAGTTTGGTCCTCCAAACTTATTTTACCTTCGTCAGGAAACAAATGTGGATAGCGTAGTTGTATTTCCTCCTCTTTTTCCCACGTGGCATCCGTCCCATAGTGCTCTTTCCATTCCACTTTCACCATCGGAATGGACTTGCTTCTCAATTGTTTCACTTGCCGGTCAACAACTCGTTCCGGCCATTCGGCATATTCCATATTTTCAGCAATGGCTACTCGGTGATAATCAATCACATGGAACAGGTCTCGGAGGTAACCCCTCAACATCGACACATGAAACAAATTATGGATTTGTTCAAATGCCGGTGGCAAAGCAACCCTATAGGCAACTGGGCCAAGCCTTTCCAGAATCTGAAACGGCCCAATGTAACGGGGCGACAACTTGCCTTTCTTCCCAAACCTGACTTGGCCTTTCATCTGAGACACACGGATGAACACATGGTCACCAACCTCATACTCGAGAGGTCTTCTCCGAACATCTGCATAATTCTTTTGTCAGTCCTGAGCTATTTTGAGCCTTTGCCGAATAGTTTTGATCTTCTTAGAAGTGTCTTGCACAATTTCAGGTCCAAGTAAAGCTCTATCTCCGACTTCTGTCCAACAAATCGGTGATCTACACCTTCTGCCATACAAAGCCTCGTATGGTGCCATGCCAATGCTGGAGTGGAAACTGTTATTGTATGCAAATTCTGCAAGAGGCAAATAATCTTCCCAACTTCCCTGAAAATCTAAAGCACACATCCGAAGCATATCTTCCAAAGTCTGTATTATTCGTTTTGATTGCCTATCTGTCTGTGGGTGGAATGCAGTACTAAATCTCAATTCTGTTCCCATAGCTTCCTGCAAACTCTTTCACAATCTAGATACAAATTTTGGATCTCTATCTGACACAATAGATACTGGAACTTCGTGTAAATGGACAATCTCATCAACATAAATGGTAGCAAGTCTATAAGCATTAAACGTAGTTCTAACTGGCAGAAAATGTGCAGATTTAGTCAGTCTATCAACTACAACCCAAATAGAATCCATACCTCGAGAAGTCCAAGGTAGGCCGACAACGAAATCCATAGTCATATGCTCCCACTTCCATTCAAGAATATGGAGAGGTTGAAGTAGACTGCCTGGTTTCTGATGTTCAGCTTTAACTTGTTGACATTGAAGACATTTGGATACATATTCCGCAATCTCTTTCTTCATTTTAGGCCACCAATAGGTTTGTTTAAAATCCCGATACATTTTGTTGTTACCCGGATGCATAGCAAACACTGATTTGTGGGCTTCATCTAAAACCCTCTTCTTTAGTTCCGGAATATCTGGGACGCACATTCGGTTTCGAAACCTCAACACTTCATTTTCAATACCGAACTCTGCCTTTGGACTTGTCTCAAATTCATCAATCACCTTCTTGAGGAATTCATCCTCTTTTTGTTTCTATTTAATTTCCTCAATGATTACCGGTTCAGCTGAAATAGTGGCTATCAATCCGCCCTGTTCACACAATACTACTTCGATTTCAGACTTCTCAAAATCTTGCAAGATTTCTTTCTGTTCAGTAAGCAAACAATCCATACTCCCCGTTGATTTTCTGCTCAAGGTATCAGTAACTGTATTAGCTTTCCCGGGGTGATATTGAATCTCAAGATCATAGTCCTTTATCAGTTCCAGCCATCTTCTGTCGCATGTTCAACTCCTTCTGTGTAAAGAAGTATTTCAAACTTTTGTGATCCGTGTAGACTTCACACTTTGCCTTATACAAATAATGCCGCCAGATTTTCAAAGTAAACACAACTGCGGCCAATTCCAAATCGTGTGTTGGGTAGTTTTTCTCGTGTGGTCTTAACTGTCGGGAGGCGTAAGCAATAACCTTTCCGTTCTATATTAATACACAACCCAAACCTTTATAAGATGCATCACTGAAAATTACAAAATTTTCCGTACCTGTGGGCAATGTCAGTACTGGTGTAGTGGTCAGTCTCGTTTTCAGTTCATGAAAGACAGATTCTCTTTCATCATTCCATTCAAATGATTGCCCCTTGCGTGTCAACTGGGTAAGAGGTACAGCTATCTTCGAAAAGTTTTTCACAAACCTCCTGTAATACCCGGCCAAGCCCATAAAACTGCGGACCTCTGTTACATTCGTCGGTGTAGGCCAATTCACAATTGCCTCTATTTTTTGTGGGTCCACTGAAATTCCTTCCCTGTTGATCACATGCCTTAAGAAAACAACTTCATCCAACCAAAACTCACATTTTTTTAGTTTAGGAAACAATTTCTTTTCCCGAAGTATTCGTAGGACAGTTCTCAAATGATGTTCATGTTCAAATCTATCTTTAGAATATATCAAAATGTCATCAATAAAAACCACAACAAATTCATCCAGGTAGGTTTTAAAAATTCAGTTCATTAAGTCCATAAATGCTGCCGGAGCATTAGTCACTCCAAACGGCATGACAAGAAATTCAAAATGACCATACCTCGTTCTGAATGTGGTTTTCTCAACATCTTCTGCCTTTACTTTCAGCTGATGATACCCGGATCTCAAATCAATCTTGGAAAACACTTGCGAGCCCTGCAACTGGTCAAGCAGGTCATCAATAAGGGGTAAGGGATATTTATTCTTTATTGTTACCTTGTTCAGTTCTCGATAGTCAATACACAAACGTAGGGTCCCATCCTTCTTTTTCACAAACAATACAGGTGCACCCTATGGCAAAGTGCTAGGTCGGATAAACCCTTTGTTAAGTAGGTCTTGCAACTGTTCTTTCAATTCTTTCACTTCAGTAGCAGCCATTCTGTAGGGAGTTTTAGAAATAGGTTGGGTGCCTGGCATAGTCTCAATTGTAAACTCTATCTCCCTATCCACCAATTCCCTTGGTAGTTCATTTGGAAATACATTTGGAAATTCTCTAACAATAGGGATATCATTTAATTCAACATTTACAGATTGTTCAGACAACACATAACACAAATAACCCTGGCACCCTTTCCTGGTTAGTTTGCATGCCTTCATTGCAGATATTAAATAAGGTGGAGGCACTACCCCCTTACCCACAAACACAATTTCTTCCTATTCTGGTGGTCTAAACATAACCCGTTTTTGTCACACAGTCAATAGTGGCACAATATTTAGTTAACCAATCCATACCCAGAATTATATCAAAGTGCCTAAAGTTCAAGGGTAGTAAATCCACATATAGGATGGCATTCCCAACACGCATGTCACAAAAACGATATACAGATTCACATAACACAGATTCCCCGGATGGAGCAGATATGGCAATAATTCTAGAGGTTTACTTAGTCTAGATGCAAATGCACATGTCACAAAAGAGTGTGTTGATCCAGAGTCAATTAACACAAAGGCATCCTGATTACATATAGAAATAGTACCTGAGACAACTGCGTTGGCATTCTGCGTATCGCCCGGAACAAGCGCAAAAACTCTTCCTTGTCTCACGGTATCCCTGGCGGTAGTAGATCTCATGGTATTTCTCGGCGTCGAGATCGATGCAGTGGAACTAGCAGCTATCTTTCCACTGTTCTGATTGCAATCTCGGGCCATGTGCCCTTGTTTACCACATTTGAAACAGGCTCCTGACACACGGTAACAAACCCCACGGTGCCTTTTACTACAAATGTTGCACGCAAATGTTGCACATAGGAGATGTGTCTCGGGAAGAATTCGAAGTATTTGAGGAGCCCGTGTTTTGCTTTTTCGAAAATTTCTTCTTTGAGAAGAAGCCTTGCCTTTTGTTGCCTTTCCAGTTAGTGGTTGGTTTAGTTTGTCTAGCTATATTGGCTTCTGATATTATGGCCCTGTCTAGCATCCCAATGTAGGTTTCCAGCTTCAAGACATTCACCCTTTCTAAAATGTCACTTCGAAGCCCACCTTCAAAATGTCTCGCCTTCTTATAATCAGTGTCAATCACGTGTGGTGCAAACCTGGCCAATTCAGTGAATTTGGCCTCGTACTCGGCTACAATCATACTGTCTTGCCTAAGTTCCATGAACTCTGACACCTTCCTGTCCCGAACACATTGTGGGAAGTACTTGTCATAGAAAATTTCCAGAAATTTCACCCAGTCAATATCACTGTGATTTTCTCGCATTAACATCCACCATCTTTTTGCCTCATCCTCTAGCATAAAAGTGGCTAGAAGCATTTTCTGTGTCTCCGAACACGGGAACACTTCAAACAATTTTTCGATGCCGAGAACCCATGCTTCGGCCTTCAACGGATCTAATCCACCATGGAATTGTGGTGGTTTCATTTTCTTGAATTCTTTGGTGAGAGCTATTATCCGATCATCATTCTGATTATATGACACGGGTGGTGCCGGAGATGGAGGTGGAGCATGTGGTTGCTGCCACTGTTGTTGCCATTCCTATTGTTGCCTCAATGCTTCTGCCATTTCCTGAATCAACCTTTCCATTCTATCTATTCTGGCAGTAGAGGACTCTTCTATCTCATCACCTCTTGTTCTCACCATCTGATTAGATTTACATTAGTCGTTGTACAAAAGATTCACAAGTATGCATATATTAAAGAGCATACATATTCAATTAATTTGCAAAGCAAGCAAATCACAACGTATAGCACATAATTGATCATATCAAAACATTTAAGCGTATTCTTGATGCTTCCAAATTCATAATCATCACATGAATGCATCCTAGATCTTTTCTAGACGCTTATTGCTCCTTTGGACAAGTGTGTGAGTTATTAACTCGTGCTCTGATACCGCTCTGTCACGACCCGAACCCGCCCCCAAGGGTTAAGGACATAACCGGCCAGTAATCGTAAGATTACCTACGGCCTCAAACCAAACTGGACATAACTCGTCAGAGTAAAGGGGCCAAACGGAAGCAAAATTTAAAACTTTGTCCATAGAGCTGTGCTTACGTAGCACGTCATAACAAACCATACACGTCATAACAAACCATACACATACATGTTAATAACTCACTTCAGAAAATATAGTAGCATAAGGTTCTGTACAGACAGGATCATTTAAGTCTAAGTCAACCCATGAAGACTATATACAACAGATTCAAAGTCTTCACCAACATGACAAAATATAAATACATGACAAAAGGGCGAAGACGAGTCTCGTGCGTGAGACGCAAGGGCTGACTCTTCAAAACCTTGGTTGTTCCACACAAATTTCACTGACGCTGGGTCTGCACCTCTCTTGGCTCACCTACAAACACATAAATGAGTGTGAGCGAAAGCCCAGTGAATAATATCAATTGAAGAAGATGCATTGGAACAATATACGTCGGACGGCCTTAGGCCCAATTTATATTTCTATATAGTACATAAATAGCTATAGATCAAGTGACTTCGGTTTCGGACACATCATACGGCCTCGGGGTCCAATTCGTTCGTGTCGTATTGGCCTTTGGCCCATTTATCTTTTATTGAGATCAAACTGGCCTTTGGCCCATCCATTCTTTCATTCATGTCGGACTGGCCTTTGGCCCATTCAGACTTTCATATCAGACTGGCCTGTGGCCCATTCATACTTTCGTGTCAAACTGGTCTCTGGCCCATTCAGAGTTTCATGTCAAACTGGCCTCTGGCCCATTCAGACTTTCGTGTCAAACTGGCCTTTGGCCATTCACACTTTCACGTCAAACTGGCCTTTGGCCCATTCACACTTTCATGTCAAACTAGCCTATGGCCCATTCAGACTTTCGTGTCAAACTGGCATTTGGCCCATTCACACTTTCATGTAAAACTGGCCTCTGGCCCATTCAGACTTTCGTGTCAAACTGGCCTATGGCCCATTCATTTGGCATAGCAAACATTGTCTACTATTCAAATTATCGAACTTATAAGACTTACATAGAAGTAAGCAATTGGACAAACAACATATTTCAAATATCTTTGTTCAGATATTACTCACAGTGATTGGTTGGTTGATTTGCCCTGGAGCTTGACCCTACACATCATATAAAACATATGGGTCACAAATGGTTTAATCCGTCCCTTAATTCACATTTTCCTTTTTAGGCTTCATTCTTATCTCTTTGACTCAATTACAATGCTCAATGTATGCCTAAGAGTACTTAGAAGTGAAAGAGAACAGAAAACGAAACATAGAATGCCTTTTTAAAATTTTCAAAAACAGGGTCCCCGCTCGAGCGGACCCATGAGGTCTGCAAAAGTACTGGATGCATCAAATTTATGCTCGAGCATGAAGTTGGGCGCTCGAGCTAAAGGTCTGTCTACATAGCTCCCCGCTTGAGCATGAACTTCTCCGCATGCATGTACTATCATGATATAAACACTAATTTACAACATTATGAAGCTTAATTCCATGAATTACTCGCATGCATGTTCCAAATTGACTCAAACTCATCACCAACACACTAATTTCAACATTTAAAGCTCACACTTTCATGATTTGCTCATGCATGTGGGAGATACTCATTATCCTCAACTTAATTGGTGAAGAGATGATCAAATACATGGACCTCAATCAAAAATCAACATGGATTACATACTTTATGCCCAAACATGGAAATTCATAGCAATTTCCTACATGCATGCATACATTGACCTTCAATTCAATATGATCAACTCAATTTCATTTCAATTCTCACTCTTGATTACCCAACTAGCTTGAATACAAAATTTACAAACTAAAATCCATGAGTCAATGGTTGATTACTCACCTAGGAGCCTTAATTCTCACAATTTATGGTAAATTCTTGAGTGTGCCTTCAAGATCACCAAGCTTCTTGAGCAAAATTGCACAGTTCTCCCCTCTCTCTCTATAGCCGGCCTTCTCACTCTCACAAATGTATAACTCAGATTTTGAGCTCAAAAGAAAACCAATGAGAGTGTATATGGCCCTTTATATATAGCCCCACTAATCAAAATTATAAATATTAAATATTTGAGCACTTAATTGATTAATTAAATCAATTTAATCTGATCCGAATCAATTTTCAATTAAATTTCACCGTAGGCTCTAAAAATTATGCCAATCACAATGGCATAAACAATTTCGGGTTTCGTGGCCGATAAGGCCTTCAATTTAATTTTCAAAGCAGATAATCAAACAGATATTCCTACTGTGAACAGACAGAAATTCAAAACCACATATTTTCATATAATGGCACACAAAATCATATCAATCACATAATCACATTTATAATAAGGACCAATTAGCATAATACAGAACAGGGTTATCACAACTTTCTTGTATAATCACTTCAGGTTGGAACACATCTAACTTGTATCACCTCGGACCCATTTCATCTCGGGTGCATCCTTAATTTATTCACCTCAAACCAACTTACCTCGGATTTTCACCATTTACTTGTACTTGTAGTCTTTTTATCAAGACTTCACCCTTCCAACCCATCTAGGTTTGACACCCTGGTTGGTGATCTCGAGTAGTAAACAATTCGAGTTTCCCTTATCTGGATACCTCGGCTGACTCCAACTTGTAAATTTTTCCAAATATTCCAACAAGTATCAAGTCTATTCCTACTTCCTGCCCCCTAATGTGAACCTAAGTACTACTTATGTTCACATTAAGCATACAACTTTAATTCTTGCCGAGGTTTGATTCAAACAAAGATTAGCCGAGGTTTCTACCTCGATTTCTCTGTTTAATCTAACTAGATCGAACTTAGTTCAACTTTGCTGTCATGGCAAGTCTAAATTACTCGTCATGTTTCATTCAGAAATATCGCCAACTTAGTTCAACTCTATCATATGGAAAGTATAATTTAACTCTACCATATGGAAAGTATAATTTAACTCTACCATATGATAAGTCTAAGTTATTCATCATGTTTCATTCGAAAACATCGCCAACTTAGTTTAACTCTATCATATTGCAAGTATAATTCAACTCTACCATATGATAAGTCTAAGTTATTTGTCATGTTTCGTTCGGAAACATCGCCAACTTAGTTCAACTCTACCATATGGAAAGTATAATTTAACTCTACCATATGATAAGTCTAAGTTACTTATCATGATTCAATCGAAAACATCGTCATAAGACTGTTCGGTCCTATCGCACAAATTTCAACAATTTATTTCACAAAATCAAACTAGCACTTTATTAAAACTTCAGCTAATATTACATGAATTTCAAAAAACATAAAATAATGATAGAAAAACTTCAGATTGCAAGTGTTCTAGGGTCGTGGCAATTCTTTGCTATCGATGTCTTCAAGCCGATATGCCCCATTGTCGACAACCGAGATGATCCTGTAAGGCCCTCCTAGTTTGGGTCAAGTTTGCCCTCCCTAGGATCCTTCATGTTGCTGACCACTTTCCTCAAGACTAGGTCCCTAACCTTGAACTTTCTTGGGTTGACCTTCTTGTTGTAAGCCCTAGCAAGCTGCTGCTAGTATGCCTCCAGCTGAATTGTTGCTCTCTCCCTTATTTCTTCCAACAGACCCCTATCTTGGGCCAAGAATGCCTTGTTGGTTCCATTCTCCACTAACTGGGTTTTGATTCCAGGGATGCTGACTTCTAGTGGGATGACCGCTTCAGTGCCATAAGCCATGGCAAAAGGAGACTCCCCAGTTGATCTTTTCGGCGTAGTTTGATATGCCCAGAGCACATTGGCCAATTTTTCCACCCACTTTCCCTTTGCTGCTTCCATTCTTTTCTTGATTCCATCTAGGATGTTCTTGTTGGATGCTTTTTCTTGACCATTATTCTGGAGGAAACTAGGAGTAGAGTAATAGTTTTTAATCTTGTACTTTGCACAAAAGCTCCTAATCAGCTTACTGTCAAACTAAGTGCCATCGTCTGCTAGAATGGCCCTTGGGATCCTGAATTTGGTTATTATGTTCTTCCAGATGAAGTTCTTTACATTAATATCTCGAATCTTTGTAAGAGGTTCAGCCTTTACCCACTTTGTAAAGTAGTCTATCGCTACTAGCAAGAACTTTCTCTGTCTAGTTGCCTGGAGCAGTGGTCCCACCAGGTTCATGCCCCACTAGGAAAATGACTAAGGACTGGATACTGGATTTAAATCAATAGTTGGCTGGTGTATCAAAGGTGCAAACCTTTGACACTTTTCACACTTCCATACATAAGCTTCAGCATCCTTTTGCATGTCGGGCCACTAGTATCCCTAAGTTATGGCCCTATGAGCAAGTGATCTACCGCCGGCATGGCTTCCGCATACATCTTCATGGATCTCGTATAGAAAGTCCTCAACCTGGGATGGATGCACACATCTCAAGAGGGGCCCAATGAAGGACCTTCTGTAGAGATATCCTTCTGTTGATAAGTAGAACCATGCCGACTTCAATCTTATTTTGTGTGCTTCCTTCTTGTCTATTGGCAGCCTGCCATCTCTGAGGAACACAACTCTGGCATCCATCCATTTTGGACTCATCTCTGCACATATTGTTTCATATTTTGTGATGAGGGGTTCTACACTTGGTCCTGTCAAATAATCAACCATGATTGTCCTTGGTTCCCTTGACTTTATCGCACTAGCCAGTTTAGCCAAGGCATCGGTATGACTGTTATCATCTCGACTAACTTGTTGTAGTTGGTAATCCTGGAACAGTGTAAGCAGCCTGACAACCTTTTTGACATAGGTTATCATCCTTTCATCTCGGGCTACATACGCGCTCGGGGCTTGATTCACAATAAGCTCGGAGTCATAGAAGACCACCACCTCATTAGCTTCTATTGCTACCGCTAGCCTTAATCCAGCAATCAGTGCCTCGTACTCTGCTTCATTGTTTGAGGCCTTGATTCCCAAACGGATTGATTGCTCTATCATTTGCCCCTCTGGCGATACCAGAACCACTCATGCCCTCGCTCCTTGATGATTTGAACTTCCATCAACAAACAGGCGGAAGGAATCACCGATGTAAATGTCGTAGGGTTTTGGTTTCTCTTCCTTCTTCTACACTGCTGGTATGGGGTTCTTTGGCCCCAGTTGAGTTTCTTTCTGCTCTCCCAGTCATCCTAAGTCACGGCTCATCGGAGCGCGCCTTGGGATTGCACCAGGAGTGAACTCAGCCACAAAGTCGGCCAGAACCTGGCCCTTGATTACTGTCCTAGGCTTGAATTCCAAGTCATATTGGGCCAACATCACTGCCCATCTGGCTACTCTGTCTGTCAGATCTCCATGCTGCAACAGGGATTTCAAGGGATGCTCAGTCAGCACCACAACCGTGTGGGCTTGAAAGTAGTGATTCAACTTTTTAGAAGCCATCACTAAGGCTAGTGTTAACTTCTCCAAGGGCAGGTACCTGGTTTCTGCACTTGCTAGGATTTTACTCATATAGTATACCACCTTATGTTCTGCCCCTCTTCTCGGATTACTACTGCACTCACTACGTGGTCTGAAACTGCCAAGTATAGGAACAATTCCTCTTCAGGTATTGGATTTGACAGAACTAGAGCTGTTGTTAGGTACCTTTTCAAGTCGGCCAAGGCGAGTTCGCACTCTTCTGTCCATAAGAAATCTATGGCCTTCTTCAATAATTGAAAAAATGGTTTAAATTAATCAGAACTTTAGCTGATAAATCTATTCAAGGTTACTGTCTTGCCGGTCAAAATTTGGACCTACTTGGCCGATGCTGGATTCTTTAAATCAAGGATAAACTTGATTTGATCTGGGCTTGCCTCAATGCCCCTTCTGGTGACCAGGTACCAAAGGAACTTACCAGACCCGACTCCAAATGCATATTTTGAAGCATTAAGTTAGAGCCGATATGTTCTTAGGATATCAAAAATTGCCTTCAAATCGGCCAGATGATTCTAGGTTCCTTGATCTTCACAACCATGTAATCAATGTAGACTTCCTCCGTCTTCCCAATCAGATGCTTAAACATCTTGGTCACTAACCATTAGTAGGTTGCTCCTGCATTCTTTAACCACAAAGGCATCACTCTGTAACAATAGAGTCCTTTCGGGGTGATGAATGTCGTCTTCTCCTTATCTGGGACATACATTGCTATCTGGTGGTAGCCTCTGTATGTGTCCAAGAAACTCATCCTTCCATGCCCTGAAGTGGCATCTACTAATTGGTCAATCTTAGGTAGTGGAAAACTGTCCTCCGGGCAAGCCTTATTCAAGCTGGTGAAGTCCACACAAACCCTCCACATGCTGTTCTTCTTTTTCACTACCACTGTATTGGACAACCAGGTAGTGTAGTTCACCTCCCAAATAGCCTGGGCTTCCAACAACTTGTTTAGTTCTTTCTCGACTGCCTTCACATGTATTAATCTCGGCTTCCTTGCCCGCTGGATGACAGGTTTAGCCGACCTGTCTACATTGAGTCTATGGCAAGTGACCTTGGGGTTAATGCCTGGTATCTCGTATAGCGTCTAGGAAAACACTTCTATGATTGCTCGCAAAAAAGTCTCTAACTCCCTTTCCTCCTCCTCGGCTAAGCTTGAGCCGAGAAGGAAAAAGCGCTCTTCATCTTCTTCTTTTACCAGAATGTTCTTCAAAGCTTCCTTACTCTTGTTGATTGGTTTTTTGCTGACATCATCTAGGACCTCCATGTCATCGTTGTCAATTTTTACTGTCTCTGCCTCTCGCACGTTGTAGGTGGACTTTATTATTGCTATGGAGCAATTTTTTGCCTGCACCTGATCCCCTCTGACCTCCTCAATTCCATGCTCAACTGGGAACCGCAACATCTGGTGTACCATTAAGGGAACAACCTTCATTGCATGCAACCATGGTCTTCCCAAAATAACATTATAAGGGAAGGGGGTATCAATTACTGTAACTCCGTGCTTACCTTCTCTGTGCCTGCCTGTACCTCTAAATTCATGGCTCCTAGAGGCCACATCGGCATTCCGTTGAATCCAACCATTGGGTTATTGGATTGTTCTAGGTCATCTGGGTGAAGGCCAAGCTCCTTGTAACATCTAACATGCATGATGTCACAAGAACTACCTTGATCAACCAGTATGCGCCTGACTTGGCACTCTCTAATCTTCAGAGTTATCACCAGGGCATCGTTGTATGGATGTTACACCATATCTAGGTCTACCTCAGTAAAAGAGACCATTGGTTCCTAGTACTCATTTGTCCTAAGCCTTTTTTGCTGGACCTGATACACATGTTGTAGGTGCCTCACTCTCTGAGTCTCCCCTCGTACATCATTCTCATTGACCTTTGAGTGAATCACATTAATCACCTGAGGTCCCTCTGCTTGCTGCGATAGGGGTGGTGGAGGTGGTGCTACCATTGCCTGGAGTAGCCTTGCTTGCTCTTCCCTTATCCTGGCCTTATCTACTAGGTCTCTTAGGTGACCCTTTCTGACCAGATCCTTCAAGTGTGTCTTTAGAGCTCTACATCCTTGAGTCAAGTGTCCATCCTCATTATGGTAAGCACAATGCTTCCCAAGGCTCCTTCCCATAAACTCGCCAGGGATTTTCTTCGGTGCTCTGTAATTTGGTTGGTTTTTGATCCTTTCCAGAACTTTGTAGACCGGGATCCTGAATACAATGGTGACTGCCTGTGCAACCCTCAACCCTGTTTTCTGCCTTTTAAAACCAGTATTACCTCAGCCTCGCTTCGGCGAGCCGTTTCTTTTCTCCTGCTTTGGTGCCTTTGCTCCATGTGTGTCTTTCTTTGCTCTGGCATACTTCTCAATTCATGCCATGAGCTCCTCCATACTCTTTGGTAGAGTTTTTGCAAGTGACTTTTGAAGCGGGCATTCATTCTCTAGGCCGTTTTCGAAAGATACGACTGTCAGCTCCTGGTTGCATGCCGGTATTCGGTTGAACACCTCATAATACCGTTTAGGATAAGCCCTGAGGTTTTCACCCTCGCTAATGTTCAAAGCCAACAAGGAGTCTACCCTCAATGGCTGCAACTTGTTTGTAACAAACCTAGCCACAAACATCTCAGCCAGGCTTTCCCAACTCTTCACAGTTCCTTTCAGCAATTTGTGGAACCAATCCGATGCAATTTCTCCAAAAGATGAGGGGAACACCTTGCACATAAACTGCTCATTCCCGCTATACAAAGCCATCGAATTTAAATATAAGCCGACATGAAAGTTCGGATCAGACTTACCGTCATAAATCTGGAACCTCGACATATGGAACCTCTTTGGGGCCTCAAACTTGTCCAACTCCACTAAGAACGACGTTTTCGGCTTAACTGGGGATGTGACCTTGGCGTTGAGTCGCTTCCTCTAGAGGTAGTCTCTCAAATCCTCCTTTGTTCAGCAGGGAGCTCGGCTATCAATAGATTTCAACCTTTTTGGTGCGCTGCTCCCGGCGCCATTGTGCGTCCGCTTGGACTTCTCTTCATTAACTATATCAAAACACAAGCCCTTTCCTTGGACGTGTCAAGGTTCTCTGACATAAGTTCCCTTGGTATGAGGCATCTTCTGCGACTCACCTCTCACTGACTTTGTTTCCCCAACATCCCGTGAAAGCCGATGTAAGCGCTCCTTTTCCATGTCATGCTGCAAAACTGCTGGGATTATTTTCTGCCCCCTTTTTGGACGTCAGTTTTTGCCGCTGGTACCAGCTTGTCCTATAACGAGAACGGTGGTTGCATGACGTTGTTTTGCATCATGAAGTTGACAACCGACTGTAGGTCTGCCAACTTGTTTACCATCCCTTTCATCTTATCATCCCTCCTCAGGCATCTATCCTTCCATACCTGGAGGTCGCTTTCGTTGTAGTACTCATCTCGACCAGCTTTCTTCGGGGCATTCCCCTCTTTGGCGACGTCCTTATCTGTAAGATTTGAATCCTGTGCTTCTTCATTACGGTTTTCTTTCCCGACATTAGGATTTCTATGTTCACAACTCTCACTATTAATGTCATCCCTAATCTTTTCTTCATGTTTGTCATTGGCCATATATTCTCCTTAAGTTCCCACAAATGGTGCCAAATTGTGGGTGTTGATTTTTGACCATACAACCAAACGGGAAACTCAGCTGGAGAGCACCGATAGAATAGATTAAGCCCAACAACTTGTAACAAGACAGTGAGAATCCGACGGTGGCTCGTCCACTCGGGGGCACTCTGACAATCAAGTCCGTAATCAATATCTCTCAAAGGTAGTAAATTGTGCTTAAACTCACAAGAAAGAACTTCAAGTACATCATACATACCTGAGACCCATAGGGGTGCCCTGTCTTTATAACCAGCAGTGACCTGATTCCTTTAGAAGCCTCACTTCAGTGGACTTAGGCTCAATGCTCATCCTAGACTCTTAGCTAGATAAGGATAAACTCCCTAAGAGCTTTATCCTTATCCAAACTACAACCCTCTTTCGTCTAGGATTCTTGTCTCTTAGTCGCTTATCCCAGATTCTGGTATCTCCGCAGATAACCTCAGCCTAGCTGAGATATCTTGGCAAGCATGACCAGGCCATGTGGCACCTCGGCTGACACTTCGACGTCACCTTAACTACGTGCTATCACTCACAAAATACTTCCCCAGAGTAATTATGTTGAGTAAGTCTAGGTAGCTAGAAAATATACGCAAATTTTACTTTAAAAAAATGAAACATATGATTTAGATTTTTTTTTTTTTGGCGAATATATGATTTAGATTCATTACAAGAATCAAATATGAGTTCCTAAACTTATTAAATTGTGTCTATTCACCTGTTTAACAAAATTTAAAACACTACTCCCAAAATTGAGGCCTGTATGCATGATCCTTGAGGTTCTAGAAAAAGTTACAGTATATTCAGGTGGGGTAGGAATTTTTTTATATTTTTCTTTTTAGTTTTTTAGATAAATTACAAATACACCCCTTGAGGTTTGATTAAAATACGAATCGTCTCCTGTGGTTTTGAAAATAATATTTCACCTCTGAGATTTCTAATTTCATAACAAATTATCCCTTTTATTAATAAATCATTAAGTCAATTAACAGTTTTTAAATGATGTTAGAAATATGTTTCAATTAATAATTTAGGTAATTTTATTATTGTATAGGAAAGTAATTATGAATTTTATTTTTTTAGTTAATTCTGTTAAATAAAAAATTATAACAAAGGAGTATTTGTAATTTTTCAAATCACAGAAGGCAATTTATACTTTAAACAAACCTCAAGAGGTGTATTTGTAATTTACCCTAGGTTTTTTTTTTTTTTTAAATTTTAAAAAGTTAATGTTTTTAATAATTGCTAAATTTAGAGATTGTGCCAATAGAGGTCAGTTCAGTGATAAGTGTCATCATGCCTTGTCGTTTGACTTGGATTTGACACCCCGTAGCTCTTGGATGACGCCCTTATATTTATTCCAAAAAGAGGTCATGTAGGAATAACAACAGGCCGGGGCAGGGCCGGGGATGCCACTCCCTGTCCCCAATCCCCGAAGATAAAAAAATTCTCATCCTCGGCTCCGATCCCGACGGGGAACCCATCATCTCTACCATCCCCGCCCCCTAACGGGGATCGGGTTTCCCCGACCCCGAAAAATCCCCGACAGATCTATTCAACACACACAAGAACAAAAAAAAAAAAAAAAAAATGTAAAAGGGAGGGAGATAAGAGACACAATTCTGAATTCTCAACAACAGATTCAAAAACCAGTTCAAAAAAAAAAAAAAAAAATCAAAAACAGATCTATTAAAGAAAGCTTAGATCTATTAAAGAAAGCTTAAAAAAAGCTTAGATTTGGTGGCTTGAAAAAGCTTAGAAGCTTAGATCTATTAAAGAAAGCTTAAAAAAAAAAGCCTTAAAAAAAGCTTAGATTCAAAAGAAAGCTTAAAAAAATAGATCGGTGGCTTGAAAAAGCTTAGAAGCTTAGAAAGAAAGCTTAAAAGCTTAGATTCAAAAACAAATCTATTAAAGAAAGCTTAAAAAAAAAAAAAAAAACAGATTCAAAAATAGATTTATTAGATCGGTGGCTTCAGCTCGGTGGCTTTACGTTGGTGGCTTCATGATTCAGATCGGTGGCTTCATGGTGGTGGATCTGGATGATGATGATGATGATGATGAGAGTGAGTGAGTGAGTGAGGGAGAGGGAGAGGGAAAGAGTGAGTAAAAGGAAGAGAGTTGAGAGACGCAGTGACTCTGAGAGTGAGTGAGACAAAGGGAGAGAGAGAGTAGAGGGAGGGAGATGAGAGACCCAATGAGTGTGAGAGGAGGGTTTGGTGAAATCTGAGTGAGGGAGGGAGGAAGAGGGAGGGAGAAAGTAAGAGGAAGGGAAATGAGAGACGCATCAATGAGTGTTAGAGGAGGGTTTGGTTTATATATATATATAGAGGGGTAAAATGGTAATTTCATTTCGGGGACTAACTGGGACGGGGACGGGCCGGGTACGGGGCTGGGACACTTATCCCCATCCTCGGCCCGAAACTGATCGGGGATTGATTTTTAAATACCATCCCCGTCCCGTTGGGGATATTTTTCGAGGAAAAACCACTCAATTCAGGATCGGGGAGTCGGGTCCCCGTTGGGCCGGGTTCAAATTGCCATCCCTAAGGTCTTGTCCGGGGATGGGAGTTAGTGTAGCCTAGCTACCCTTTTTTTTTCACCAAAAATAAAAAGGGCAAATTACATATACCTCCCTCGAGGTTTAGCTAAATTACAGATACCCCCATGAGGTTTCGAAAATTACAGATACCCCCCTGAGGTTTATATTTTCATAACAAATTGCCCCATGAGATTTATATTTTCATAACAATTTGCCGCCTAATTTGTTATGCAAATATAACCTTCATAGGGTATCTGTAATTTCTCAAACCTCAGGGGGTATATGTAATTTTGCCCAAAAATAAAATAACTGAAGATTGTGAAAGAAACCTACGCTTGCTATTGGATTGAACTTACTGTTGGGCTGAGGGTGGCATCTATGGGCAGGCCGAATCAAGTTCTAGGCAGGTCTATGTCTTTTTAATTGGTGTTTAACTCGACATCGAGTTTAATTTAATCATTTTAATATTATTTTTAAAAAAATTAAATTTTAAGTTCGCTCACTATACTCGGTATATATTTACTATTATCTGCATATTATTTTTTTAATTTTAGAGAGTTATTAAAGGAATTGGACCATTTTAATAATTGCTTGAATTTGGACTATTGACTAAATATAAATATTAACAAGTGTTCTTAAGACATTATTTAATATCAAGATTAGTGTGAAAAGTGCTTCGTAAATAAGTGAAAACATTAAATGAGTTACAAAATTAGTAAAGTATTTTGAAATAGGTAAAAAAGTATCACATATTTTAAATTTTTTTTGTCTTTTTATTATATCCCAAGAATATTTATTAGCAACACCCCTAATTAAATTAAAGGGTAAATTACAAATACACCCCCTGATATTTGTTTAAAATATGAATTGTTCCCTGTGGTTTGAAAAATTACAAATACCTTCCTGTTAGAATTTTTTATTTAACAGAATTAATTAAAAAAAGTGAAATTTCTAATTGTTCACCTATACAATAATAAAATTATCTGAATTATTAATTGAAATAAAATTTTAACATTATTAAAAACTGTTAATTAACTTGATGATTTATTAATAAAATGATCTATTTGTTATGAAATTAGAAACCTTAAGGGGCATAATGTAATTTCCAGAACCACAGGGGGTGTAGACACCCCATTTTTGACCGTTCGTAAGACTTGAATGCTTTGTCCTGTGCACTCGATGATGAAAGTTACATTGTGTATGATTAGAATTCTCAATGAAGGAATCCAAGTTCAAGCTCTGAAATGATCCCAACACCTTCATATTTACACTATTCTTACCTCAGAGGTCCCTTTCTGAAAATTGTGCCACCCTACACTGAGCCTAAAGCAGAGGAACAAGGGAGCATATTGTGGCTCGACCATGCCTTATTGTGGGCCGGCCATGGTTATTTAGGGCCAGTCGTGCCTTGTTGGCAAGAAACATTGTTCTGGGCTCGCCAGTTGTCTATTTTTGAAGATATTTTTCACCTATTTTGCTCAAATTCTATAAATACAAGGTCATATCTCTATTTTGATGGTTGAAAAATTTCCAAAGAGCCTATGCACTCACTTGAGAGCTCTTTCTTCCTTGCCAAGCCATCTTTGAGCAAGCTTACCATCCTTGAGCTATATCCATACACCATACACACCCTCAAACCTTAACCTTGGAGCCTTGGTTAAGCCTTCAGAATCAAAATTCAACCTTGAGACTGTGCTAGGATTAAGTTAGATTTGCAAACAAAGCTTGTTCTCTTTAAGAGGTATAAGCTTGTCACCTTTGTTTTTCTTTCATTTCAATTTCTCTCTATCTTTTTCATGTGTTCTTGTGTTGTTTTGGATCATTTTCAAGTGTTGAAACTTGGGTTTGAATAGCTACCAAAGGTAGAAAATATTAACACCCTTTCTTGCACCTTACTTCATAGCTCACACCCCCTGTGGTTTGAAAAATTACAAATACCTTCCTGTTAGAATTTTTTATTTAACAGAATTAATTAAAAAAAGTGAAATTTCTAATTGTTCACCTATACAATAATAAAATTATCTGAATTATTAATTGAAATAAAATTTTAACATTATTAAAAACTGTTAATTAACTTGATGATTTATTAATAAAATGATCTATTTGTTATGAAATTAGAAACCTTAAGGGGCATAATGTAATTTCCAGAACCACAGGGGGTGTAGACACCCCATTTTTGACCGTTCGTAAGACTTGAACGCTTTGTCCTGTGCACTCGATGATGAAAGTTACATTGTGTATGATTAGAATTCTCAATGAAGGAATCCAAGTTCAAGCTCTGAAATGATCCCAACACCTTCATATTTACACTATTCTTACCTCAGAGGTCCCTTTCTGAAAATTGTGCCACCCTACACTGAGCCTAAAGCAGAGGAACAAGGGAGCATATTGTGGCTCGACCATGCCTTATTGTGGGCCGGCCATGGTTATTTAGGGCCAGTCGTGCCTTGTTGGCAAGAAACACTGTTCTGGGCTCGCCAGTTGTCTATTTTTGAAGATATTTTTCACCTATTTTGCTCAAATTCTATAAATACAAGGTCATATCTCTATTTTGATGGTTGAAAAATTTCCAAAGAGCCTATGCACTCACTTGAGAGCTCTTTCTTCCTTGCCAAGCCATCTTTGAGCAAGCTTACCATCCTTGAGCTATATCCATACACCATACACACCCTCAAACCTTAACCTTGGAGCCTTGGTTAAGCCTTCAGAATCAAAATTCAACCTTGAGACTGTGCTAGGATTAAGTTAGATTTGCAAACAAAGCTTGTTCTCTTTAAGAGGTATAAGCTTGTCACCTTTGTTTTTCTTTCATTTCAATTTCTCTCTATCTTTTTCATGTGTTCTTGTGTTGTTTTGGATCATTTTCAAGTGTTGAAACTTGGGTTTGAATAGCTACCAAAGGTAGAAAATATTAACACCCTTTCTTGCACCTTACTTCATAGCTCACACCCCCTGTGGTTTGAAAAATTACAAATACCTTCCTGTTAGAATTTTTTATTTAACAGAATTAATTAAAAAAAGTGAAATTTCTAATTGTTCACCTATACAATAATAAAATTATCTGAATTATTAATTGAAATAAAATTTTAACATTATTAAAAACTGTTAATTAACTTGATGATTTATTAATAAAATGATCTATTTGTTATGAAATTAGAAACCTTAAGGGGCATAATGTAATTTCCAGAACCACAGGGGGTGTAGACACCCCATTTTTGACCGTTCGTAAGACTTGAACGCTTTGTCCTGTGCACTCGATGATGAAAGTTACATTGTGTATGATTAGAATTCTCAATGAAGGAATCCAAGTTCAAGCTCTGAAATGATCCCAACACCTTCATATTTACACTATTCTTACCTCAGAGGTCCCTTTCTGAAAATTGTGCCACCCTACACTGAGCCTAAAGCAGAGGAACAAGGGAGCATATTGTGGCTCGACCATGCCTTATTGTGGGCCGGCCATGGTTATTTAGGGCCAGTCGTGCCTTGTTGGCAAGAAACACTGTTCTGGGCTCGCCAGTTGTCTATTTTTGAAGATATTTTTCACCTATTTTGCTCAAATTCTATAAATACAAGGTCATATCTCTATTTTGATGGTTGAAAAATTTCCAAAGAGCCTATGCACTCACTTGAGAGCTCTTTCTTCCTTGCCAAGCCATCTTTGAGCAAGCTTACCATCCTTGAGCTATATCCATACACCATACACACCCTCAAACCTTAACCTTGGAGCCTTGGTTAAGCCTTCAGAATCAAAATTCAACCTTGAGACTGTGCTAGGATTAAGTTAGATTTGCAAACAAAGCTTGTTCTCTTTAAGAGGTATAAGCTTGTCACCTTTGTTTTTCTTTCATTTCAATTTCTCTCTATCTTTTTCATGTGTTCTTGTGTTGTTTTGGATCATTTTCAAGTGTTGAAACTTGGGTTTGAATAGCTACCAAAGGTAGAAAATATTAACACCCTTTCTTGCACCTTACTTCATAGCTCACACCCTTGTTTTTTTACACTATTTTCTTTAACTTTTAAACTGTTTTTTTCTACAGTTTAAAAAGGGCTAAAAAACATGCTTTGAAGTCTCAAAAGTAGAGGGGTTACCAACCTCTCCTTGTTCTTGTTTACTAGTTTAGTGTTTTCTTGCTTTTACCTATCTTTTTGTGCTTCTTAAAACACTTTTAGCTACTATTTTTTTGTGCTTCAGAGGCTGTTTAGGCTTGTTTTATTTCATTTAATTAGTTTATGCTTTGAATACTTTGCTTGTTGTATTGTACGTCCTCATGGCTTTGGTTGTTTAGGCTTTAAACACCGAGCCATTCGAGTTGATAGCCTTCTTTATCTCATGATTAAATAATCAATCTTGCATAATCATTTTTTCACCCTCCGTTCTTTCTTCTTTTCTTTTGTTTGAGAGCTATTTCAAATGATTGGTTGTTATTCAAGGCATGAAAAAGAGATCTAGGCTCAATGGCTTAATCTCTACGGAGGTTCATTGCCAAGGCGTAGCCTCTCTTTCCTGCTATGGATCACTTCTCATTTGACATGTCTTCTTACCTAGTAGACTTAACTCTCATTATTGGACAAAGTAATGGAAAGGACTAATAAAATTGGCTTAAACCTAATGAAACCGACATAAAGAAAGTGTTTAGAACTGGTTGGATTTGGCCGGACGTTATGCCAAACCCATCGCTTCAAGAATTGTCACTTATCGATTCACGATATGTTGATGAGATTTGAGGCATGTCTACCTTCCTCTTTGAGTTAAATTCATGATGAGAGGGAGGGGTGGTCATTTTCATTACATTTATTAAAATTTTGTCCAAATTGTGTTCGAAATCATCAAGCCATCACCATGTGTTTGTTGATAATTTTGGAACCAAATCCGCTCTTCTCTCGAAGTTCCACATGACAGAAAAGAGCAGAGGTGACAAACAGGGCTTAAGTTGCTCTATCTACACTATTTTCACCTCAAAGCACAAAAATAGGTTTTGCATGAAATTAGGGCACGGCCGGCCTTGTTTGGACCTGGCCGGGCCTCATTGGGGGCTGGCCGAGCTCTAATGTTTGGTAAGCAGTGCATATTTGGTAGAAACAGAGGGTAGTGGCTGAGGGTGGAATAGAGCAGTCTGGGCAGACAGAGCAGTTTTTGAACGCTGTCTTCATCAGCACACATGCGATCTTCGTACATTCTTATTGTCGTTTATCTTAATGTAATTATTGTAATTGTTGTAATTACTATTAGTGTACTTGTTGTTATAATACTATATTGTTGTAATTATTATTGTCATAATCGTAATATCCTTGTTGTAATAAGTTAGCTAACTAGTTATTCATTTCTTATTTATTCATTCAAATTTGTAATAAATAAGTAGTTTATTTATTATTCATTTGGCTTTGTAATAGTTAGTTTAAATTTGGACACTCAGACGCTCATTCAAACCCTCTTGCACGAGGGCAAAATATGTAATAATTGTGTATGTCTTCCAACCCCCATTTTTTTCTCCTTTTTATTTACCCGCTTACAATGGTAGCATAAAGCATCATGTTTACTTAGCATTTTTTCATGACTTGCATCCACTCGTTTTGCATGCATAAGGGTTCGGCTTATCATTCTAACCAATGTCAAGATAAAAATTCTTTGCTCGAAAACGTGCAACATCGTATGCTTTGAATTGAATCATATGCCATGCTAATAGCCGAACTCGTTAGTTGCATAATGTGTGCGTTGCATTAGTCATATTGCATTGTTTAGGAGCATGCATTTTTTTCTAATTACTTTGCTTTATTTGGCTTGGCTTGCCTTGGAGTACTAGGTGAGCATTTCTCGCTTTAGCATATTGCATTGTATGTTTGTGTTGCCATATCAAGCATATTCCATGAGGCTAAGTGCTTAAGTGATATACTTGTTTGAATGCCGGTGGATGAAGGCCTTTTTACTTAAGTTGGAAAAATTTGATTAAAAGAAAATACGAGCTCGCTTTTTCAAGTGACATGTATTCAAAACACTTTTTCAAAATAAACATAAAATCAAAGTATTCCAAATTTTGCGAATTGGTTCATACTTGTATGCATCACCTAGTAAAGATAGCATAATGACCAGAATAAGAGCATATAACGTAAATAAAAATCATATCATAATTAGTAGAGACCGATCTTTGATCTGGTGAGAAAGGTGCTCAATTCATGACCTTCTCTTCTCATCCTATGTTCTTGAACTAAGACACTTTCGTGATGACAGATAAGTGGCCTTTGACATGAGTCACGGGTTTTCGAGATTTCCCAATAAATTTTAGGTGGCGACTTTGTAATTTGGAAAAGTGGTCTATTTTTGACATTTTGATTCAAAATTCGATTTTCCAAAAAATTTGCCAAATTTGGACTCATTTGTGTTTATCTATTTCACATTGCACTATTGAAATCAGATTCAGAACCACAGGAGTCCAAACTGTAGGGCTAATTGTATCCGAAAATAGCACGAAAAAAAAACTACAGTTTCTGGCGACTTTGTTGGGGATTTAGAGAACTTGACTTGAACTTCATGATGTGACATTTTATCAACACTTATATGTTCTTTGCATTGCATTTGCATTTGTTACTTTCAGTCGTTGTGTTTTCCATCTGCTATTCTTGGACGGCTTGCCTAAAAAGCTTGCCAAAAGGCTGGCCGGTCATGGGCTCTGCCATGCTGGAAACACAACCTTTGGATCTAGATTACCACTGTACCGCTTGACCCTCCTTTCACTTCTCAGTGTTAGGTGTGAGAGGTATATTAGGTAATCTTGCCGAGGTACCCTTTTGGACCAATTGGCCTAGTGCATATAGTACGCTCTAGTGACTATCCCAAATTAGGATAGGATGCCACCTGTATACAAGATGCTATGAAACTACTTGCTTGAAGTAGTGCAGCCTAGATCATGTCAAAAATCTAGGACAGGGTAACCCTACCCCATCATAAGGGTGTTTTGGCTCTCTTTTACCTAGTATGTACTTTTATAGTGAAATTGTACAGGGATGTTCATATCAGTGGTTCAAACGTTGGTATCAGTTTGGGAACAAAGATTAGTAGGGATTACAGTCCTTTAACTGTGTGTTTTGACTATTGTGGATTGGGCCAAAGTACTGTTCGATTTTGATTGTTTTTCTTTTCTTTCCATCATAGCTTCAGAAAGACCCAATATTCCCCAAGTTGTGTGGACTCGTTCTGACAGACTTTGCAAAACTCGAGATCTTGTTGACGATCAGCCATGTTAGTCTCACTTCCACCGATTACTCGACAAAGAAGGAATAGACAGTTAGCAGCACCAAGCATAGAGCATTCAGCAAACACTTGTCCATTCCCACCCAATCAGTTCACCAGCATCTAGCTCACCCAGACCAACAATGGCACAAAACATAACACAAAACACAGAAGAATTTGCTGCCATGATGGCAGCATTTCAAAGAACCATGGATACTGTAAATCAAAGAATGGCTACACAGGATGAGATTATCGCTGATCTGTGACGCCCATCTGGGGCATCAGCATCAACTATCCACCCAATCCCGGGTGCTCAACCAAATCTTGATCCACCTCTGCCAATTAAAAACCCTCCGACCCCGGATCATCGAGAGATGTTCCCATAAGTTCCAGCTTTTGGGAGAACTCCATCTTTTTGACATCAATGATATCAACCCAGCTCTGATCAAGATTACCAGGTTGGAGAAAGTGATGAAAAAGTCCTAGGGCTTCAATTCCATTCCGGATATTGAAGATAGGTACACTGAGGCATTGGTCAGGTTACCGGAGAAGTTCAAGATGCCCCATATTGACAGATTAGATGGGAGTGGGGATCCGATTGTCCATGTCCGCCTGTTTTCTCGGGCTCAGAAATTGTCGTTGTTTAGAAGAGCTTTGTCTAACATAGAGGCCATCTGGTATGCTAAACTGGAGGATTCTACGAAGCGAAACTGGAAGGAGCTATCTGTGGGATTTGTCAACTAGTATTCATATAACACTTAGATAGAGGTAACCATCAGTGAGTTAGAAGCAACTACCCAGAACCCGAAAGAGCCTTTTATCGACTTTGTCGCCAGATGGACAGCAAAGACAGCTAGGATGACCAATAGACCCTCTGAAATAGAGCAAGTTCGACTAGTGGTCCAGAACCTTGAGCCAGATATGCTACAAAGAATGATAGTGGCACCGTTATCCACATTTGCTTCCCTACACGAGTTGGGGGTCTAGATCGAGAGTGCATTCAAGAAAGGCATCATCCAAAGAACTAGTGAACCTGCAAGAAGGTCATTCTCTAGGAATACCAATGTTAGTAATAGCACTATTTCACGGCTTGCAGACGTCAGTACTGTTGTCACAATGGCCAAAATGATCGATCCCTTTGCCGCAACAACTTCACAACCCGCACAAAACACCGGTCCACCCCGAAACTGAAGAATCTTTACCCCTCTCCACATGACCCTTGCTCGCACCCTCAAAATGTTAATGGAAACGGGACATCTCAAGCCCCTTGATCCACGACCTCTCCCTGACCCACTACCTCTTAGACATGACCTTACCCAGTATTGTCTCTTTCACCAACAACACGGTCACCCCACAGACCTATGCCGTCACCTGCGTAATGAGATCTAGGATCTCATTGACAATAAAATCATCGCTTCACCCGCCAAACCAAACATAACCACCAATCCACTTTCTGCTCAAAACTAAGTCCCTCCACCCAGAAACATTAACCAAATCCATACACTACCACCCTCCTTTAACCTCAGCGCATATATCACCTCGTCCCACATACCAAAACCTGAGACGATTATTCCAAAAAGCACCGATACGTACATGATGGACATAACGCCACAAACCCAACCAAGGCTTATGGCGGTAGAGGTGGAGAAGAGAGGGAATGCACCAGAAAAGGGGTTGCCTGACACCCAAGTGTAGCTCGACTTTTCGTGCTCCTTTCGGATATGACTAGCCCCACTGTAGCTCAACCTTTTTGCGCTCCCTTTCGGAAGATGAAAAAGCCTTACAATATCGGACTTCCGTGGTTTTGAATCTGATCTCACAAGTGCAATGTGAAATAGATAATCACCAAAGAGTCCCAATCCGGAAAATCTTTTTGGAAAATCGATTTTGAATCAAAAATGCCAAAAATAGACTACTTTGCCAGATACAGAGTCGCTACCTAAATATTTTTAGGAGAAATTTAAGAAACCCATGGCTCATGCCAAAGGCCACGTGTCTGTCATCACCAAGATTGTCTCGGCTCGAGAACTTAGATACGAGAGGGGAAGGTCATGAATTGAGCACCCCTGCTCGCCCGATCAAAGATCGGCCTCTACTAATCATGATATGAATCTTATTTACATTATATGCTCTTATTCCGATTATTAGGCTAGCATTACTATGTGATGCGCACACGTACAAGTATAGACTAATTTGCAAGAATTGGAACATTTTGATTCATGTTCGTTTTGAAAATTGTTTCGAATGCGTACCACTTGAAAAAGTGAACGCATATGAACAATACTCAAATTATTCCAATTCAAGCAATTAGTCTTCATCCAGAGGCATTCAAGCAGTTTATCAATTAAGCATTAAGCCTTATGGCAAGCATACTAAACATGGCAAACAATCACACACATGCGATATGCTAAAGCAAGTAAAGGCTCACCTAGTACTCCAAGCCAAAAAGAGAATTGAGTTAGAAAAATGCATGATTCCTAACTATGCAATATGACTAATGCAACACATGCGATATGCAATTACTAGGCTCGGCTACTAATATGGAAAATGAATCAATTAATAGCATGTGGTCTAAGCATGTATTCAAAGAATGTATTTAAACTAACAATACAAGTTAGAATGATGCGTCGAGCCTTGGTGTATGCAATACAAGTGGATGTAAACATGAAGTATGCTAAACAAAACATGATGCCCTAAACTAACCATCATAAGCTAGTAAATAAAAGGGAGAAAGACATGGGGTTAAAAAATATGCACATTATTACAAGTTTGTGCCCTCACACAGGAGGGTTCGAATGAACTGGCTAGCTGACTAATTACATAGCTATTACAACAACAATTGAATAAATAGCTATACTACTTAACTAACTATTACAAACCGAATTAATTAACTATTCTAGCTAACTAAAATAGGCCCATGCATGAATGCGGTTTTCACCCGAAAAGTCACTGTTTCTGCTGCTGAATGCCTCTGTTGCACAATAGGAAACTTGCATTGATTTCCACCTCCAGACCAACTCTGTTCTACTGGGGAAGTACGCTGCTGGATTTTGCACTGGTGGTTGGCAGAGGGCCTGTCATCCACTAATGATGGCCTCCTGGGCACAAAAGATGGCCTGCCAGCCACCAATAGTGGCCTGCCGGCCACTGCTGATTGGGTTGTTCTGTTGTAACAGAGAGCAAATAGAGCCGAGATAGTGTATTCTCAAGGATTTGTTTGCACAATTTACCCCTCCTTATCATGAATAGAACAAAAGAGTAGTAAGCTTGGTTCACAAACTATCAATGGAAGCAATTTCATTGCATGATGGCCTATGAACCAAAGGGTGCAAGCTCAATAAATGCAATAAAACAAGACTCTAAAAACCACCCCCCTAAATCATGAAAGATCAAGGGAAATAGTTGACAATGAATCTTAAACCGTTTTCATCACTAATGAGTATGAAATGACTCAAGACTCAAGGGTTCAATTAACGTCCGATTGAAGTCTAACAAGTTATTATCTTGCACCCCTTTTTTAGCCTCAATTTATTACTTCATTTTAGATTACCATCCATTCTTTAATCAATTGAGTCCAAAGGTGAATTTAAGTCCTCTAATGGAAAGAGAGCTCAAACCAAGAGTTTTTTTAGGCATGAAAGACACATCATACCGTTGGTAATGAACCCCAAAGGGATTAAACCATTAAGTATGGCATCTTAATCTCGTGCTTAAACAAACAAGTTGTTTGAACCACTTTCAATGCAAAACAAAAGCCAAGAAAGGAAGGAGGTTGCAGAGGTGATTAAGAGTGATCACAAGTATGGAAAGCCATAAATAAATGCAATGAACTCAAATAAGGTGGTGTCTAAGGCCTAAAACACCAAGCTTATGAGGACAATTACACTACAATCATGCAAAACAAAGCTCAAATGCAACAAACACTTAAAAAAAAAAAATCCTAAAGCAGTCATAAATAAGTCCTAAAACATGATGGAATTAAGACAAAAATAGCTAGAATAATAAGCTAAAACATGGATCATGCTAGATTAGTAAGCAAAACACAAGGAGGGAAGGCTAACCCCTCCAATTTAGAACATCAAAATATGATTTTAGCCACTGAAATAACTTTGAAAATCAATGTTTAAAAGCTCAAAAAAAGATAGTGCAAAGGTGGGAAACACAAGGGTAAGGGCCTTGAGAGCAAGGTGTAAAGAATGGTGAGCCACCCCTCAACCTTTATTGGCCTTAAAACCCAAGTTTTAGCCCAAAAATAAAAAGTTTTTACATCCCAAAAATAGTTGGAAAATAGTAGGAAAAAGAGTAAATAAAGCAAGTAAAGAGGCAAAGCTTTATACCTTTGAAGATGAGATCACTTTCTAGGCAACAAAACAACGCAAACACACCCTCAAGAGCTCAAACAAGGCTCAAAGATAGCTCAGCTCAAAGATGGAGAGGTTTGGTTAAGGTTGTATAGGCAAAAATGAAGAGTGTATAGACAAAGGTTAAGAAATTTGCAAGAGAGAGAGAGGAAAAATTTTGCTCCAAAATTTTTCTAACCCCGTGGCAAGAAGGGTGGTCCTCTATATATAGAGAAACATGAATTTCCCTCAAAAGCATCCAACCATACACGTGGGAGAAGATGTAAGCATCTGTACAAATAGCTGGCATAGCTGTCACAAAATATCTGCAAAACATATTGGTGGCCAGCAAGCCAAATCAATGGTCGGTAGCTAGGAACAATGGCCGGCAGCCCAAAACTATGGCCGGCAGGCCACCATAGGTTGCAGGCTTGAAAATCCAAGGTTTTGGTCCAAAAACAAGGCAACAGGGGTGTTGGATTTGAAAGGTTCAAAGCTGTGGCATTCCACTGAGTACTTCGAGCACTTGACAAGCATAAACACTCATCATTAGGTGTGCAAGCAATGGCGTCCAAGTCATAAGGCCCGTCAAAAATGGGGTGTCTACAGTTGCCCCTCTTTGACTGAACTCGGAATCATGATATGACATAAGTGAATGTCAAAGCCCGAAGATGACCCATTTTGACGACGCCGTAAGACTTGGACAAACAATCAAGATAGAAATAAATGGTTGCACCCGCAGGTTGCCTACATATCCCTTTGCAAGAAATCAAACCACCGTAGTTCTGGGAAAAGATGCAAATGATATGCACAAAAAACTTTAAATATGGACTCACACGCTTTGCGAAGCTGGCTATTTTGAAAACTCATGATCATGCAAGATGATGCAATAAGCAATAATGCAATAAGTAAGATAATGAGATAACAACATATGAATGAACAACTACAAGCTTAAAACCAACACAGGTTCCATGCAAAAAGATCTAAAACACACTCTGACCATGCCAAAACACTAAACGAGGAAAGAAAACACTACTCAGGTTTGTGCCTCACGCGTCCTGAGAAACTGAGAAATGAAAACCGCTTGGGGTTGCGTTTTACATGTCCCGAGATAAAAACTGCTCAATGTTGCGCTTCACGCGTCCTGAGAAACAAGAAAAACAAAAATCACTCGGGGTCACGTTGCATACATCCCAAGATACAAGAAAAACTGTTCGGCCTCGCGTTTCACGTGTCTTGAGATAAAAGCCACTCAAGGTCGCGCTTCACGCGTCCCGAGATAAAACACGCCCAGAGTCGCGCTTTATGCATCCTGAGAAACTGAGAAATGAAAACCGCTCGGGGTCGCGTTTCACACATCCCGTGATAAAAACCACTCAAGGTCGCGCGTCACGCTTCCTGAGAAACAAGAAAAATGAAAACCGCTTGGGGTCACGTTTCACCCGTCCCAAGATACAAAAAATCCACTCGGGCTCTCATTTCACGGTTCTCGAGATAAAAGGCACTCAAGGTCGCGCTTCACGGGTCCCGAAATAAAACACGCCCAGAGCCACACTTCACGCGTCCTGAGATATAAGAAAATCACTTGGGCTCGCGCTTCACGCGTCCCAAGATAAAACAGGCCTATAGCCGCACTTCACGCGTCTTGAGAATTAAAGGAAAAACCGCTCGGGCTCGCGCTTCACACGTCCTGAGATAAAACATGCCCAGAGTCGCGCTTTACGCGTCTTGAGATATAAGAAAAACTGCTAGGGCTCACGCTTCACGTATCCCAAGATAAAACATGCCCAGGGCCACGCTTCATGTGTCCTGAGAGAAGAGAAAACCGCTCGAGCTCGCGCTTCACGTGTCCCGAGATAAAATAGAGAGGTGTGCGATAGATGCATAAAATGAATAAATACGATAGATGCACGAAGCAAATGTGTGCAATAGATGCACAAAGTGAACGTGTGCAATAGATGCACAAAACATATTCCATGCAAGATGGACAACCAACGTATGATGTTAATTGAAAGCATGTTCTATGCAAGAAACAAAAGCATATTCTATGCACGAATTGATAGCATGTTCTATGCAAAATTGATAGCATGTTCTATGCATGAATTATAAGAGCATATTCTATGCAAAATTGGCGGCATGTTCTATGCACAACTCATAAATGATGTAAGACACGCATGCAACAGAAGTATATGTGAAAATGCACATTCTATGCAACAAAAGAGCATAAATATGTAATTCAACAAGACGACTAAAACCTATATTTGGTGACAACCTCCGATTTACCTCTCGGAGATGTTGCAACATGTTCACAAAGGATACACCTTGTTCATGATGACAAGTGAGGAACATCGCATGCCAAAACACAGTTTTGAGTTCGCTTAGAAACAATCTGGACCCAACAGTGAACCTTCCCTACACTTCTTGGGAAAGAAAGACACAAAATAGTATCAGGACACAGATGAGGACCACCGGCCACTCATTGGCCACAAGGGGAGAGCGCCGGCCACCTGTCGGCCACTAATTGAGATTGCCAGCCACCCGTGGCAGTTAGGGCATTTTGGTCTTTCCGAGCATGGGTCATTAAATATACCACCCCACACTTCATTTCCTCACACACAGACCTCTGAAAACCCTCTCCCCCTCTCTCTCTAGGTGCCTACTTTCTCTAGATTTGCGTTTTATACACGTTTTTCAATACCCCACGCACACTTTTTTTTGTAAAACCCTCATAGTTCTCTTCATTTTGAACTGATTAGATTTTGATTTTGTTGTTTTTTCTTGAATTTTCACCACTTTAGGCTTGTTCTCCTC
Organism: Camellia granthamiana; assembly: GCA_036172215.1. NCBI lineage: Eukaryota > Viridiplantae > Streptophyta > Magnoliopsida > Ericales > Theaceae > Camellia > Camellia granthamiana. Next base: position 119,209,862 of record CM069912.1, on the reverse strand, counting down.
GAGTTTCTCTCGAGTTTCGTGAACTTTCCCAAGCTCTGACTTTTTCTCCCATTTTCTCTCTCCCAGGGTTGACTTTTTCCAAGTTTACCGTCTTTTCTCTATTTTTTTCAGTTTGCACCTACTTTTCACCCATTTTCCAGATGGCAGATGAGATTCCTCATGACAGAGCTCCTCTAGAAGTTCCACTTGCATTTCCATTTGTTGCTGAGGTAAAGGAGCCAGTAGTTGCCGAGGCCGGTGAGGCGGCTGAGGGCAATGAGGCCGACCTTGAGGTGGAGTTTGCACCCGAGTTTGAGCCAGAGCCCTTACCATTAAGGGTACGGCCTTTTGATCCGGCGAGATATCATCCTTGCACGCACATATTGCCTCCCGGAGGCATTAGGCGTTTCAGCGACTTTGCTCGCTGCGTACCAGAGGACCTTTTGCTGAGGGAGCTGGACTCCCACCTTTCATCCAACGTTATTGAGGTATGAATTCTATTTTCATGCATTCATGCCTTTCTTTTAACTGCATTTCTTGCACTGCCTTTCATCTGACTATACTTTCATCACTGCCCTTTCATCTTATTCACATGTTCTTTGCCACAGGGAGAGTCCCGTGCCTACAGGGGGTATGGAGTGACGACGGCGAGGGATTGGTATGACGAGCTCCTTGCCAGGGTTCGTGACATCATCGATGAGACTGACTTCGGCCTTTTCTGCTCCAGCCTGACCCGCGTCATAACGAGCCGACCCCTTCTAGAAGCGCTAGTGGAGAGGTGGTGGGACACCACCAACTCCTTCTACCTCACTGCCGGGGAGATGACGATGACTCCCTACGACTTCACCGTGATCACAGGCTTAGAAGTATGAGGTGATCCGATCCCTTTTGACACAGACATGGAGGAGTGAGAGGCTGCTTAGATCGATCTGTTAGGAGCGCGCCCATCTCTGTACTGGCTAGCCATGGTAAGATACAGTTAGTTCGTAGAGCAGTTTTGCGGGAGCGGGCCTGAGACGCTGGAGGAGGTGGAGCAGTATGCTCGGGGCTTCCTGATGTTTGTCCTCGGTAGCGCCTTATTTTCGAACAGGTGGAACACCGTGGGCTTATATATGTTAAGTGCCCTAGTGACCTTTTCCTGGGTACGCTTCTACGACTGGGGCGGAGTTGGCCTCGCCACCCTATACGGCTATATGAGCTCTACCTCTCGCAGGAGAAGAGAGCGAATCAGTGGCTACTGGCGAGCCTGGGAGGTATGCATTTCGGTTTCCTCTTTCCACTTTACACTTTCTACTTCACATTTTCTACTTTATATCTGTTCAACACTTGTGGTTTCTGTTTTGCACTTTTTGCATTTGTACATGTTGTGTGCTTTCTGTTTTACACTTTCTATATCTGTTCATGCTGTGTATTCATGTCATTGCACTTTCCTTACAGCTATGGGTGTATGCATATTTTTCAGCCCTTGCCCTAGAGCCCATGGAAGAGCTTCCCCTGGTGGTTCCCTATTTGAGATGATATGATGGCCAATGTCAGTGCTGGAGTCCTAAGTCCTTTGCCTTCTTCCGCCATTATTTTGATATTGTGGCCGCCCACGAGGTAACCTGAAACACAGTCATTTTTACATTACAATTGTTCTGATTCACGTTTTAACAACTGACAGCAACTGACAATCTATACACTCTCTGTTTGCAGATCCTGTGGCAACTCTGGGCCATGATGCCGGCTGGTGTACGGGACCAGTACGTTGGAGCGTGGGGCACATCGCGCTTCCGGATTTTGGTGGAGGTCCCAGTCTGCCGGGCCTAATTCCTGAGCGAGAGATTCGTTTGCCAGACCATGGGGCTACCTGATCTGGTCGTTCCGATGCCACCCCCGGAGTCTATGAGGACCGCGGACAACCTATCTGTTGATGCAGTCATTCAGTTCATGGTAGGCCTGGATGCTGATTTCTTCAGAGGAGAGGGTGATTACATGACCTTTATTCAGACCCATCTCATGCCTCCTCTAACGGGGGCTCACGCAGGTGAGGAAGCAAGGGCTCTTGTGGCAGGTGAGGCGACTCGGGCGACTAAGGCCCATACCAGAGGGGCTCCCCCTATTGAGCAGACTATCCGCTGGCCAGAGCTTCCCACCGTGCTCACATGCTGGAGGGCGATTGGGACTACTTATCAGATTCTGATTGAGCCAGCAAAGGCTGGACACAAGCTTGTCGGAGTTCGAGGCTCGTCCCAGGTATGGACGACACTTTACCATTTGCACCCCACATTTCATTTCAGATATGTTTATTGTAGACATTGATCATCTAAATGGATTTGCAAGCATCTATAGAGTATACGGGGAGCCTCCTCGAGCTGGTGGCCTCCCTGATGGGTATGGTATAGAGGAAGGAGATGCTGCTTGGTCTCCACGGTATCCAGGTAATTTCCTTCAATTTGTGCTTCATGCTATCATATTTCCACTGATACACTGGCATTTCAACTATAATCTTTCCCAAACTGCATTGATACACTACATTGGCACACTATACACACACACTGTACTCATACTGTATCTGATTTCTACATACCACTTATTCTGCATACTATGCCTGTATCTTGATACACACACTATAGCTGATATGTTGACGACTGTTTTTCTAGATTCCATCTGCATCGATGACTCCAGCAATAGCACCAGCACCAGCACCGATAGCACCTCCTCTAGCAGCAGGAAGGAGAGAGAGACAGGCTCCAGCTCATGGCGGAGACGTGAGTCGCAGTCGAGGCAGAGACAGGCGCACCCGAGGCTAGAGTAGCCCTTCAGAGCCCATTTTGAGTGATGACGATGCTAAGACTAGTGACTTCGATGAGATAGTGAGTCGCATTCTAAGTCATTCGAGACTGGAGATGATGATACTGGCTCGGGATCCGAGAGCGGAGGTGTTGCCGAGGCAGGCTCTGAGGTAGAGAGCAGAGATGATATCGGCTCGAGTTCTGGTTCTGAGACTGATTCGGGAAGTAGTGCTGATGGAGATAGTGCCCCCGAGTCCTCCCTTCCGAGGAAGAGGACGAAGAGGGCCTCTTGGGCCTGAGGCGATTGGCACTGATTTTTTTTGTACTTTTGCTTAGTTTCTTTTTTTTAGTAGCATGAGCACATGTATAGCTTCAGATAGGTTTATTTGCTTTTGAAACTTGGACTCCTCTTTTGTAAAAACCATGATCGGAATAAAAACTCACAGTTTTTATGAAAAGTGTTGTTATTTTTGCATCATGAGCACCATATTTGCATGAAATGGACATGGAATTGAATCGGCCAAGAGAGCGCTTGATTGAAACAATGTTCTTAATTGGGTAATGAGCCGACCAACAACTGAAATACAAAATACAAAATACAACTCGATAAGCAAAGAAAAAACAACTTAAATGCAAATAAACAAACTTGCTAAAACAAAAAAAAGACTTAAAACAAGACCTTGAAACACTCAAAGATCGAGACGAAACACATGCTTCCAGCACTACCTAGCACACAAATGGACGGTAGACCAGAAAGGTGGATTGCCGGCCACAAAGAGAAGTTGTCGGCCAGTGGGGGTGGCCTGCCAGCCACCAAAGTAGCCTGCCGGTCACCAGTGTGAACAACCTCCAAATTGTTGACAGCTAGCTTTCACTCACAGCCTTATCTCCTACAAAAGGTTCAGCTTCGTGATTTCTTCTCCAGAATCTCATTTCAGCTGCAATTTCTTCCACAAATGAAGCCATTTTTTGCCGAAAAGCTCTCAGATTGGATAGCTACTTTAGACAGCACAGAAAAGGTAAATTTTTGGGGTTTCGGCATAAATGCACTTTTTCCATTGAGTCATACTCCACTTTGTCTTCCGTTCCTCTATGCTGCGGCCCGATGTTGGGACCCAATTACATATGTCTTTCGCTTCGGGGGATAAGAAATATGGCCGACAATTAAGGAATTTTAGGCACTAATGGAATCTCGGCGCAATGAGGAAATCATGCCTTAGCCTCATTTTGGCTACGCCCAAGCTTTGGGATAGATGTGTGGGCTCACTCTGCACGAGGCTCGATCTTTGGCCCACAACGGAGAGCTAGACATTCCCAGCTTGATTCATCGATTTTCCAACATCAGTGACAGAGGCGACCTTCTCTGGCGAGATTTTCGACAACATGCCCTCTGCATATGTATGCTTGCTTATTTCCTTCTTGCCTCTAGTTTTGGCGGATCCAGCATTCGATTGATGAAAGTGGCCCAAGGTTTGAAAGAAGGTAAGAGTTGCATTGGTTTGACGCTGGCCGAGACCTTGATGGGCTTAGACACCTTTCATCGGCGAGAGACTACCAGATTCGTGGGGAGTCCACTACTTCTTCAGGTATTGTTTCCTACCTTTTCTGATATATGTTTCTCATATCACTCGGCACTCATGCTCTATTTTTCTCTCAAAACCCTTTCCTCACTCTTTTCTCAACATACACCTCTCTATTCTTTAATCTCTCTTTTCTTTCATCCCTTCCCAGGTATGGCTTATGGATAAGTTGAAGGTAGTGGACTCTTGCCCTCAGTACTCAGCTCAACGTTATTTCTTTCGCCACTGAATAATGGATTTCCCGAATGAGGGATGGTGGTGCAATTGGATGTGCAACAGTTCTGCTGCTGACATAGCTTGGCGTTGTCCCTGGCTTAATCTAACCGAGATGAGTTACAGCATGGCTCGGCAACTTGGTATACAATTGATCGGCCCCACGCACTGCATGTTCTATTTCCCTTTCCAGTTCAGATGTCAGTTCGGGCATGATCAAACCCGCCCAGAGGAAGGGGTAGAATACCCAATTTCATTCCCCATCTGTGGTTCACACTTGGCTAGGTACCTTACTGCTTGGAGGACAAGAGAGCTTCTGGCCCCTGCTCTTAGTTTTATTTATGCCATTTTTGGAGCGTGTTTGGCTTGGCTAGAGGATGAGGCACAAACCGGGCCCACTTTGGCTTAAGAAGCTTCCACAAGCACAAGCAGAGGACGCAGGAGCACCTGACTCACCTATGCCCTAGTTTATTGCTTTGTCCTTTCTTTTCAAGTTTTTTTGATGTAATAAAAACAACTTTGATTTGTATCAAAGAGTTGGAGAACTTCATGTTAAAATCAATGAAATTAAAGTTGTGAGCACTGAAAATTTTCCTTTTGGTCCAAAAATGGTGTAAGTTGTAAAAGGTAAAATTTTGAACAAAATCAACTTTTATTAAAACTTTCCAAAACCATTTTCAAAAAGGATCACCACCTGACACGCACAGAATCAATCCTCAAGATGTACAACCCCGAATCAAAAGATTAGACATGCCCCTTGATTGCATACACCACTACTCTACATCATAACCAATTCTTCTCTTAGAGTAAAGATCACAACCGAACTCTTAGGTAACGAACAAACAAAGATGACTTGATCAGACACATGGACAAGACAGTTGAGTTAGAGGTGATTACGGTCGAACTTCAGGATGAAGTTGCCTACGTACCCCGAAGATGGGAATCAGGCCTTACGTAGTTCAATTCAGGTTCACTCAAGCATTAACTCTCTCCTTTTGTACTCTAACTTTTGCCAAAGTTGCTCTCTAGGGTTTTCAACCTTGCGAACTCAGTTTTTCTTTATTTCAAATTTTTCATGCTCTAGCTTTTGCCTAGGTCACCCTTCTAGGTTTTCGGCCTAGCGAGCCTCTCAGGGATAGTATTTCATCAACTTGTCCATGTTGATCGGTTGTGAAAATTCCAGGCCATCTAAGTCCATGAGAATAACAGCTCCACCCGACCAGATAGTTTTGATGATGTAAGGACCAGTCCAATTGGGTTTGAACTTGCCCCTAGGGTCATGAATGGGAGCTCAGTTGTCTTTCAGCACCGTATCTCCCTCTTTAAGATTCCGAGACTTAACTCTCTTGTTAGAAGCCCTGGAAATTCTGCGCTGGTAGCCCTGAACGTGATATAATGCTTTCAGCCTTCTCTCATCAAATAACATCAACTCTTCAAATTTGCTTTGTTGCTAGTCTGCCTCTGCTATCTGACACTCAGCCATAACTTGCAGCAACAGGACTTCTATTTCAATTTGCAAAATAGCTTCCATCCCGTAGACAGAGGAGTTGCCCCTATAGACATCCGGATTGAAGTTCTGTAGCCCCAGAGTGCAAATGGCAATTTATCTAGCCAGTCCTTGTAGGTCTCAACCATTTTCTGCAAGATATTCTTGATGTTCTTGTTGGTGGCATCAACGGCTCCATTGGTTTGCAGCCTATATGTTGACGACTTATGGAAAGCCACATTGTATTTCTCCAACAAGTCTATCACCTTTTTCTTAAAGTGGGAGCCATTATCTGATATGATCTCGTTTGGGACTTCCGTACTGACAAATGATATTGTTTCTAATGAACTTGGACACATGCGATGCTTTCAACACTGCATAGGACTGAGCTTCTACCCACTTTGTAAAGTAATCAATTGTCACCAAGATATATTCATGCCCATTTGACTTTTTTGGTGTGACATCACCGATGACGTCGATTCCCCAGACTGAGAAAGGCCATGATGAAGTCATGTTGTACAATTTTGACAGTGGGATATTCATGCAATTAGCATGAATTTGGCATTTGTGGTGTCATGACCCGAACCCGCCCCTATGAATTAAGGTCATAACCAACCAGTAATCATGAGATTATCTATGGCCTCAAAACTAATTAATCATATTTCAATAGAATTAAAGGGCCAAAATAGAAGCAGACTTAAAAATTTTGTCCAATGAGCTATGCTTACATGGCATAGTAAAATTATCCAAAGCACTTCATAATAACTAGCACATATAGGTAGAATTATCATCTTGTACATCTAGGAACTTTCAGACATACAGTCAACCAAACAAAAACTTATATACATAGGTGACCCAACGTGTTCACCCAAATAGTAGAAGAGTAAACAAAAGATCAAAAGAACAAAAACAGAGTCTCGTGCGTAAGACATACGGGCTAACTCTCCAAACTGACTTCCTCTCACATTCTTCACTGAGCCTAGGTTTGGACCTCTCTTTGCCCACCAACATGCACATAAATGAGAGTGACCGAAAACCCAGGGAATAATATTAAAATAAAGAAATTACATGAATGAAATTTGTAACGAACATAACCAACGGCCTTAGGCCTATTCATGTTTCTATCTAGTACATCAAACGGCATCAGGCCCAAACGTATCAAATGGCCTCAAGCCCAATTCATTCTCATCAAACGGCCTTGGGCCCAATTCATCCATGTCAAATGGCCTTTGGCCTATTCATTTATGTCTAACGGCCTTCGGCCTAATCATTTATGTTCAACGGCCTTTGGTTCAATCGTTCATGTCAAACGGCCTTTGGCCCAATCATTTATGTCCAACTGCCTTTGGCCCAATCAGTCATATCAAACTGCCTTTGGCCCAATCATTCATGTCTAACAGCCTTTGGCCCAATTATACATATCAAATGGCCCTTGGCCCAATCACTCATATCAAACCGACCTTTGGCCCAACAATCGTATCAAACGGCCTTTGGTCCAACATTCATGTTATGTGCATTTCATACTTGAGATCATAAGCACGTCGTAATCATAATCATGTTCCAACGGCTTTATTCAATCATTGGCATGACAAATGTCCAATTCAATTTAACACTCCGTAGAACTCATACATAAGTGAGCATTTGGAATGTAGTATACTTCAATACATTCTTATTAAGATATTACTCACAGCGTTCTGCTAATGGATTTGCCCTTGCACTTGGCCCTACACAATTTACAACATATCGGGTCACAAGCGATTCAATCCATTCTCAAATTGTTTATTTCTCTTAGACCTTTTTCTTATCCCTTTAACTCATTTACAATGTTCCATGCATGCCTAAGAGTGCTTAGAAATGAAAGACAACGGAAAAAGGAATGTAAAACAACTTTTCAAAATTTCTGAAACAAGGCTCTCCGCTCGAGCGTAGCTTTGGTCACTTGAGCGGACCCCTTTGGTCTGCAAAAGTAATGATGGTTGCGTGTAATTCATGCTCAAGCAAGATTCTTGATGCTCGAGTGGGGAGTCTTCGCAAAACAGTGTTTGCTCGAGCGTAAAGACTGCCGCTCAAGCCACCGTGCAATTTCTTCAAAACTTCTGGGAGTTTCGACTTTCATGCTTGAGCGACACTTTCCTCGCTCGAGCGGACAAGTCAAATTCTAGGTTTTCTAGAACTCTGTTTGAAGCTCAAATCACACTCCCAAAGGCTCCAAAGTTTGCAAATCAAGGCCAAACCATAGAAAAACATCGTGTATCATAAGAACTTGGATAATTTGAAACCAATTATCCAAAATCATGGTCCATTTCCAAATCCATTCCAAATTCTCTTTACAAAATTTAAAACTCATGCATCCAAACTTCATACAAACTTCATATCTTCATGAATCATGCATGCATGTTGATTATTGACCCCAATTCTATTTCAAATGACTCAAATGATGCCCAAAATCATGAAACTCAACAAAATTATGCATGCATATAAGCTTTGATGCTCAATTCTTCATATTTAACATGCCTTATGCTAGATCATGCAATTTCATGGAAATTCATGGCTAAATTCTATACATGTATGAACATATGGACTTCAAATTCTCATATTACTCTTGAATTCACTCAACTATAGATTTACACTCATCGGTTTTGAGTTCAATTACTCACCTAGAATCTCCAATCTTCCAAAATTAGCTAATTTCTTGAGTTTAGCTTTCAAACTCCCAAGCTTTGAGCCGAAATCCACAATTTGTGCCTTTTCTCTCTCTAGAACCAACCCTCTCTCTATCTCTAGAGCATTTCTTAGATTTTTGAGCTCAAAATGGGGAGCTTAGGAGTTAGAAGCCTACATATATATGCTTGCCTAATCAACTTTGATTAAGGCTAGTTAATTTATGCTTTAATTCAATCATATTAAATCTAATTATTTTTATCCGAACCAATTTTTAATTAAATTTTCACCGTAGGCTCTAAAAATCATGCTAAGCATAAAAATACAGTCAATTTCAGTTTCTGACGTTTCTACAGCCTTCAATTAAATTTTATAGTAGAAAATCAAATAGATTTTCCTGCGATGAACAGATAGAAATTCAAAAGCACATATAATCATATAAATGACACTCAAAATCATATTAAGCACATAATCACAATCATAAATAAGATTAATAAACATAACACAGGCCAGGGTTATCACATGTGGCATCGTTGAACAAAACCAATACAATCATCCTCCATGGTGGACCAGTAGTAACCTTGCCTGAGAATCTTCCGGGCTAGCATCACTCCGTTCATGTGTGCTCCGCAATCTCCTCCATGGATGGCCTCCATTAGGGGCTTTGATCCCTCTTCTTCGGGCACACAACTTGTGCATTCCCAGATGACCCTTTTATACAGTTTACCTCCACAGATGATAAATTGGACGGCTATTCACCGTATTCCCCTTTTGTCCTTGGCATTTGCCCCTAGTGGATAAATCTCTTTTTCCAAGAAGTTCCAAATATCGTAGTACCAAGGGTTTTTGTCTTGCGCTTCATCTATTGCGGTGATGGTTTCATAGGCCAGCATGTATTTTTTGCTCAATGATAATCACACGCATCCGGACTGCAAGTGGGATGTCTACCATAGAAGATAGAGTTGCTAAAGCATCAGGGAACCTGTTGTTCTCTCTCAGTAGATACATAAAGTCAGCTTTTCAAACCTAGGAATCAGAACATCCAAGGTTTGGTGATAAACCTTCATCTTTTCTTCTTTGACCTTCCAGTCCTCCATTTGCTTAAGAAACAACTAAGTTCAAGTCCCCGATAACATCCAACCTTTTTGCCCCTAGTTTCCAGGGCGGCTTCTAAACCAGTGATACATGCTTCATATTCTGCTTCATTATTAGACACCTTGAACTGGAGTTTAAGGCTAAAGGTATATGGGAGTCGTCGAGTGCTATCAGCAACACACCTATCCCATAACCATACTGATCAGACGCTCCGTCAAAGTACATTGTCCAAGTCTCCTCTTCAACTTGCAGAATGTTTTTATTTAGGAACAAGTATTCCACCACCTCATCCCCTTCTACGGGTGATCTGCCAAGAACTCCGCTACAGCTCTTCCCTTGACCGACTTGCGGGTAACATATTTGAGGTCAAATTCAGAGAGAAGAAGCAACCAACGGGCTAGCTTACCCGTAAGCGCTGGTTTCTCAAAGAGATATTTGATGGGATCTAATCTCGAAACCAGGATTATAGCGTGAGCTAACAACTAGTGCCTCAACTTCCTGGTAGCCCATACCAAGGCTAGGCAAGCTTTCTCCAACGGAGTATAGCGGGCCTCGTAATCTAGCATTTTCTTACTCAAGTAGTAGATGGCTTTCTCCACCTATCTTCAGATTCTTGAGCGAGCATGCATCCCATGGTCGTGTCTGTTACCGACAGGTACAAAATCAAAGGCTTCCCCGGCTCTGGCGGCGATAACACAGGCGAATTCTGGAGGTACTGCTTAACCTTTTCAAAGGCAAACTGACATTGATCATCCCATCAGAATTTCTTCCCTTTCTTCAGAAGACCAAAAAATGGTTCATATGTCAAGGTTAATTTGGAAATAAACCGTCTTATGAATTGCACTTTACCTAGAAAGCCTCGCACCTCCTTTTCAGTCCTTGGTGGTGGCATTTCTAGGATGGCCTTGATTTTGGAAGGATCTACTTCGATGCGCCTCTGTGTGATCAAAAAGCCCAGCATTTTCCCTGCTGTTACGCTGAAGGTGTATTTTTGCGGGTTCAACCTCAACCTGTATTCTCTGATCTGTTGAAAGAATTTCTCCAAGGCGGTGTAGTGGTCGTCTCTTTCTTTGGACTTGACAATCATGTAGTCCACGTACACTTCGACCTCTTTGTGGATCATATCATGCAGAATGGTGGTTGCAGCCCTCTAAAAGGTAACTTCGGCATTCTTCAGCCCAAACGGCATAACCAGGTAGTAGTAGGTACCCCAAGGTGTAGTGAATGCAGTTTTCTCTCTATCTTCGGGCACCATCAGAATCTTGTTGTACCTAGAAAGCCCGTTCATAAAGGATAGCAATGCATGGCCCGCAGTGAAATCCACTATCTCATTAATGTGCGGTAGAGGAAAGTCATCCTTCGGACTGGCTCTGTTCAAGTCCCGAAAGTCTACACACCTGGATTCTACCATCCTTTTTTGGCACTGGGACGATGTTGGCCAACCAAGTCGAATATTCAGATACTAACAAGAAACCGGCCTCAATCTGCTTGGTGATCGCTTCCATGATTTTCAACGCCCAATCTGAACGGATGCTACGCAACTTCTACTTGACGAGTCGGGCCTCGAGGTCGAGAGGGATCTGATACTGTACAATCTCAAGATCGATTCCAGGCATGTCTTCATAGGATCACGCGAAAACATCTTTGAAATCTTTTAATAAAGCAACTAAGCGATCGCGTTCCTCCGAAGTCAACCTGGACCCGATCTGGACCAAACGCGGATCCTTCTTAGTACCCACATTAATAGCAATGATTTCATCAACACGGGGTTTAGCAAACCTTTTCTCCTCTCGATTAATCAAGTTTTTCAAAACCAGAGGAATTACTTCCTCTTCGTTTTCATTAAAATTCTGAAAATCTTGGTCAATACAATAAATAAGTGGCACAGAGAAAAAATCAGAATCGACAGCATTCTCATTCATAAGTTCCAGATCTTCGGTTCCAACTAACTCAAAAGCAAAAGAAAAAGAGGACTTGGACAAGACCTTGGCATCCGGTTTATCTTTCCCAACAATACCAGACTCAGACTCAGAAGAACCAGAATCTGATTCCGACTCCACAGACTCAATGGAATTAGATTCTAGCTCATCACCTGACTCAGAACTAGACAGGTAGCCCTCCTCCAGCTGCCAGATAAGAGCAAGTGCTTCTGATGCATCCAAAATGCTGCTGGATGGGTTCACAGCCGGTTGTTCCCTGATCATGGAGATGATAAGGTTATCCCCCAAGTTCTCTGAGTCAGCCGCAGGATTTATAAGGAGCCATGCCAGTGCTGCCCCCTACTCCAAGTTCGCTGTTGTCTGAGTCACTTTCCATGCTTTGTTCAGCTTCAGTACTTGGTTCAGCCTTTTCCTCAGTGTCACTATCTTGTATTCGCAGGTCAAAGAAGATTTCGAACCCCGAGGCACACTGCTTCATGAAATTCATCCAGGGCTCAGGAAAGCCGTAAAAAGGGAAATCTTCTCCCTTATGAACAAAGTGGCCATTCAGCGTTCCTTGGATTGGCTTGTGGATGAGCTCATAGTGTTTCCCAGCTTGTTTGGCCCTGGCTCTGTCTCTAATTTCTTCCCCTTTGTTGACCCAGTCCTCTTTGGTGGGTACATAACCTAAACCAAAGGTATGTGGATTGTGTGGCACATTTGTCAATGCTGCGACGCCTTTCCAGCCACTTCTTCCAAGTCCCATTCCTGGCACATGCTACAGTTTGTTCACGAAATAGACGGATTAGGCACTGACATACATGCCCTTATCTACGGCCAAAATGGTCTGCACTACCCGGGCCTTAGCCAGAGTGAACCCTAAGAGGAATACATCCTCCTCACCATGAGTGATCTCCAACACTGGTGTAGTTACCTCTGGCAGGGGATGGATGGATGAATTCCTGAAAACAATCGCCACTCCTTTCCCGTGATGGTACTTCAACATTTGGTGGATGGTGGAGGAGATAGCTTTCCCATGATGCAACCAGGGCCTCCCTAGCAGTAAGTTGAAGGTGGCCGGCACATCCAGGACATGGAACTCGGCATCTTGCTAAGTTGGGCCTACCTGGACTCTAATTTGCACCGTGCCCATGACCTCCTTACTTGTATTATCATATTCTCGAATTACTTGAGCCATGGGCACAAAGTTTGTCGATCTAAGGCCGACTGCATAACCTGTGCGGGAAGGACATACATTGATAGTCGAACTGGTGTCTATCAACACCACTGGTACCCATTTTTCCTTGCACTCAACAGATACGTACAAGGGTTTGTTGTGAGCTGAGCCTTCCAGCGGCAGTTCTTTGTCAAAAAAGGTTAGGGTTGGCCCGACACCACTTGGGAAGACCAATCCCACAAGCTGTTCGGGGTTAGTGTCAATGGAAAATTTAGCTTTGTCCATTGCTGACAGTACAACTTGTCAATGTAACCGGGTGGCTATGAGAAGACCCCAAATTGAGATGTCAGCTTGGATTTTCTTAAGTTGTTTAAACACTGCCTCTTCTTTCAGCTGCTTCTCTTTCTGTTTCTCAACCTCTCTGTCTTTCCCAGATGCCTCAGCTTGATCTAAGTGCGGTGGCTTAAAATACTAGCCAATTCTTGTTACGTGATCTATCTCTTCCATGTACCACATGTTGTTTGGAAGGCACTCACTCTAATCTTTGCCGATGTGAGCCAAATGTAGATCGTCATCATTCCACCATGCACCTTTGGTAGCTGACAAACAGTTGTTCGACTCCATTTGGATCACTTTCACATCACAGGTTTCTGTCGCGGGGTGTCGGGCCATTACAGCTTCCTGGTTGTCTTCAACCGTTTCTCGTGCAAACTGCTTCAGTGTGGCTTTCTATTCTGTGTCCACAGTGCTTAGAGCGCCTAGTTCATGAGCTAAATTTTTCAGGCTGGTGTTTTCTGGCAGTTTTCCCTTTTCATCGGCCATTCCGGCCACTACAGCAATTCCTGCTTTCCTTTATTCCAATTTTATTTCAGTTCCTTTCTCCTTATTTGGTTCATCACTTAACCACCCAAAGTTGTCCGTTGATTCATTCAAATTGAACCAGCCAATCTGCACATCTCCTTGATCCTGTTCGTCAAAGAACTGTAGGTTGTTTAGATCCTTCTCAAGTTCCGCAAAATCATCCAACCCTTGGCTTGGGCTATCCTCCCTAACCACATTAACCTCCACTACAGTTGGCAACACGAATTCCGGCTTAACTTGAGCAATCGGCACAATGTAACAGCATGGGTTGTACACCTCCTTAGGCAAGTCCTTAGAGCTCTCCAGTAACGGACTCATACTTTCTTCTAAGGCCAGCCTCTCTTCTACTGCAACTGTCCCCACCACAAGCTTAGGTTGAAATGCGAACGTGTCCATCATGCACGAATCTGTGCTTTCAGGAATAAACCGTCGGTCTTGGTAGGTAGGAAGGGGTAATATATACGTTGGGGTCATAGGGAATGGCCAGTGTATGGATTAGGTTTAAATTTTGAGGTGGGGGGACTTGATTATGGGCCGGGAGAGGTTTTGTAGTTACATTTTGTTTTTGTGGTGGTGCAATCACCTTGTTTTCAATGGGGTCTTGAATCTCATGATGTAGTCGAAAGCATTGGTCGGTGTCGTGACCATGCTATTGGTGAAATGCACAGTACTTTGCTGGGTTGTGTTTGGGTGGAAGAGGATCAGGTAGTGGGCGAGGCTCTAATGGTTTGAGGTTCCCTTTTTTGACAAACACCTTCATGACTTGAGATAGGGTCATGTATAGTTGGGTAAAGGTCCTCTGGGATTTGGCAGGGTTGGCTGAAGTTTGTGGAGTTGTGTTGGCAAAGGGATTGGCAGTCTTGGTTGTGGTGGTGATGACGCTCACATCCAATGGCCTCGCAGTTGTGCCACCACTAATGGTAGCATTGGAACTGCGCACAAAAGGCCTTTTTTCCAGCTCTTTATCATCGGTAATCAGCCATTGTTTCATGGCGTCTTCAATCTGAACCCACATCTCATGGAGCTCGGTAAATGTGAACAGAGGTAGGATGATCATTTTCTACAACAACTTCCCGTGCAGATTGCGGCCCACTATCCTTATCTGATCTTTCTTCGAAGGCCTTGTGGTCATCATTGAAGCTTTAGCCATCCACCTCGTCACAAATTCTGAGAAGCCCTTCTTCGGCTCCTAGCGCGTTGCCTCGAGATCACGAGTTGTGACCTTGATTTGTGTTTATTACGAGTACTAAGCAATAAAAGCCTCAGCCATTTCCTCTCAATTCTGCTTAACAAAATCCTCCAACTTCGCATACCAAATGGCCACTATACCAGACATGGTACAACCAAAAAGTGATAGCTTCTACAATCTAGTCAGGCCCATCGGCCACAAAATGCCTGAAAACAGCCGTAGATGAACCATGGGATCTCCGAAGTTGTTGAATCGATCAATATGTGGCATTTTGAAACGATCTGGCAATGTCACTGCAGAGTCAGTATACCCATCTTCTATGTCGGGGATGGAGTTAGCACCTTGTGCTCTCTTGAACAGTTTCTCCAGTTTGTTGACCTTAAGCACAGTTGGGTCAACCTCAAACTCAAACGGAGCCTCAGTTTGATACACAGGTGTTTTAGAGGCATGTGCTGGGATCGACTCTGCTGGATTGCCTTGATTTTCCTAGACATTAGTAATATGGGCAGTGGTCCCGGGTACTGGGATACCCCTAGGAGGCGCATGAGATGCAGAAGCCGCAGTCGGCTATGGTTGTTGTTGTTGCAGCCTGTTTATTACCTCAGCCTGATGGGCTGTGACCTCAGCCTGGCAAGCAGCATCTTGCTGTAAGGTTTTAACTATTTGCTGAAGATAATGTGTTAATTCCTCCATCCTGACTAGGGGATACTGTGTTATCGGAATAGGCGAGTGATCTCGTGCTGGACTAGAAATAGAAGATTGTCCTTAAGCCTGACTAAATGCAAGTGAATTGAGAAGTGACTGTTGTAAAAACTGAACCGGTGAATTCTGCCTGACTTTTCTCCGTCTTATAACCAATGGGAGTGAAGTAAACATGGGCTATCCCCTAACAAGATCTCCGACTTTGCAAAGCCTTTTGACTCGAGTCCAAAGTACTTGGGGGATATCCGAACTTTCGGAAGCTATGGTGTTAAACTACCTAGCAAAAAGAAATAAAGCAAAAAGAAAGCAGTAATTAAAAACCGCACAGCTCCTCAGCTAATGATGTTACCAACACAGATGTAATCAAAGCTATAGAACTGCACTCAATATTGAATTCTGCCCCCCAAAACGAATACCAAACTTGTAACTGATACGAACATTCTTGTACGGTTTCACTGTAAAGCACATACCAGTTAAGTAAGAGCAAAGACACCCCTATGAGGGGGTAAGGTTACCCTATCCTAGCTTCGTCAGGAACAAGGGTTCACTATTCAAACAAAGTAGTTTCACGCAATCTTGTATTTGGGAAAGCATCCTGTCCTAGTTTGGAACAGTCTCTATAGAATTTTGATATGCAACTAGGCCAAATGGTCAGAAGGGTACATCAACAAGACTACCTAATATACCTCTCACACCTAACACCAAGAAGTGAAAAGAGGATCAAGTGGTACGACGGTAGTCCAGATCCAAGGGTTGTGTTCCCAACATGGCAGAGCCCATGACCGGTCAACCTTTTGGTAAGCTTTTGGGCAAGCCTCTGGCAAACCGTCTAGGAATAGCAGTCGGCAAACATAGTGACTGAGACACACCAATGCAAATGCAATGCAAAGAAACATATAAGTGTAGATAAAATTTCATATCATGAATTTCAAGTTCTCTAATTTCCCTAGCAAAGTCACCAGAAACTGTAGCTCGACCTTTTTACGTACCCTTTCGGAAGACGAAGAAGCCCTACAGTATTGGACTCCTACGGTTCTAAATCTGATTTCACAACTGCAATGTGAAATTGATAATCACCAAAGAGTCTCAATCTGGAAAATCTTTTTGAAAAATTGATTTTGAATCAAAAATGCCAAAAATGGATTGCTTTGCCAGATACAGAGTCGCTACCTAAATATTTTTTGGGGAACTTTAGGAAACCCATGACTCATGCCAAAGGCCACATGTCTGTCATCACCAAGATTGTCTCGGCTCGGGAACTTAGGTACGAGAGGGAAAGGTCATGAATTGAGCACCCCCGCTCGCCCGATCAAAGATCGGCCTCTACTAATCATGATATGAATCTTATTTACATTATATGCTCTTGTTCCGATTATTAGTCTAGCATTACTATGTGATGCGCACACATACAAGTATAGACTAATTTGCATGAATTGGAACATTTTGATTCATGTTCGTTTTGAAAATTGTTTTGAATACGTACCACTTGAAAAAGTGATCACAAATGAACATTACTCAAATTATTCCAATTCAAGCAATTAGCATTCATCCACAGGCATTCAAGCAGTTTATCAATTAAGCATTTGGCCTCATGGCAAGCATACTAAACATGGTAAACAATCACACGCATGCGATATGCTAAAGCAAGTAAAGGCTCACCTAGTACTCCAAGCCAAAAAGAGAATTGAGTTAGAAAATGCATGATTCCTAACTATGCAATATGACTAATGCAACACATGCGATATGAAAATACTAGGCTCAGCTACTAATATGGCATATGAATCAATTATATCATGCGATCTATGCACGTATTCAAAAAATGTATTTAAACTAATAATGCAAGTTAGAATGATGCGCCGAGCCTTGGTGCATGCAATACAAGTGGATGTAAACATGAAGTATGCTAAACAAAACATGTTGTCCTAAACTAACCATCATAAACTAGTAAATAAAAGGGAGAAAGCCCCGGGGTTGAAAGACATGCACATTATTACAACACGAGGCGAATTAGCTATTCTAACTAATTAATTACAAAACCACTATTTTAAGCACAATGCTAATATACTTATAACACGGATCCCATGCATGAATGCGGTTTCCACCTGAAAAGTCACTGTTTCTGCTGTTGAATGCCTCTGTTGCATAGTACAATTTACCTCTCCTTATCATGAACAGATCAAAGGAGCAGTAAGCTTGGTTCACAAACCATAATTGGAAGCAATTTCATTGCATGATGGCCTATGAACCAAAGGGTGCAAGCTCAATAAATGTAATAAAACAAGACTCTGAAAACCACCCCCTTATCATGAAAGATCAAGGGAAGTAGTTGACAATGAATCTTGAACCGTTTTCATCACTAATGAGTATAAAACGACTCAAGGCTCAAGGGTTCAATTAACGTCCAATTGAACCCTAACAAGTTATTATCTTGCACCATTTTTTAGCCTCAATTTTATTACATCATTTTAGATTACCATCCATTCTTTAATCAATTGAGTCCAAAGGTGAATTTAAGTCCTCTAATGGAAAGAGAGCTCAAACCAAGAGTTGTTTTAGGCATGAAAGAGACATCATACCGTTGGTAATGAACCCCAAATGGATTAAACCATTAAGCATGACATCTCAATCTCATGCTTAAACAAACAAGTTTTTTGAAACCACTTTCAAAGCATAACAAAAGCCAAGAAAGGATGGAGGTTGAAGAGGTGATTAAGAGTGATCACAAGTATGGAAAGCCATAAATAAATGCAATCAACTGAAATAAGGTGGTGTCTAAGGCCTAAAACACCAAGCTTATGAGGACAATTACACTACAATCATACAAAACAAAGCTCAAATGCAACAAACACTTAAAAACAATCCTAATATAGTCCTAAATAAGTCCTAAAACATGATGGAATTAAGACAAAAATTGTCACGACCTAAACCCGCCCCTAAAAGTTTGGTCCATGACCGGCCTGTACATAGGCCTCAAAACAGAATTTTAGAATAATATTTAACCACATACGGGGCCTTAAGTGGAAGCAATATCAATAAAAGAAAACATCCATTGAGCTTGTGCATACATGATGGTTTAATTGAATTTAAGCATTTAAATACATTCCCAGAGTTACATATACAATCACAGAATTTATATAAATCTCACACACACTTACATAAGACTTAATAATTTATATGACTCCCAACACAAATTATGGCTTCCACATGGAGACATACCCCAGGTGACTTGGCAGACAGGCGAACCTCAGTACCACTCTAGTGTCAATTCCCGATGGCTCACCTACATAAATATACATAATAACGGGGTGAACAAGGCTCAGTGAATAATAGCAGTGTAAGGAGGTTAATTAAATAAGCAAAACCTTGGATAAATTAAATAGACAGATACCAAACTATACACAGATCTTATCCATAACTATATTTCAATACGGTCTTAGGCTCACATGTAATGCAGACTGGCTTCAAGCCCATATGTAATACAGACCGGCCTCAGGTCCATGCAGAATACAAAATGGCCTTAGGCCCAACATATTATGCAGAGCGGCCTTAGGCCCAACAGATTATACAGAACGACCTCAGGCCTAACAGATCTTACAGATCGGCCTCGGGCCCAGATATCAACAGATTAGCCTCGGGCCCATATATCAACAGATTGGCCTCTGGCCTAGATATTAATAGATTGGCCTCTGGCCTAGATATTAGCAGATTGGCCTCTGGTCCAGATATTAACAGATTGGCCTCTGGCCCAGATGTTAGCAAACAGAACGATTCCATATACACAAAGATATCATAGTTCCATAATGCACATACGTTCCATTTGTTCATCATGAATCAATATAGTTAACTTGTAGATAACAGAATGTTAATATTGACTATTAATAGTAAGCAAAACGTACTACTACAGTACTGTTGCTCAATAGTGCACATGGATTTTCCCATGGTTTATTATAAGTCGACATAGTTGTCTTGCGAATAATAGAACATTAATAATAACTATTAACATAAGGCAAATGTATCACTACATTAATAGGGACAAAACAATTCACATCATAACAGCCTCGGGCCCACGTCCATTACTAGGGACAGAACGACCTTAAGTCCATATCAACGCCATTATTCACTCATATCCATTACTTTAATCAAAGCACAATATCAATAGAATAGGCCATTCACAAATAACAATACATAAATCATAATCACAGGAAGTAAGTGAAACATATCATTACACTATTATTACTCACAGTGATCAGCTCCCAGTAGTAATGGGACGATGTC
The DNA here is from genome assembly GCA_036172215.1 of Camellia granthamiana. Lineage (NCBI taxonomy): Eukaryota > Viridiplantae > Streptophyta > Magnoliopsida > Ericales > Theaceae > Camellia > Camellia granthamiana. Next base: position 119,189,951 of record CM069912.1, on the reverse strand, counting down.
CTCGTCTCAACCTACAAGCACAGTGCACAACACATAATATGAGATCATAATCGATCCTTTACTTATTCTGTTTGATCATTTAATCAATTAGTCATGGTGGTACCAAGCTCATTATTCCTTAATAAATTATAATCCATGTCTCAGAAAATATGAGGAATCGATGGAAAATGGTTTAAGCGAAGAAGCGGCACAAACCGGTAAATAGAAAGTGAACAGTCGTCACTCATTTGGGCATAACTATTTATGTACTTAGAATTTGAGAGTGAGACCACCACCATTGGAAACTAGACTTCCGGGGCTTGATTTTAGGCTTAAGAATCACTCCAAACGGAGTCTGGATGCAAAAGATATGCTTGTTCAAATTTGGTTGGACAGAGTTGTCCCCGCACGTGCGGGCAACAAGGCCGCACGTGCGGGAATGGGGCCACACGTGCGGGAGGACGTGCCTTTTTAGCAGATTCAAATTTGGTTTTGGGACTGAAGTGCCGCACGTGCGGGAAGACCCGCCGCACGTACGGCTCTGGGCAGTTTGCAATCCGAAAATGGTTGAAAAATTTGGAACCTCCCATTTTCAAAATCAAACCTCAAATTCATGTAAATCAAAGCCCAAAACCCTTTAATACATGATAAATTTCACATTATTAACTTCCCTTAAACATCATAACCTCCAAATAATACTCAATTTCCCAAGCACAAAAACAAGATTAAGGTAGATCTTCCCAAAACTTCCTCTTCCAAACTTATGTAGACCTTCATCTCATAATCAACTTCAAGATAACAAATGTAAGGAAATTGACTCTTAAATCAAGCAAATCTGTAGAATCATAGATTAATTCCATGAAGAGATCCCATTTAAACTTATATTTTTCAATCTCAACTCAATTAAGTGTTTACTCCTCATCTTCGATCATAAATTTAAACAAATAATAGATCAATCTCAAGAGGTTAAGTTAATTACACATACCTTGGGCCAATCTCTTGAGTTCTACTTTAATTCCATCAATTTCCCATCTTTCTTCTTCACTCTCAAGTTTTCTCTTCTTCTCTTGCTTCTCTCTAGCTCTCTCTCTAGATTTTTCTTTCCTTAGATATTTTTGGCTCCAAGGTTGAGGTCACCAACCCATATGACACACACACACACACACACACACATATATATATATATATATGTAAAAGCTTTCCACAAATAGGAAGGGCCAAACACGCCCTTACGAATCGCACAAAATCACATTTCAATTAAACTTCCTAGATAACTCTAAAAATTATGCTGATCATAAATATGTCCTCTGTTCTGGTTTCTGAAGCCTCTAAGGCCTTCAATTTGCAGTACAAAGTTAACCGCCCAAACGTGCATTAACGAATCAGATGAATTAGATTTCCAATTAATTTTCCCAATTAGTTCTAAAAATTCCCATTAATGTAACCAAACACTCAATTTTGATTTTTGAACCCATAAAGGTTGGTAATTTAAATTTTAAAGCCGTGACTCAACAGATAATTCCTCAATTCGAACAGATATCACTAAATTAAAATGCATTAACCCATAAGGACATAAAAGTAATTTCGGATATGGATTTTGGGGTTGTTACAAAAATAACTAGAATAATAAGCTAAAACATGGATCATGCTAGACTAGTAAGCAAAACACAAGGAGGGGAGGCTGAAATAATTCTGAAAATCAATGTTTAAAAGCTCAAAAAAAGATAGTGCAAAGGTGGGAAACATAAGGGTAAAGGCCTTGAGAGCAAGATGTAAAGAAGGGTGAGCTACCCCTCAACCTTTATTGGCCTTAAAACCCAAGTTTCAGCCAAAAAACAAAGTTTTTACATCCCAAAAACAGCTGGAAAATAGTAGGAAAAAGAGTAAATAAAGCAAGTAAAGAGGCAACGCTTTATACCTTTGAAGAGGAGATCACTATTGTCACGACCTAAACCCACCCCTATAGGTTCAGTATTGTAACTGGCCAGTAATCTATGATTACCAAAGGCCTAACTGAATGAGGCCAGCGGAAGCTATAGCGTAAGAAAAACGTCCAACGAGCTGTGACCTAATATGAGACAAAACATAGCTACGTAGATATATACATGAACGTCCAGGTATTACAAGTTTCTTACATTACACCACAACTAAGAGAGATAAGTCAACCCATTAACAACAATTATAAACCAATGATAACTGACCATCACATAAGTGAGATTCAAAAGGGCAATCACTAGGTTGCCCATGTTTCAGCAGATGGGAACCTCGTCGCGAGGCACCAAAGGTGGCTTGACCAAAACGGGGGCAAGATTGTCAGCTACGTCTTCTCCTGAACTGGATTATCTACATGTACATATATACAAAACGTGAGCTAAGCCCAATGAGTAACAACTGACTAAAGAGATCCTGAATGAGGATTAAAACATAAAATAAGGTACATACTGAGCAGCTTCATATTACACATGAAAAGCATAATATGACACATAATATATCCAAACACAATAAGTACAGGCGGTCTAAAAGACCGAACAGGCGGTCATGAAGACTGAAGGTCAGATATGATAGTCAACATCACATTAAACAGGAGTTCCATGAGATGGAACTAAAGGATCTGTGATCATACAATGGTGCCAGGGTTGCTATAGCAAACAATGAAAATAGTAGTAGGATCATCATTCATTAACATAAAACTCTTTCAAAGTATTCATAAATTCAAAGCGGAGAAAGATAATTGGAAGTAAACATATTTGTACAGCAGTGTTACTCACAGTTAGGTCTGTGTCACCGATGGCTGGACCGAGGCGTTTGACCTACACAGACAAATATAAGTGTTATTCACTTAATTCACCAACATCCAACTAGTTAGTTTCACAACTTAGGGACTTATGGTTTAAAATGTGGTTCACTCTTGTTAAACGTTCATGCAATGCAAATGGGCATCATTTACGAGTGTAAGTCACGCTAGCGGAGGTCTGAGAGTGGGGTAAACAACACAGAAAAGTGAGACTGAGGCCACCAACCAACCGCACGTACGGAGGTCCTTGGCCGCACGTGCGGGACCCTCTCCGCATGTGCGCCCTCAGGTCTTTTTAAGCAGAAAGCTTCCCAACATTCCCTTGTTTTCTGCACGTGCGGGCCTACCCGCCGCACGTGCGCCAGTGCTCACCTGCACGTGCGGGTTCCCTTGCCACACGTGCGGTTCTGGGTGTTCCAGAACCAAGTTTTGCCCTATTTTTGGAACTTCAAACCACCAAAAATCAAACCTAAATTCACTCAAATGGAGGTCCAAAAATTAAGAAACATGGTAATAAAACAATTACCATGAATAGGGCTTGGAATTCAAACATCAAATCCTTTAATCTCATAAACAACTTAAAGATTAAAGAGGGAATACACATGGTAATTCTATGCCTCAACAAGATCATGAAAATATGGCTTAAATTCATATAAGGTCATAGGGATGAGCAAAGTTAGGGAAAATTCCTCTTATTGGGGTTTCCAGTTCAACTTACACTACTCAATCCCTCATCCACTCCTCAAATTCCATGAACTCAAAATGAAAATCCTCTTCATGTAAGAAATTAGAAAGGATTCTTACCTTAACAAGTTAATTTGATGGAATTACTTCTAATTCTCCTCCCTTCCTTTCCCTTTCTCTCTTCTCCTCTTGATCTTTAGAACTCACTCTTAGATCATGTCTCTCTCTCCCCTCTCTTGAAGCCAACAAACATATATGTATATATAAAGTTAGGTGATTTAGTTCCCATTGAATTAATTTATACCCATTTTCATTATATTATGTCTTACTATGGCCTATGTTAATTAACCCTACTCACTTAATCCATTACCTAATTTTATAACTCCACAATTTAACGAATCAGATAGGTCTTAACATAAGGGAACATATCTGTTAGCAAACACAATGCACAAAAATAGGCATATAAGGCACACATAGATGCATAATTCAGTTTAATTATAAAAGTAACAGCTAAGGAAAAGGCGGGTGTTACAACTTTCTAGGCAACAAAACAAGGCAAACACACCCTTAAGAGCTCAAACAAGGCTCAAAGATAGCTCAACTCAAAGATAGAGAGGTTTGGTTAGGGGTGTCTAAGCAAAGATGAAGAGTGTATAGACAAAGGTTAAGAAATTTGCAAGAGAAAGAGAGAATTGTAGAGAGAGAGGAAAAATTTTGCTCCAAAATTTTTCTAACCCCATGGCAAGAAGGGAGGTCCTCTATATATAGAGAAACATGAATCTCCCTAAAAAACATCCAGCTATACACGTGGGAGCAGATACAACCATCTGCGCAAACAGTTGGCACAACTGTCACGAAATATTTGCAAAATACATTGGTGGTAGGCAGGCCACTAATGGTGGCCGGCAGGCCACATCAATGGCCAACAGCCAGGAGAAATGGCCGGCAACCCAAAATAGTGGCTGGTAGGCCACCATAGGTTGCAGGCTTGAAAATCCAAGGTTTTGATCCGAAAACAAGGCAACAGGGATGAAAAAATTTAAAAGGCTCAAAGCTATGGCATTCCACTAAGGACTTCGATCACTTCACAAGCATAAACACTCATCATTAGGTGTGCAAGCGATGACGTACAAGTCGTAAGGGCCGTCAAAAATGGGATGTCTACATCTACAGTTCGGACTCCCGCGGTTCTGAATCTGATCTCACAAGTGCAATGTGAAATAGATAAACACAAAAGAGTCCAAATCTGACAAAATTTTTAGAAAATCGATTTTGAATCAAAATGCCAAAAATGGACTACTTTGCCAGATACAGAGTCGCTACCTAAATATTTTTGAAAAATTTAGAAAACCCATGACTCGTGTCAAAGGCCACGTGTTAGTCATCACCAAGATTGTCTCGGCTCGGGAACTTAGGTACGAGAGGGGAAGGTCAATAATTGAGCACCCCACTTGCCCGATCAAAGATCGGCCTCTAGTAATCATTATGTGATTCTTATTTACATTATATGCTCTTGTTCTGATTATTAGACAAGCATTACTATGTGTTGCACACAAGTATAGACTAATTTGCAAAAATTGAAACACTTTGATTCATGTTTGTTTGCAAAATTATTTTGAATATGTACCACTTGAAAAAGTGATCGCATATGTACATTACTCAAATTATTCCAATTCAAGCAATTAGCCTTCATCCACAGGCATTCAAGCAATTTATCAATTAAACACTTAGCCTCATGGCAAGCATGTTAAACATGGCAACAATCACATTCATACAATATGCTAAAGCACAAAAGTGCTCACCTAGTACTCTGAGGTGAGCTAAAAGAAACAAAAGAGTTAGAAAACATACATACTCGTAACTGATGCAACATGACTAATACAACACATGTGATATGTAATTAATAGGCTCGGCTACTAATTATTACATGTGAGTCAATTTGATAGCATGCGCTTTAAGCACCTTTTCAAAGAAGTATTTAAACGACAAAGCATTGTTAATGATGAACCGAGCCTCGATGCATGCAAGACAAGTAGATGCAAACATGGAGTATGCTAAAAGGAAAGTGATGTTCTAAACTAACCATCATAAACAAGTAAATAAAAGGGAGAAAGACGTGGGGTTGGAAGACATACACATTATTACAAGCTTGGCCCTCGCACAAAAGGTTTTGAATGAATAACCTAGCTAATTAATTACCTAATTAACTAACTATTACAAACCAAATGAAGCAAATTAACTAATTATTACAACAACAAAATTTAATTAACTATTATAGCTAATTAAAATAAGTAAAATACAAAACTAACTAGCTATTCTAACTAATTAATTACAAATCCACTACATCAAGCACAACACTAATATTATTACAACATCACTTCACAGATCCCGAGGATCGAGGGATGGCTCGTGCATGGATGTGGATTTCCACCCGATAATGCTCTATGTTTTGCTACTAGAATGCCTTTGTTGCACAGTTGGAAAAATGCACTGTTTTTACCCTCAGCTTCGGCTCTGCTCTGCTCTGCTGGAAGAAAGGCATTGCCTGCCAGGAAAAAGTGGCCGGTAACCCAGAAGTAGTGGCCGGCGGGCCACTAATAGTGGGTTGCCGTCCAAAAGAAGTGTCCTACTAGCCACTAATGTTGATTATTTCATGCAGCAATAGAGCACAAACCAAAGTATTCTCAGGGGATGTTTGTCCGCCCTGCCTCTCCTTATCAGCAAACAGGTCAAATGAGGGATAGGTTTGGTTTGTAAGCCATCAATCGACGCAATTTCAGTGCATGACGACTCATGAACCAAGGGACACAATTCAATAAATGCATAACAAAAGATCAACAAAAACCTCCTCCCTATTATTGATTGATTAAGGGAAGTGATTGACATTGACTCTTGAACCGTTTATATCACTAACGAGTATGAAATGACTCAAGGCTCAATGGGTTAATTAACGTCTGATTAAACCCAAATTGATTTCATTATCTTGCATCACTTTTAGTCCCAATTTTATTACTTCATTTTAATTACCATCCATTCCTTAGTTCATTAAGTCCAAAAATGAGCTTTAAGTCCTCTAATGGAAAGGAGTACCAAACCAAGTGTTGTTTTAGGCATGAGAGAGGTTTCATTCCGTTGGTAATGAACCCCCAAAGGAATTAAACCATTAAGCACAATAACTCTATCTCAAGCTTAAACAAGCAAGTAGTTTGAAACAACTTTCAAAGCAAAGAAAAAGCCAAGAAAGGAGTGAGGTTGCAGAGGTGATTAGAGATGAAAATAAGTATGGAAAGCAAGAAATAAAAACTATCAACTCAAATAGGTTGGTAGCTAAGGCCTAAACCACCAAACCTATGAAGACCATTACACTACAAGCATGCTATACAAAGCTCAAATGTAATGAACAACTAAAAACAGTCCTAAAACAAAAAATAGTGCTGGACTTAAGACAAAAATAGCTAAAACAATAAGCTACGATATGGAGCAAGTTAAGCTAGTAAGCAAGCACAAAGAGGGGAGGTTACCCCCTCCATTTTTGGGACTTCAAAACATGATTTTAGCCTTTGAGAAAACTCTAAGATTCAGTAGTAAAAAGCTCAAAAAAAGATAATAGAAAAGTGGGAAACACAAGAGGAAAGGTCTAAGTTAGGTTCAAAGAAGGGCTATCAACCCCTCTACCTTAAATGGCCTTAAATCACAAGTTTCAGCCCAAAACTTCAATGTAAAAACAGTCCAAAAATAGTAGAAAAGATGGCAAATAAAGAAGGGAAACAAGCTAAGAATTATACCCCTTGAAGAGGGATACCCTTTTTGAGTTGCAAACCAACAAATACACACCATCAAGAGCTAAATGCAAGCTCAAAAACACCTCAACACAAATACCACAAGGTTTGGTTTAGAGTGTATAGGCAAAGAGTAAGGAACTTGCAAGAGAGAGAGGATTGTAGAGAGAGAGAAAAAATTTTGCTCCAAATTTTTCTAACCTTTAAAACAAGAGGGGAGGTCATCTATATATAGAAAAACATGAGACCTCCTTAGAAATATCCATACAGACACGTATGGACTAGTGCATACATTTGTGGAAACAGCTGGCATAGCTGGCAAAAATATCTGCCAGCCACTAATAGTGGACGACAAACCACATTAATGGCCAACAGTCCATAATAGTGGCCGACAGGCCACACTAGTGGGTTTGTAGGTCACAGGATGTTTAGGCTTGAAAAACTGCTATTTTGGTCCAAAAACAAGGCAAGAGATTCATAGGGTTTTGAGGCTCAAAGCTGAGGCATTCTGCTGAAGACTTCGAGCGTTTGGCAATCATATACAAATTCATCATTGAGTGTGCAATCGGTGGCACCCAAGTCGTAAGGGCGGTCAAAATAGGGTGTCTATAGTCACCCCTCTTTGACAGAACTCAAATTCATGACATGACGTGAGTGAATGTCAAAGCCCGAAGATGACCTATTTTGACAAGGCCATAAGACTTGGGCAAACAATCAAGACATAAATAAAATTGGTTGAGCTCACATGATGCGTACGTATCCGTTTGCAGGGAATCAAACTAGCATAGTTCTGGGGTAGGATGCAAATGATATGCATGAAAAATATTTGAAAGCTGGACTCACACGCCTTGCGAAGTCGGCTATTTTCACAACTCATGATCAAGCAAGATGATGCAGTAAGCAATAACAGATGCAATAAGCAATAACAAGATAGCAACATATGAAGGTGCCTCAGGCTTAAATCGAAATACGTTCCACGCGGGAAAAACTAAAAATGCACACTCTAACCATGCTAAAACCATGAAAAGAGAAGAAAAAAACACTGTTAAAGGTCGCGTTTCACGCGTTCTAAGATACTCTAATCACGCTAAAATTGTGAGAAAAGAAAAAAAAAACGCTCAGGGTCACGTTTCATGCGTCCCGAGATAAAACCTGCCTAGGGTCGTGTTTCACGCGTCCTGAGATACTCTAATCACGCTGAAATCATGGGAAGAGGAGACAAACCGCACGGGGCCGTGTTTCACGCATCCCGTGATAAAACCCGCCTAAGGTCGCGTTTCACGCGCCTTAAGGTAATCTAAAAAGGTAATGAGATTACATAATAAACACAATGCAGTGAAAGTGTGTGATAGATGCACAAAGTGAATAAGTGCAATAGATGCACAAAGTGAACAAGTGCGATAGATGCACAAAGTGTACAAAGTGAACAAGATTACAAATCAATACAGTGACAATGCATGTTCCATGCAAGATAGACAACCAATATCTGATGTTAATTGAAAGTATGTTCTATGCAAGAAGCAAGATGCACGTTCTATGCAAAACTAAAAGCATATTCTATGCATGAATCATAAATGATGCAAGACATGCATACAACATAAGTATATGTGAAAACGCATATTCCATGCAATAGAAGAGAACAAATATGTAATTTAACAAAACGAATAAAAATGATGTTTGGCAAAAACCTCCAATTTACCCCTTAGAGACTTTGCAACATGCTCAAAAAGGATACACCTTGTTCATATTGGCAAATGGAGAACGTTCCCGTGTCGGAACACAACAAGTATTGGAAACGGAATAATTGGAACACAATTTCAAACTCCTCAAGAACCAATCTGGACCCCAAAAGAGAACCTCCCATACACTGCCAGGGCAAAGGAGGAACTAAACAGAACCAGGCCACCTGCAGGCCACTAATGCAAAAATCGGGGTAGAATTTTTTTTTTGCCTCGGGTCTTTATATACACATCACCCCACTTCATTTCTTCAATCACCCAAGTCCGAAAACATTCCTTCTCTCTCTCTAGGTGCTTTATCTCTCTAGATTTGTGCTTTATACGCGTTTTCCAATGCCCCACACAAACTTTTTTCGTCAACCCTCTTTGATTCTCTACACTTTGAACTGATCAAATTTTGTTTCCATTGATCTTTTTGAGTTTTCATCACTTCGGGCTTGTTTCCCTTGAGTTTCTCTTGGGTTTTGCACATTTTCCCGGGTTTTCTCCCATTTTCTCTCATAGGGTTGACTTTTTCCAATTTTTCCCTCTTTTCTCTATTTTTCTTCATTTTTCACCCACTTTCCAGATGGCGGATGATATTTCACATGACGGTGCTTCCCCTGAGGTTCCACCTCCACTATCACCCCATTTTAAGGTCGAGGAGTCAGTGATTGCTGAGGCCGACGAGACGGCAGAGGGCATTGCGACTAACTTTGAGGTAGAGTTCGCTCCAGAGCTCGAGCCTGAGCCACTACCACTGAGGGTACAGCCCTTTGATCCTGTGACTTATCACCCCTACACACACATGATACCGCCTGGAGGCATCAGACGCTTTGATGATTTCATTCGTGGCAAACTGGAGGATCTTCTGCTGAGGGAGCCTTACTCTCACCATTCCTATGGCGCTTCTGAGGTACAAACTTATTTTGCATACATTCCCGCCTTTAATTTGACTGTATTTCTTATGTTGCCTTTCATCTGAATGCTTTTTATCACTATCTTTCATCTAATTCAACCTTTCTTTGCCATAGAGGGGCTCCCGCTCTCATAGGGGTGACGGGGCTGTGACAGCGAGAGACTGGTATTGTGAGCTCCCACCAGAAGTTCGCAACCTTGTCGATGAGGCTAGCTATGGTCTATTCTACACCGAACTCTCGCGACACCTGGTGAGCCAGGCTCTACTTGAGGCGCTGGTGGAGAGGTGATGGGACGCCACCAACTCTTTTCACATCTCTTCTGCTGGAGAGATGACAATGACTCCCTATGACTTTGCCATGATCACATGCTTAGAAGTAGGGGGCGATCCGATGTTGAGGTATAGCCAGTTTGCCGAGCACTTTCACAGGAGCGAGCTTGAGACACCAAATGAGGTAGAGCAGTATGTCAGGGCTTCTTGATATTCCTCTTCGGTACCACCTTGTTTGCGAACAGGTGGAACACCGTAAGCTTGTACTTACTGAGCGCCCTCGTGACATTGCCTCGAGTTCGGTTCTATGACTAGAGTGGAGCTGGCCTCACCACACTCTATGGCTACATGAGCTCCACTTCCCACATAAGGGGAGAGCAGGTCGGAGGCTACTGGATAGCCTGGGAGGTATGCACCACATATTTCTACTTCTGTACTTTCTGTTCAACATCTGTTCATAACTTGTGCTTCTACTTTGCACTTTTTGTTTTATATTTGTTCATGCATTATGCTTTCTGCTTTGCACTTTTTGTTCAACATCTCTTCATGCATTGTGCTTTCTACTTTGCACTTTCTTGCAGTTATGGGTTCATGCCTATTTCTCGGCTCTAGCTCCGGAGCCCGTAGATGAGATTCCTCCGGTTGTGCCTTACTCACGGCGATACAAGGGTCGGTGCCAACACCAGAACCGTGATGACATGACCTTCGCCTTCTACCACAGATACTTTGATACGGTGGTTGGCGATGAGGTAATCCGAAACTCACAGTCATTTTTGCTTTACTACTATTCTGATTCATACTTTGACAACTGACGACAAGTAATAATCTGTACATTCTCTATTTGCAGATTATGTGACAGCCTTGGGCGACGATGCTGGCTGGAGTGAGGGACTAGTATGCTGGGGCTTAGGCCACATCTTGATTTCGAATTTTGCTGGAGGGCCCAGTCTGCTGGGCCTGGTTCTTGGGTCAGCGTTTCATATGCCAGACTCTAGGCTCACCCATCCCAGTCGTTCCCATGCCACCCCCAGCATCCATGAGGACAGCCGATAGCCTCCCAGCTAGGGCTATTATCCAGTTCATGATGGGATTGGATGCCGATTACTTTAGAGAGAAGGGCAATTATGCGGCTTTCATCCAGACTCATCTCATGCCCCCTCTGACGGGCATTCACAGGGGCAATGCAGCAGGTGCTTCCTCGGCAGGTGAGGCTGCCCAGGAGACCGAGGCCAGTTTTGGAGGAGCCCCTCCCATTGCGCAGGTGGCTAGTTGGCCAGTGATTCCCACTACGCTTACATGTTGGCAACCGACCAAGTCAGCCTATTAGATCTCGATAGAGCCACCCGAGGTGGGGCATGGGTATATCAGAGCCCGTGGCGCACCTCAGGTATGAACCACACTTTACCATACTTTTCCTTTCCAGAGATAATTATTCCAAATACTGATCATTTAAATGCACTTGCAGGCACCGATCGAGTAGACGGAGGGCCTGTTCCAGCTAGTTGCTTCTCTAATTAGCATGGTACAGAGGAGAGAGACGTTGCTCGATCTCCATGGTATCTAGGTAGTTCTTCTTACTTTCCACATACATTTCACTATGATTTCCCACTGTTGTGAACAACACTATCATATTCCCACTAGCACACTGATACGCATACAGTAACATTCACTCCACCCCACACTGGACTGATTCACTGCACTAACACACTGTACTCATACTATATTTTTTGCACGCATTCCGCATACATAAACTGTATCTGATATGTCAACACTTGTTTTTCGAATCCCATCTGTACCAAGGATATCAATAGCAACGGCATCAGCAGCACCTCCTCCAACGGCAGAGAGGAGAGGTAGACAGGTCCCAATACGCAGCCGAGATGAGTGTCGAGGTTGAGGTAGAGGCAGGGGTACTCGGAGCTAAAGCAGCGAGTCTGAGCTCATGTTAAGTGGGGATGATACCGAGACCCGCGACTCTAAGAGGCAGTGAGTCGACATTCTGAGTCTGAGGGCAGAGGTGATGATGCTGGCTCGGGGTTAGGGAGCGAAGATGACGCTGAGGCTGGCTCTAAGACAAGAAGCGAAGATGATGAGACCGGTTCTGGCTCAGAGACAGTGTCCCTGAGTTCCCTCCGAGGAAGAGGATGAAGAGGGCCTCTCGAGTTTGAGATGACTGATGCCGATTTTTGTACTTTTTGCTTAGTTTCTCTTATTTTTGTAGTTTAGCACATGTATAGCTTCAGATAGGCTTTTACTTTTGCTTTTGAAAACTTGTACTCTTTTTTGTAAAAACTATGATCGGGGGAAAACCCTGTAGTTTTATGAAAATAATTATTCTTTTTGCATCATGAGCACCACATTTGTAGAATGAAAATAGAGTAGAATTTGAAACCAAAAATCAAAACTTATATTGACACAATGCTCTTAATTGAGTAATGAGGCAACCAACGACCAAAATACAAAATACAACTCGATAAGCAAAGCAAAAACAACTCAAACACAGATATACACACTTGCTAAAACCAACAGACTCAAAACAAGACCTCAAAACACAAAGACCAAGACAAAGCCAGACTACCAAAACTGCTAGACCCACAAGTGGACAGTAGGCCACAAAAGGTGGGTTGTCGGCCACTAAAAAAGGGTTACCGGCCACTTATGATGAATCCACTTGATAGTTGGCAGCTGGCCTCCACTCACAGCCTTATCTTCTACAAAAGGTCTTTTTTCGTGATTTCTTCACCAGAACCTCATTTTTGTTACTATTTCTTCCACAAATGGAGATATTTCTTACTGCGAAGCTCACAAATTGGATAGCCTCTTTAGACGGCACGAAAAAGGTAAATTTTTAAGGTTTCGGCATAAATGCACTTTTTTTGTTGAGCCATACTCCATTTTGCTTTCCGTTCCTCCATGCCACAACCCGATGTTGGGACCCAATTACGCATGTATTTCGCTTTAGAAAACAAGAAATGTACCCGACTCTTAAAGAATTTCGAGCATTGATGGAAACCCGATGCGTTGAGGAAATCATGCCTCAGTCCCATTTTGGCCACGCCCAGGCTTTGGGACGGATGTGTGGGCTTACTTTGCATGAAGCTCGATCTTTGGCCCCTGACAAAGAGCTAGATATACCCAGCTTGATTTATCAGTTTTCTGACATTGGTGACAGAGGATACCTTCTTTGGCAAGGTTTTCGACAACATGCCCCTCTGTTTATGTATGCTTGCGCATTTCCTTCTTGCCCCTAGTTACAGCAGAACCAGTATTCGGTTGATCGAAGTGGTCCAATGTCTGAAAGAAGGTAAGAGTTGTATCAGTTTGACGTTGGCTGAAACTCTGATGGGCTTAGATGCTTTCCATCGGCGAGAGACCACTAGTTTTGCGGGGAGTCCACTACTTCTTCAGGTATTGCTTCCCACCCTTTCTGATATATGCCTCGTACATCACTCGGCACTAATGCTCTATTTTCTCTCAAAGCCCTTTCTTTACTTTTCTCTCCACGCACATCTCTCTATTCTTTAATATCTCTTATTTTTCATCCCTTCCCAGGTATGGCTCATGGATAAGCTGAAGGTGGTGGACCCTTACCTCGAGTATTTAGCTTGAGCTTATTTCTTCCGCAACGACTAGTGGATTTTCCCAACGAGGGATAGTGGTGCAACTGGATGTGCAGCAGGTCTGCAGTTGACATAGCTTGGCGTTGCCCTTGGCTCAATCTGATTGAGATAAGTTACAGCATGACTCGGCAACCTGGCATACAGTTGAATGGCCTCATGCACTACGTGTTCTACTTTCCTTTCCAATTCAGACGCCAGTTCGGGCATGATTAGACCTGCCAAGAGGAAGGGCTTCATTCCTGGTTCGTGCTTCACACCTGGCTAGGTACCTTACTGCCTGGAGGACGAGAGAGCTTCTGCCCCTACCTCTAGCTTCAGTTACGTCCTTTCTGGCAAGTGCTTGACTTGGCTTGAGGATGAGGCATAAACTGGGCCCACTTTGGCTACAGAAGCTTCTGCAAGCACGAACAGAGGACGTAGGAGCACTTAACTCACCTATGCCCCTAGTTTATTGCTTTGACCTTTCTTTTCAAGTTTTATGATGTAAAAGCAACTTTGATTTGTATCAGAGAGTTGGAAAACTTTATGTTGAAATCAATGGAATTAAAGTTGTAAGCACTAAAAGTTTTTCTTTTGGTCCAAAAATGGTCTAAGTTGTAAAAGGTAAAATTTTGAACAAAATCAACTTTAATTAAAACTTTCCAAAACCATTTTCGAAAATGATCATTACCTGTCATGCACAAAATCGATCCACAGGATGTACAACCCTGAATCAAAAGATCATAACTGCCCCTGCTTGAACACCACTACTACTCTGCATTGTAACCAGCTTTTCTTCCCAAAATGAAGATCACAACCGAACTAACAGATGATGAACAGAGATGACCTGATCAGAAAAACAGACAAGATAGTTGAGTTGGAGATAGTTACGACCGAATTTCAGGATGAAGTTCCCTATGTAACCCAAAGATGGGAATCAGGCCTTACGTAGTTCGGTTCAGGTTCACTCGAGTATTAACTCTCTCCTTTTGCGCTCTAACTTTTGCCAAAGTCGCCCTTTAGGGTTTTCAACCTTGCTAGCTCAGTTTTTCTTTATTTCTAATTTTCTTGCTCTAACTCTTGCCTAGGTCTCCCATCCGAGTTTTCGGCCTAGCAAGCCTCTCAAGGGTAATATTTCTTCAACTTGTCTATATTGATCGGCTGTGAAAATTCCAAGCCATCTAAGTCCATGAGAATAACCGACCCTCTTGACCAGATAGCTTTGATAATGTAAAGACCAGCCTAATTGGGTCTGAACTTGCCCCTAGGGTCATGGATGGGAGCTCAATTGTCTTTCAACACCATGTCGCCCTCCTTGAGATTCCGGGACTTAACTTTCTTGTTAAAAGCCCTAGCAATTTTGCGTTGGGAGCCCTGAACATGATACAATGCCTTTAGCCTCCTTTCATCAAACAACATAAATTCCTCAAATATGCTCTGTTGCCAATCCACCTCCGCTATCTGACACTCAGCCATAACTCGCAGCGACAGGACTTCAATTTCAATTGGCAGAACAGCTTCCATCCTGTAGACGAGAGAATAGGGGGTTGCCCCATATAGATGTCCGGATCGAGGTTCTGTAGCCCCAAAGTGCAAATGGCAGTTTATCTGGCTAGTCCCTGTAGGTCTCAACCATCTTCTGCAAGATGTTTTTGATATTCTTATTGGCGGCCTCAACAGCTCCATTGGTTTGTGGCCTGTATGTGGATGACTTATGAAAAGTCACGTTGCATTTGTCCAACAAGTCTATTACCTCTTTCTTAAAGTGGGAGCCATTATTTGATATGATTTGGTTCGGGACTTCATACCAGTAGATGATATTGTTTCTAATAAATTTGGCCACATGTGATGCCTTCAACACTACATAGGACTGAGCTTCCACCCACTTTGTAAAGTAATCAATCACCACTAAGATATATTTATGCCCATTCGACCCTTTTGGCATGACTGCGCCGATAACATCAATTCCCCAGACTGAGAATGGCCATGGCGAAGTCATGTTGTAAAGCTTCAACGACGGAATATTCATGCGATTGGCATGGATTTGACATTTGTGGCATCGCCGTACAAAACCAATACGATCCTCCTCCATGGTGGACTAGCAATAACCTTGTCTTAAGATTTTCTAGGCTAACATCACACCATTCATATGCGCCCTGCAATCTCCGTCGTCGATAGCCTCCATAAGGCGTTTCGATTCCTCTTCCTCCACACACAACTTATGCACTCCCAGATGACCTCTATTATACAGCTTACCTCCACAGATAATAAATTGGACGGCTATTCGCCGTATTCCCCTTTTGTCCTTGGCATTTGCCCCTAGTGGATAAATCTCCTTTTCCAAGAAGTTCCAAATATCGTAGTACCAAGGGTTTTTGTCTTGTGCTTCATCTATTGCGATGATGGTTTCATAGGCCAGCATGTATTTATGTTCCATGATAACCAGACGCATCTGGACTACAAGTGGGATGTCTACCATAGAAGATAGAGTTTTAAAGTATCAGCGAACCTGTTGTTCTCTCTTAGTAAATGCGTAAATGTCAGTTTTTCAAACCTAGGAATCAGAACATCCAGGGTCTGATGGAAAACCTTCATCTTCTCTTCTTTGACTATCTAGTCTTCATTTGCTTGAGAAACAACCAAGTTCAAGTCCCCGATGACATCCAATCTTATTGCCCCTAGTTCCAGGGCGGCTTCTAAACCAACGATACACGCTTCATATTCTGCTTCATTATTGGACACCTTGAACCGGAGTTTGAAGGCTAAAGGTATATGGGAGTCGTCGGGTGTTATCAGCAACACACCTATCCTATAACCATACTGATTGGACGCTCCGTCAAAGTACATCGTCCAAGTCTCCTCTTCAACTTGCAGAATGCTTCATCTGGGAACAAGTATTCCATCACCTTATCCCTTCTATCGGGTGATCTGCCAGAAACTCCGCTATAGCTTTTCCCTTGACCGACTTACGGGTGACATATTTGAGGTCAAATTCGGAGAAAAGAAGCAACCAATGGGCTAGCTTACCCGTAAGCGCTGGTTTCTCAAAGAGATATTTGATGGGATCTAATCTCGAAACCAGGATTATAGAGTGAGCTAACAACTAGTGCCTCAACTTCATGGTAGCCCATACCAAGGCTAGGCAAGCTTTCTCCAACGGAGTATAGCGGGTCTCGTAATCTAGTATTTTCTTACTCAAGTAGTAGATGGCTTTCTCCACCTTTCTTCAGATTCTTGAGCGAGCATGCATCCCATGGTCGTGTCTGTTACCAACAGGTATAAAATCAAAGGCTTCCCTGGCTCTGGTGATGATAACACAGTCAAATTCTGGAGGTATTGCTTAATTTGTTCAAAGGCAAACTGACATCGATCATCCCATCGAAATTTCTTCCCTTTCTTCAGGAGACCAAAAAGAGGTTCACAAGTCAAGGTTAATTTGGAAATAAGCCATCTTATGAATTGCACTTTACCTAGAAAGCCTCGCACCTCCTTTTTAGTCCTTGGTGGTGGCATTTCTAGGATGGCCTTGATTTTGGAAGGATCTACTTCGATGCCGCTCTATGTGATTAAAAAGCCCAGCATTTTCCCTGCTGTTACGCCGAAGGTGCATTTCTACGGGTTCAACCTCAACCTGTATTCTCTGATCCGTTGAAAGAATTTCTTCAAGGCGGTGTAATGGCCCTTTCTTTCTTTGGACTTGACAATCATGTAGTCCACGTACACTTCAACCTCTTTGTGGATCATATCACGCAGAATGGTGGTTGCAGCCCTCTAATAGGTAGCTCTGGCATCTTCAGCCCAAACGACATAACCCGGTAGCAGTAGGTACCTCACGGCGTAGTGAATGCAGTTTTTTCTCTGTCCATCAGAATCTTGTTGTACCTAGAAAGCCCATCCATAAAGGATAGCAATGCATGGCCCACAGTGAAATCCACTAACTCATCAATGTGCGGTAGAGGAAAGTCATGCTTCGGACTAGCTCTGTTCAGATCCCGAAAGTCTACACACACCTGGATTCTACCTTCCTTTTTCGGCACTGGGACAATGTTGGCCTGTAACGACCCCAAAATCCGTATCTGAAATTACTTTTATGTCCTTGTAGGTTAATGCATTTTAATTTAATGATATCTGTTCAAATTGAGGAATTATCTGTTGAGTCATGGCTTTAAAATTGAAATTACCAACCTTTACGGGTTCAGAAATCAAAATTGAGTACTTGGGTATGTTAATGGGAATTTTAGAACTATTTGGAAAAATTAATTGGAAATCTAATTTGTCTGATTCGTTAATGCACGTTTGAGTGGTTAACTTGGTACTGCAAATTGAAGGCCTCAGAGGCTTCAGAAACCAGAACAGAGGACATATTTATGATCAGCACAATTTTTAGAGTCACCTGAGAAGTTTAATTGAAATTTGATTTCGTGCGAATCGTAAGGCCGCGTTTGGCTCTCCCTATTGTGTTAAGCCTATGTGTGTGTAGATTTATATATATATATGTGCATTTGTGTTGTGGAACTCATCTCTTGGAACCTAAAAATATCTAAAGAAGAAAGAGGGGAAACCGTGAAAGGGAGAGAGAGAAGAGAGACAAAGCCTCTCAATATCCATGGTAGCTTTGAAGATGATTGAAGGGAATTGAAGAAAGAGAAAGAAAATCACCCATGGAAACTTGGGGGAAATTGAAGAGAGCTAAGAGATAGACAAAGATTGAGCTAGGTATGATAATCTATCTTGAAACCTTGTGTTTAAAGTATCAATTTAGTGAAATCATAAAGATCTTGGAAGATTTAAACCCATTTGGGGTTAAGGTTTTATGTATGTATTTGCTTGAGCTAATTTGAGGAATTAGAGATTGAGTTCTATAATTTTGTTTATGAGTGGAGCTCAAGCTCATGGATATCATGAAACGAACTTTAGATTATGCAAGAATCAAGTGAATTTGTGGGTTTGTGGGTTGTGTTTTAAGAACCTTGAAGATCATGAAAGATTAAGCATTAATCTTGAACTTTGAGGCAAAGATTGATTTGTTTGAGATGAAATTACACTTGGTTGATGTTAGTTTATCATGTTATGGGGCAATTTTACATGTTTTTGAGTGATTTATGTTAGAAACCAAGCTTAAAAATGGAAAGACCAAGTGTTTTCCATTTTTGGACTGCAAAAATTGCCCAGAGCCGCACGTGCAGCGGGTCTTCCTGCACGTGTGGCAGTCCATGCCCAAAACCAAGTTTGATTCTACTAAAAAGGCACGTAGTCCCGCACGTGCGGCCCTGTTTCCCACATGTGCGGGGACAGCGCTGTTCAGCCAACTTTGAATAAGCATATCTTTTGCATTCGGACTCCGTTTTGAGTGATTCTTGAGCCTAAAATCAAGTCCCGGAAGCCTAGTTTCCAATGGTAGTGGTCTCACTCCAAAATTCTGAATACAGAATTAGATATGCCCAAATTAGTGAGAGTTGCTCACTTTCTGTCTACCGATTTTGTACCATTTCTTCATCTGACCCATTTTCCTATCAATTCCTCCTATCTTCTGAGACATGGATTATGACTTATTGAAGACTAATGAGTTTAGAACCGATATGACTAATTGATTAAAGAGTAACGTAAGGAGTCGGGTAAATTCTTATGATGCTATGTGCATTATGTTTGTAGGTCCAGACGAGGACATCGTCTCACTGCTGTCAGAAACTTATCACTGTGAGTAATAGTAATGTAACGATATGTTATACTTACTTCTGGTGCTTATGATTTATATATGGTTGTTGAGACTAACATATACTATTGACATTATGCTCTGATTGAATTAACAGACATAATTGAACAATGGCACTGTTATGGATCTAAGGTCGTTCTGTCTCTGTTAATAAAAGTGGGCCTGAGGCCGTTATGATGTAAATTGATTATGATTCATGGCCAGAGGCCAAGGTAGGTAGTGTACATGTCGATGTTCTACCTACCCTACAATGTGTGGACAGCTGTCGTTATGTGGGCCTAAGGCTGTTCTGTATTATCTGTGGGCCTAAGGCCATTCTGTATCTTATATGGGCCCGAGGCCGTTCTGTATTATCTGTGAGCCTAAGGCCATTCTGTATCTTATATGGGCCCGAGGCTGTTCTGTATTATCTGTGGGCGTAAGGCCATTCTATATCCTATATGGGCCCGAGGTCGTTCTGTATCACATGTGGGCCGGAGGCTGTTTTGAGATATAATTATGAACAAGATCTGTGTATGACTTGATGAGCTTATTTATACTCTTTAAGACTATGCTCAATTAATTAACCTCCTTACATTGCTATAATTCACTGAGCCTTGCTCACCTCGTTATTATGTATATTTATGTAGGTGAGCCGTCGGGGATTGACACTAGAGTTGTACTGAGGTTCGCCTATCTGCCAAGTCACCTGGGGTATGTCTCCGTGTGGAGGCCTTAATTTGTGTTGGGAGTCATATAAATTATTAAGTCTTATGTAAGTGTGTGTGAGATCTATATAAATTCTGTGATTGTATATGTAACTCTGGGAATGTATTTAAATGCTTAAATCTAATTAAGCCATCATGTATGCACAAGCTCAATGGATGTTGTCTTTTATTGATATTGCTTCAGCTTAAGGCCCCGTATCTGGTTAAATATTATTCTAAAATTCTGTTTTGAGGCCTATGTACAGGCCGATCATGGACCAAACTTTAAGGGGCAGGTTTGGGTCGTGACATGGCCAACTAAGTCGAATGTTCAGATACTAACAAGAAACCTGCCTCGATCTTCTTGGTGATCTCTTCCTTGATTTTCAACGCCCAATCCGAACGGATTCTACGCAACTTCTGCTTGACAGGTCGAGCCTCGGGGTCAAGAGGGATCCGATACTATACAATCTCAAGATCGATTCCAGGCATGTCTTCGTACAATCGCAAGATTGATTCCACAGCCTCATCTCCTTTTACCAGGTGGTCTGCCAGGAACTCCGCTACAGCTCTTCCTTTGACCGACTTGCGGGTGACATATTTGAGATCAAATTTGAAGAGAAGAAGCAACCAATGAGCCAGCCTACCTGTAAGCGCCGATTTCTCTAAGAGATATCTGATGGGATCTAATCTCGAAACCAGAATTATAAAGTGAGCTAACAAGTAGTGTCTCAATTTCCTGGTAGCCCATACCAAGGCTAGGCAAGCTTTCTCCAAGGAAGTGTAGCGGGTCTCATAATCTAGCATTTTCTTGCTCAAGTAGTAGATGGCTTTCTCCACCCTATCTTCAGATTCCTGAGCAAGAATGCATCTCATGGTCGTGTCTGTCATTGACATGTACAAAATCAGAGGTTTCCTCGGCTCTGGCGACGAGAACACAGGTGGATTCTGGAGGTACTGCTTAACCTGTTTAAAGGCAAACTGACATCGATCATCCCATCGAAATTCATTCCCTTTCTTTAGGAGACCAAATAGTGGTTCACAAGTCAAGGTTAATTTGGAAATAAACCGTCTTATGAGTTGCACTTTATCCAGAAAGCCTCGCATCTCCTTTTCAGTCCTTGGTGGTGGCATTCTAAGATGGCCTTGATTTTGGAAGGATCTACTTCAATTCCCCTCTGTGTAATGAGAAAGCCCAGTATTTTTCTTTCTGTTACGCCGAAAGTGCACTTCTGCAAATTTAACCTCAATCTGTATTCCCTAATCCATTGAAAGAATTTCTCCAAGGGGGTGTAGTAGCCCTCTCATTCTTTGGACTTGACAATCATGTCGTCCACGTACACCTCAACCTCTTTGTGGATCATGTCATGTAGAATGGTGGTCGCAGCCCTCTAATAGGTAGCTTCAGCATTTTTCAATCCAAATGGCATAACCTAGTACCAGTAAGTACCCCATTAGAATCTGGTTATACCCGAAAAACCCATCCATAAATTATAGCAATGCATGGCCCACAGTGAAGTCCACTAACTCATCAATATGCGACAAAGGATCATAGGACCATGCAAAAACATCTTAGAAATCTTTTAACAAAACGATTAAACGCTCGCGCTCCTCCGAAGACAACGTGGATTCGATCTGGACCAGGCGCGAATCCTTCTCAGTACCCACATTAATGGCAATGATTTCATCAGCACAGGGTTTAGCAAACCTCTCCTCTTCTCGATTAATCAAGTTTTTCAAAGCCAGGGGAATTTCTTCCCCTTCGTTTTCATTAAAATTCTAAAAATCTTAGTCAATACAATAAGCCAACGGCATAGAAAAGTACATAGAATCTATAGATTTTTCATTCAAAAGGTCCAGATCTTCGGTTACAGACTCAAAAGAAATGTTGAATAAAGACCTAAACATGACTTTGGTATCCGAGTTACCACCCCCAGCAATACCAGACTTAGACTCAAAAGAACTTGAATCTGATCTCAACCCCACAAACTCAGTGGAATTAGATTCTTGCTCATCACTCGATTCAGAACTGGAAAAATACTCTTCCTCCAGCTGTCAGGTAAGAGATGGTGCCTATGATACATCCAAAATGCCACTGGTTGGGTTTACACCCGATTCTTCCCCGATCATGGAGACAGTAAAGTTATCCCCCAAGTTTTCTAGGTCACCCGCAGGATTTATCAAGAGACAAGCCAGTGCTACCCCTACTCTAGGTTCGCTGTCATCTGAGTCACCTTCCACGCTCTGTTCAACTTTGATGCTTAGTTCAGCCATTTCCTCATTATCACTGTTATGCAACTACAAATCAAAGAAGATCTTGAACCTGGAACACGTTGTTTCAAGGAATTCACCCAAGGCTCGGGAAAGCCACAAAAAGGGAAATCCTTTCCTTTCTAAACAAAACGGCCATTCAGTGTCCCCTGGATTGGCCTATGGATGAGTTCGTAGTGTTTTCCGGCTTGCTTAGCTTTGGCTCTGCCTCTCATTTCTTCTCCCTTCCTTATCCAGTCCTCTTTGGTGGGCACATAGCCTAGTCCAAAGGCATGTGGGTTGTATGGCACATCTGCCAGTGCTGCAACACCTTTCTAACCAGTCTTTCCAAGTCCCATTCCTAGAACGTGCTGCAGTTTGTTCATGAAATAGATGGGCTGGGTGCTGACGTACATGCCTTCGTCTGCGGCCAGAATGGTCTGCACTACCCGGTCTTCAGCTAGAGTGAATCTTGAGAGGAATACATCTTATTCACCATGTTTGATCTCCAGCATTGGCGTAGTTACCTCTGGCGACGGATGGATAGACGAATTTCCAAAGACAATTGCTACTTTTCCCCCATGAGGGTACTTCAACATCTAATGAAGAGTGAAAGAAACAGCCTTCACATGGTGCAACCAGGGCCTCCCTAATAGCAAATTGAAGGTAGCCGGCACATCCAAGACATGAAACTCGACCTCTTGCTCAGCTGGGCCCGCCTGGACTCTGACTTGCATTGTGCCCATGACCTTTCTACTTGTGTTATCATATGTCCATATTACTTGGGCTATGGGAACAAAGTTCGCTGGTTTAAGGCCAATTGCATAGGTGGTACAGGAAGGACAGACATTAATGGCCGAACCGGTGTCTACCAACACCACCAGTACCCATTTCTCCTTGCATTCCACAGATATATACAACGATTTATTGTGAGCTGAGCCCTCTGGCGGCAGCTCTTTGTCTGAGAAAGTAAGTGTTAGTCTGGCATCACTTGGAAAGACCAAACCCACAAGTTGCTTGGAAGTGGTATCAATGGACAATTTAGCCTTGTCCATTGCCAACAATACTGTCTGTCGATGCACTCGCAAGGCCATGAGAAGACCCCAGATGAAGATGGCAACTTGGATTTTCTTAAGCTATTTCAACACTGCCTCTTCTTCTAATTGTTTCTCCTTTTGTTTCTCGGCCTCTTTGTCCTTTCCAGACGCCTCCCCTTGATCCAGGTGTGGCGGCTTAAAATACTACCCACTTCTTGTCTAATGGTCTATTTCCTCGGCATACCACTTATTGTCCGAAAGGCAATCGCCCCAGTCTTCGTCGGTGTGGGCCAGATGCAGATCATTATCGTCCCACCATTCGCCCTTAGCGGCCGACAAACAATTGTCCGGCTCTACTTGTATCTCCTTTACATCATAGGTATCCCCCATAGGGTGTTGTGAATTTACAATTCGCCAACTATCCTCAATCCTTTCTCATTCAAACTGTCTCAATGCAGCTTTTTGTTTCGTATCCACAGTGTTCACAACGCCCACTTCCTGGGCTAGGTCTTCCACATCAGTGCCCTCTGGCAGCTTTCCTTTCTCATCAGCCCTTCTAGCTACTATAGCTATCTCTGTTTCTTTTCCCTTTGGTTTCATTCCAATTTCTTCTCCCTTGTCTAGCTCATCACTCAGCCATCCAGTGTTGTCAGTTAATCCATTCAGGTCAAACCATCCAATTTGTACGTCTCCCTAATCCTACTCATCGAAGAACTGCAGGTTGTCCAAATCCTCTTCGAGATCTGCCAAATCATCCAACCCTTGGCTCGGGCCATCTTCCCTGACCACATTAATGTCTACCAAGGTTGGCAGCACTAATTCAGGCTTGATTTGACCAGTTGACACAATGTAGCAACTTAGATCATACACCTTATCAGATAAGTCCTCAAGACACTCCGGCAACAGACTAGTACCTTCCTCTAAGGTCAAACTCCTCTTCCATTGTAAGTCTCATCACCACAGGCTTGGGTTGAGAATTGGGCGTGTCCATCATGCATAGATCTGCGCTTTTCGGAATGAACAACGTCGATTTTGGTAGGTGGAAAGGAGTAATATATATGCTAGGGTCATAACAGGTGGCCAGTGTATGGATCAGGTTAAGATTTCGAGGTGGGAGGACTCGATTATGAGCTGGAAGTGGATTTGTGGTCACGTTTGGCTTCTGAGGTGGAGTAATCACCTTGTTTTCAATGAGATCCTGAATCTCATGACGCAATCGAAAGCACTGGTTGGTGTCATGACCATGTTGTTGGTGAAATGCACAGTATTTTACGGGGTTGTGTTTGGGTAGGAGAGGATGAGAAAATGGGCGAGGTTCTAAGGGTTTGAGGTGCCCTTTCTTGACTAGCACTTTCATGGCTTGAGAGAGAGTCATGTACAGCTGGTTAAAAGTCTTCTAGGATCGGGTAGGGTTGGACGGTGTTTGTGAGCATGTGTTTGAAAAAGGGTCGGCAATCTTGGTTGTGGTGATAACACTTACATCTGACGGCCTCACAGTTGTGCTACCACTGGCAGCATTCGAACTGCGAACAAACGGCCTTTTTGCCGGCTTCTTCTCATCTATAATAAGCCCTTGTTTCATTGTGTCTTCGATTTGCACTACCATTTCATGGAGCTCTGTAAATGTAAATAACAGGAGCACAATCATCTATTGCAACAGCTTGCCATGCAGATTCCGGACAACCATCCTAATCTGATCCTTCTCGGAAGGCCTCGTGGTCATCATCGAGGCTTTAGCTCTCCACCTTGTCACAAATTCAAAGAAAGCCTCCTTCGGCTCTTGACATGTTGCCTTAAGATCATGAGTTGTGACCTCGATTTGAGCATTGTACGAATACTGCGCAATGAAGGCCTCGACCATCTCCTCGCAATTCTGTTTGACAAAGTCTTCCAACTTAGCATACCATATAGCCACTATACCTAACACGGTACAGCCAAAGAGAGACAGCTTTTATAGTCCAGTCAGGCTTATCGGCCGCAAGATATCTACAAACAGCCCTAGGTGAACCATCAGATCTCCAGAACCGTTAAAACGGTCAATGTGCGGCATTTTGAGCCGATCCAGTAATGTCACTGCAGAATCGGTGTACCCGTTCTCTATGTCCGGGATGGAGTTAACCCCTTCTGCTCTCTTGAACAATTTCTCCAGTTTATTGACCTTGAGTATAGTTGGGTCAACCTCGAACTCGAACGAAGCCTCGGTCTGATAAACAAGGGTTTTGGAGGCTTGTGCTATAATTGGCTCTACTGGATTACCCTGGTTTTCTTGAACGTTGGCAGTATGAGCGGTAGCCTCGGGTGCTGGGATACTCATGGTAGGTGCATGGGATGCAGAGGCCGCAGCCGACTATGGTTGCTGTTGTTGTAGCTTGGTTATAACCTTGGCCTGACGGGCTATGACCTCGGCCTGACGGACCGCATCCTACTGTAGGGTCTCAACTGTCTATTGGAGATGATGTATCAATTCTTCCATACTGACTGCGGGATATTGTGTCATTAGAATAGGCAATTCATCTCTTGCAAGGCTAGAAGTAGATGACTATCCCCGAACTGGACTGGACATAGGTGAGTTGAGGGGTGACTGCTGTAAAAATTGAACTGGTGAATTCTGCCTAATTCTCCTCCGTCTTGTAACTGGTGGGAGTGAGGTAAACACAGGTTTTCCCCGAACAAGATCCCCGACTTTACAAAGTCTTCTGACATGGGTCCAAAGTACTTGGGGGATATCTGAACTTTCTGAAGCTATGGTTTTAAACTACCTAGCAAAAGAAATAAAGCAAAAGAGTAGTGTAGACGTCCCCGAACGTCCCGGGAGGGAAATCCCGTTTTATTCATTTTGGGCTCACTACAGTTCAGGACTCAATGTCACGGTCCTGTATCTAATCTTGCAGAGTGCAATGCAAGACCGATGAATCATCAAAGAGTCCAAATCCGGCAAATCGTTTTTGAAAACAGATTTTTAGAAAGAAGTGCCAAACATGGACTGCTTTGCCAGATATAGAGTCGCCACCTAAATATTTTATTTTGGGAAATTTAGTAAACCCTGAGTCGTTGCCTAAGGCCACGTGTTCGTCATCACCAAAGTTGCCTCGGCTTGGGAACTTGGGTACGATTGGGGAAGGTCACTTTGTGAGCACCCCCGCTCGCCCGATCAAAGATTGGCCTCTACTAACCATGATATCGAGTTTTGAAAACATTATGTGTTCTTATTCCAGTTATTAGCCTAGAATTACTATGTGATGCGCACAGCATACAAGTATAGACTGGGTCGCCTGAATTGGAACAAAAGATCTCATGTTTGTTTATTTGAAAATGGTTTGATAGTGCTACTCGCAAGTAGGCTAAGACGTGGATTTGCCACCCTCAGGTGGGTTTAGAAAACATGGTGATTTGCCACTATCTAGTGGGCTTAAAACTCACAGTCAATGTATTGTTCCAATCCAAATAACCCAACCTTCACCCACAGGCATTCAGGCAGATATATCACATAAGCAGTTAGCCTCATGGTAAGCATGCTATCATGGCAGTCACTCACACACATGCAAGGATGCTAAAGCATAAATACTTACCGAGTACTCCGAGCCAAAACAGAAGCTATGTTAGAAATCTATGCATGATCCTAACTATACAGAAATGCCTAATGCAACACATGTAGAAATGCAACTACAATAGGCTCGGCTATTCTAAGAATGGCATATGATGATGCTACAGCTAACACGTATTCAACTTGGAATTGAAATACAATGCAGTTAGTATGATGCGCCGAGCCCGGTGCATGCAAGACAGATGAATGAATGCAAACATGCAAGCATAAGTATGCTAATTGAAATATGCCCTAAATTAACCATCATAAACTGATAAATAAAAGAGAGAAAGACGTGGAGTTGGAAGACATACATCACACACACGCACACTTATTACAATTGTGCCCTCACTCGGAGGGTCCGAATAAATAATACAAGCCGCCTAAGTAACTAACTAACAAGCTAATTAATTATTACAAAACCGAATTAATAACTAGCTATAACTAATTATTACACAACTACTAACTAACAAGTAAACAGTAAATTAATGCTATTCCAGCTCTGTTTGAAGAAGAGGAGGGTATGCATGCTCGCTTCGGTTCCTCGCCTCGAAACACCTTCCGGTTGCTCTCTAGAGGCTTTGCTGGCAAGGTGTCTTCCAGTGCTTATTGTTGGAACTTACCAAAACACTGCTGGGGAATTCACCAGTGGCCTGCCGGCCATGAGAGGAGAGATGCCGGCCAACAACAGGGCACTGCCAGCCAAGGGTGTGACACTGCCGGCCATCAGTGGTGCATTGCCGGCCACTGGTGTGCGGTGACACCAAGCTGCAACAAAGCACAAAATAGAGAGAAGGGAGGGTCTCCCAAGGGCATGTATGCACTATACCACCCCATATCGCCTCAAAACATCAAGGAAGAGGCCTAGTCGGATCCACGACCATCAATTACACATCCCGATGCATGATGGCCAAAGATCCAACTTGTGCAAATCAATATGAAAATGAATGCACAAATACAACAAGTAAAGCCTAGAACTCTATCATGACTCATCAAGGGCTTCGGCGACCGAGAATTGAGACACGTTCCATTACTCAGAGTATGAAACGCCCCTCGTTTCTCGTACTCGGATTAACATTTAATCCAAACAACGATGCAACACATAAGCATGGCAAACATGCAATGTGACTAACATGTAACCTAGCATACGCAATGCAATGGACTAAAATGGCATACACAATGCACGATGGACTTACACTAATATGAGTGGACCTCAGCCACACTCAAATCAGTGGCCGTGTGATGGAAATGAGACGACCAAAACACATGCAAACATGCACGATGCAAGGGATCGATCCTAAGGCATCAAATGCCACATTACCAAAGCATGGAAAAGGATGCAATATGGCATACAAACACACAAATTCCAGCTCTGAAACATGATACAAAAAGGTCCCAAAACATGCAAACATGGCACCCGATGCATGAAATAGGCCTCGAAACTCAAAACTAGGCAAATGCATTGAACAACAAGCATGCAAAGCAAGCATTATTTGACCATGAGGCATGAAAATAGAGCCAAGGTAGTCTTAAACATGCACCAAATCAGTTCCAAGCATGGCCAAAAAGTGCTAACATGAAGGGCTAAAACAACATGCGACATAGGCTAGTAAGCATGGTTTACATGGCATGTATATGAAACACAAGAGAGGTCACCAAACCAGCCACAAATAGGAACATGGTATGCTAAAATATGCCCAAATAACCACTGAAATGTATCCAATGCATGCAAAAATGATGGGCTCCTTTGGAGGGCCATGAGGTGGATTACTCAACACATACAAGATAGACATGTAAAATGGCAAAACCAACTCTAGAAATTAGTTATGACAGCCCTAAAACTCACCAAAAAGGCCCTGAAATGGGTCAATGAAACATGCAATGAAAGGTCCCCTTGAAAGGCCTTGAGGAGGATTGCTCCACACATGCATGAGGGACACAAAATATGGCCAAAAGGGCTCTGGACAGAGCTAAGGCAGACCTCAAAACTCACATAATAGGGCCTGAAACAAGACTTCAAAGCATGCAAGATGGAGCCCCTTTGGAAGGCCAAAAGGGCCAACAAACAAGACAAGGAGAGAGGGGGTCACCCCCCTCTAATTTTGGCTCTCAAAACAGTGTGTTAGCCACTAAAAATCCATTGGACTTTAGTGGCTAGAAGGCCAAACAAAGCATGCAACAAAGGCCTTGATGCAAGGCTCAAAACAAGAGGCAAACAAGCATTCAAGGAAGTAAATGACCTCAAACAGAAAAATATCCTTAATAAAACATCAAGAGGGGCTCAAAATAAGACTCTTTTCAGTTTATGAAAAATCTCAAAAATGCTCACAAGTAGGGCTAAGATATGAAGCAAAATAAGCCTATAAAGAGGGATAGGGCATACAAGGAGGTAGATGACCTCAAACAGAAAAGTATCCTTAATCAAACTTCAAGAGGAGCTCAAAATAAGACACTTTTTAGTTTATAACAAAATCCAGAAATGCTTGCAAATAGGGCTAAGTTATGAAGCAAAATAATGCAAAAATGGGGGAAATGGAGTGTTACCCTTGTAGCCAAAGGAACCAGCAACTTCTGGACCAAGATCGCAAGTCTTCAACCTCTGAAAATGAGCTCCAAGGTGCTTGGATGGATGATGGAGAGGTTAGGCTAAGAGGTGTGGTGCAATGGTGCAAGAACAAGGGACTTCATGCCAATGGTGATCAACTCTTCTCAAGGGTTAATAGGTTGAAGATGGTTGTATGCAAGCCTTCAAGCACAAATGCTCAAGAGTTCTTGAGAGAGAGGAATGTGGAGAGAGAGGTGTAGAGAGAAAGGCTCTCAAAACTTGCTCAAGAAGTTCTAAGTGTTCTCACCCCCTTGAATATATGATATATGGCCTCATATATAGCAAAAAGCAAAGGTTTGGTCGAAAATATCTCAGCCAAGACAGCTGTGCCAGCTAGAGATAAAATATCTGTTGAAATCTGCTTTCTGGCATCAATGGCCGGCACCTTATCATTGTTGGCTAGCACCCTACCATTTTTGGCCGGCATGGGGCAGGCATTGGCCATTAATGGCCGGCACACTTCCATAGAGGCCAGCATAAAAAATCAGCCTTAGTCCCTGACTTGAAGAAAGCCTAATTCCTTCATCTGGATGCCTTTTCAGGTCATTCTTGTGTGCAAATTGAAGCCCCGGAAGTAAGCTTTCCAATGGTGCTAGCATTGCATCAAAACTCCAACTATGCTAAGAGATATCCCTCTTTTGGTGAAGCCACGCAGTTTTGGTCCTATCCAGAGTCATGTCGAACTTCTCCCAAACTAGTTCTCTTCTCTCCTTTCCCATTTTCTTCAACTCCAAACCCCTAAACAAGGTGTTTTGAAAGATTTTTCAAAGATTTCATCTCTCCTTCATTCATTTCTACTCTGTCCTTGCTCGGTTTACCAAAAGGCGCGACATTTAACAAAATACGAGCGTCGGGACATCGTAGGAACCTATTTTCAAAAAGGTTTTGAAAGAGAGGGTTTTAAGGTATAAAAATCATTCAAAATAGCTTTGGTCCAAAATGGGGTGTGAGGTTAGGATTTGACTCTTCTCTTGCCGAAGAAATCGAACTTTTTCCCTACACATCTTTCACCACCAAGTAAACCATCAGTAGTGCCCAAGTCTTAAGGGCGGTCAAAAATGGGGTGTCTACAAGTAGAAATCAGAAACCGCACAGCACCTCAGCTAAGATGTTATCAACACAGACATGATCAAAGCTGTAGGACTGTACTCTACACTGAATTTTGCCCCTCAAAACAGATACCAAATTTGTAACTGCTATGCACATTCCTATACAGTTTCACTATAAAGCACATACCAGTTAAGAGAGAGAAAAAACACCCTTATGAGGGGGTAGGGTTACCCTGTCCTAGTTTTGTCATGAACTAGGTTTCACTATTTCAGTCAAGCGGTTTCATGCAATCCTGTATTTCGAGTGAGCATCTTGTCCTAGTTTGGAACAGTCACTAAGGATTTACTATGTGCAACTAGGTTGAATGGTCAAAAATGATGCCTCGGCAAAACTACCTAATATACCTCTTACACCTAACACCGAGAAGTGAAAGGAGAATCAAACGGTACAACGATAGTCCAGATCCAAGGTTTGTGTTCCCATCATGGCAGAGCCCACGATCGGTCAGCCTTTTGGCAAGCTTTTAGGGCAAGCCTCCGGCAAACCTTCCAGGAATAGCAAATGACAAACACTGTGACTTAAGCACACCAATGCAAATGCAATGCAAAAACCATATAAGTGCAAATAAAATTTCACATCATGAAGTTTGAGTCAAGTTCTCTAAATCCCCAGCAGAGTCGCCAAAAACTGTAACTCGACTTTTCGTGCTCCTTTTGGATATGACTAGTCCTACAGTTCGGACTCTCGTGGTTCTGAATTTGATCTCACAAATGCAATGTGAAATAGATAAACACAAATGAGTCCAAATCCGGCAAATCTTTTGGAAAATTGATTTTCAATCAAAATGCCAAAAATGAATTATTTTGCCAGATACAGACTCGCCACCTAAATATTTTTGGAAAATTTAGGAAACACATGACCTGTGCCAAAGGCCGCATTTCCGTCATCACCAAAATTGTCTCGGCTCAGGAACTTAGGTACAAGAGGGGACGGTCATGAATTAAGAACCTCACTCGCCCGATCAAAGATCGGCCTCTACTAATCATGATGTGATTCTTATTACATTACTATGTGTTACACACAAGTGTAGACTAATTTGCAAAAGTTGAAATACTTTGATTCATGTTTGTTTGCAAAATTGTTTCGAATATGTACCACTTGAAAAGGTGATCGCATATGTACATTACTCAAATTATTCCAATTCAAGCAATTAGCCTTCATCCACAGGCATTCAAACAATTTATCAATTAAGCACTTAGCCTTATGGCAAGCATGATAAACATGGCAACAATCACATTCATGCAATAAGCTAAATCACAAAAGTACTCACCTAGTACTCCGAGGTGAGCTAAAAGAAACAAAAGAGTTAAAAAACATGCATACTCCTAACTAATGCAACATGACTAATGCAACACATGTGATATATAACTAATAGGCTCGGCTACTAATTATTACATGTGAGTAAATTTGATAGCATGCGGTTTAAGCACCTTTTCCAAGAAGTATTTAAACGACAATGCATTGTTAGAATGATGAACTGAGCCTTGATGCATGCAAGACAAGTGGATGCAAACATGAAGTTTGCTGAAAGGAAAGTGATGTTCTAAACTAACCATCATAAGCAAGTAAATAAAAGGGAGAAAGACATAGGGTTGGAAGACATACACATTATTACAAGCTTGGCCCTCGCACAAGAGAGTCCGAATGAATAACCTAGCTAATTAATTACCTAATTAACTAACTATTACAAACAAAATGAAGCAAATTATTTATCCTAGCTAATTAACTAATTATTACAACAACAAAATTTAATTAACTATTCTAGATAATTAAAATAAGTACAATACAAAACTAACTAGCTATTCTAACTAATTAATTATAAATCCACTACTTCAAGCACAACACTAATATTATTACAACAGCATTTCACGGATCTCGAGGATCGAGGGAGGGCTCATGCATGGATATGGATTTCCACCCGATAATGCTCTTTGTTTTGCTACTGGAATGCTTTTGTTGCACAGTTGGAAAAATGCATTGTTTTTCACCTCAACTTCTGTTCTACTCCCCTGGAAGAAGGGCATTGTCTACCTGGAAAAAGTGGTCGGCAACCTAGAAGTAGTGACCGGTAGGCCACTAGTAGTGGGTTGCTATCTAGAAGAAGTGGCCTGTAGGCCACTGATGTTGATTCTTTCCTGCAGTAACAGAAGACAAACAGAGCACAAACCAGAGTATTCTCAGGGGATGTTTGTCCACCCTGCCTCTCCTTATTAGCAAACATATCAAAGGAGGGGTAGGTTTGGTTCGCAAGCCACCAATCGACGCAATTTCAGTGCGTGACGACTCATGAACCAAGGGACACAATTCAATAAATGCATAACAAAAGACCAACAAAAACCTCCTCCCTATCATGGATTGATCAAGGGAAGTGATTGACAATGACTCTTGAACCGTTTAGATCACTAACGAGTATGAAACGACTCAAGACTCAATGGGTTCAATTAATGTCCGATTGAACCCAAGTTGATTTCATTATCTTGCATCACTTTTAGCCCCAATTTTATTACTTCATTTTAATTACCGTCCATTCCTTAGTTCATTAAGTCCAAAAATGAGCTTTAAGTCCTCTAATGGAAGAAGTACCAAACTAAGTGTTGTTTTAGGCATGAAAAAGGTGTCATGTCGTTGGTAATGAACCCCTAAAGGGATTAAACCATTAAGCACAATACCTCTATCTCAAGCTTAAACAAGCAAGTAGTTTGAAACAACTTTCAAACCAAAGAAAAAGTCAAGAAAGGAGGGAGGTTGCAGAGGTGATTAGAGATGAAAATAAGTATGGAAAGCAAGAAATAAACACTATCAACTTAAATAGGTTGGTGGCTAACACCAAACCTATGAGGACCATTACACTATAAGCATGCTATACAAAGCTCAAATGTAATGAACAACTAAAAAAAGTCCCAAAATAGTCAAAAACAGTGCTAGACTTAAGACAAAAATAGCTAAAACAATAAGCTACAATATGGAGCAAGTTAAGCTAGTGAGCAAGCACAAGGAGGGGAGGCTACCCCCTCCATTTTTGGGACTTCAAGACATGATTTTAGCCTCTGAAAAAAGTCCGATATTCAATAGCAAAAAGCTCAAAAAAGATAATAGAAAGGTGGGAAACACAAGGGCAAGGCCTAAGAAGTTAGGTTCAAAGAAGGGCTATCAACCCCTCTACCTTAAATGGCCTTAAACCACAAGTTTTTGCCCAAAACTTTAGTGTAAAAACAGTCCAAAAATAGTAGAAAAGTTGGCAAATAAAGAAGGGAAACAAGCTAAGAATTATACCTCTTGAAGAGGGATACCCTTTTTGAGTTGCAAACCAACAAATACACACCCTCAAGAGCTATATGCTCAAAAACACCTCAGCACAAATACCACAAGGTTTGGTTTAGAGTGTATAGGTAAAGAGTGAAGAACTTGCAAGAGAGAGAGAGAGAATTGTAGAGAGAGAGAAAAAAAATTTTGCTCCAAAATTTTCTAACCTTTAAAATAAGATGAGAGGTCATCTATATATGGAAAAACATGAGACCTCCTTAGAAATATCCATACAGACACGTGTGGACTGGTGCATGCATATGTGGAAACAGCTGACACAACTGGCAAAAATATCTAAAAAAACACACAAGTAGCCAGCAAGCCACTAATAGTGGACGACAAACCACATTAATGACCGGCAGTCCACACTATTGGGTCTGCAAGTCACAGGATGTTTAGGCTTGAAAAACTCCTATTTTGGTCCAAAAACAAGGCAAAAGGTTCACAGGGTTTTGAGGCTCAAAGCTAAGGCATTCTGCTGAGGACTTCAAGCGTTTGACAAGCATATACAAATTCATCAAATTCATCATTGGGTGTACAATCGGCGGTGCCCAAGTCTTAAGGGTGGTCAAAAATGGGGTGTCTACACCAAGTTATAGAGAAGGGGGCCTCACTTGTAGAGGAGTATGATCCTAGCTTGTACATCATGGCCATTGACAAGCCAAAGCCAGTAGTCATATTGTCAGATTTCCTCAGCATTAATGCTATTGGAGGGGATGAGCTAGGGTAACATCAGAACGATTGGCTCGAACAAGGTCTTAATGATTTGGCTGAATTAGAAGAGGGTCTGGCAGAACTTGAAGAGGGTCTAGACAACCTTTACTTCTTCGAAGAAAAGGATACAGGCAGTGTACAAATCGGGTGATGGGACCCAAGCCAGCCAGAAACAAGCAACGGGTGGTTGAGTAAGGAGGAGTCAGATGCTGAGGAATAGACAAGAGAGACTGGGAAAGAATAGGGAGTTGGTGCTAGCAGCAAGACTAAGGATGCACCTCTAACCGAGAAAGAACAAGCGTTTGAGCAATTCCAACGGGAGACAATAGAGGAGATCAAAAGAAAAATAGTCCTAGAACAAGGAAAAAGGAAAGAAAAAACAGAGTCTGAACCAACAACGGATGACATCTAGAGCACGAAAAAGACTGAATGGGAGCCTAGTGACAGGAAAAGAGTACCAAGAAAGCTTAGGAAGTATTGAAATGCAGAAACCAAAACTCTGGTGGAAAAGGAGTGGTATGATGACGGGGGGCGTGATGTGAACATGCTCCAGATAAAACCCGATAATAGCCCGGCCATGACTGCAGAAGAGTGGTGAGAAGATAGCAACCTAAGTCATGCATACATAGATGAAGGGTGGAAAGCTGACACCCCTGATGATACGTGGTATACTGATGAGATCAATCAAATGACCCACAGTGGTTGGTATTTCAAACCCTTGACTCTAGATCAGCCGGAATCCTTCAGTAAAGACATTGAGAAATTAAAAGAGAAAGACGTCGAAGAAGACCTGGTCTTGAAATAGCTTAAGAACTTTCAGGAAAACATATCAATCTGGGGGTTGCTGGTGGCTTCCCGGGATCATAGACAGGTGCTGTTAGAAGCCATGAACACAACAAAGTTACCCATCGACACCACCATTAACTAATTGGTGTCGTTGGTTAATTCTAGGGGGTGCCAACCATATCCGACCCTTGTATGTAACCTTAGAAAGCCAAAAAAAGTGGATTCCGGTGGTGTTAGTAGATACTGGATCAATGATTAATGTATGTCCGGCACGGACTGCCTGTGCCATAGGTTTGAAGCCGGCTGACTTCACGCCTACAACCTAAGCCGTCCGAGCTTATGACAACAATAGCTGGGATGTTATGGGAACGTTCAAGAGCCACATACTAATCTGCCCGTCTAAACATGAGGTAGAATTCCATGTTATAGATGTATCGGCCATTTTCAATCTACTGCTAGGAAGGCCTTCGTTACATCAAATGAGGGCTGTGTTATCAACGGTCCATCAGCTAGTGAAATACCCCTTTAAAGGCGGGATTGCTACTATGTACGACAATTCTATGATTCACCATCCCCAGGGAACCACCACGCCCTTGTTAGAAATCATACATGGGGAGAATGATGTATTCTTTTTCGACTTCTCCTTGGCAGAGGTCCGGTTGGTCCAATCTATCATGGCAGAGGACGACGAGAATTACGTGAGCACTCAGTCTATCTACATAATGAACAAATAAGGGTATATTCTTGGATCAAGACTGGGCAGAAGTGGCAGGCAAGGAGGTACTATTGTCAAGGAGATGAGTCACAACCCCCATGCTTTCGGGCTGGGGTACAAACCTACTACTGAAGACTGGAAACAGAATGGGGATGAGTTGAGAGGAAGAATTAGAGCAAAGAGAACTGGAAGGCAGTATGAGTTAGTCCACAAGGCAATATGGGGAACCCTGAATGGGCAATTTGTCTGCCAAGTGAAAGATTTCCCATTTTGTGGATTTCTAGAGCCTTGGTTTGACCAGGAAACGAAGACCAGGTTCCCGGGGTTCAAGATCTTCTTAGGGCACCAGTTACTAGAAGAGGAGGATGAGAAGACGAACCTGAGCACCCATACAGATCAAAGTAGGACTACAAGCCTGGATATTGACAAAGAGGAGCTGTTGGGGAAAACATTGGCTGATCTATTAACAAGTTCTCATACTGGAGCTGACTCCACCAACTTGGGGTATAGTTTTACTATCTCAATGATCGGGGATAAACTAGCAGCGGATTTCTCCAATCTTATCGTGGACGCGTTTGAGACTCCACGCCTGGTCTGGAAATTTGAGAAAGGCACCATCAGTAGTTCTAAATCGGACAGAGAGTTCGAATCTGATTCCACTGAGTCTGTGGAGTCGGAGTCAAATTCTAATTCTTCTAAGTCTGGTACTTCCGGGAGTAGTAACCTGGATACCAAAGTCCTATCCAGGTCGTCTTTTAGCTTTTTTTTTGAGTCGATTGTAACTGAAGATCCAGACTTTTTGAATTAGAATGCTATGGATTATACTTACCTCTCTGCGCCTTTAGTTTGTTGCACTGATCTTGATTTTCAAAATTTTAACTTAAACGAAGTGGAAGAAATTTCTTGGGTTTTGAAAATTTTGGTTGATCATAAAGAGAAGAGGCGTGTTCAACCCTATACAGATGAAATCGTGTCAATTAATGTGGGTACTGAAGAAGATCCTTGCTTGGCCCAGATCGGGTCCACGTTGTCTTTGTAGAAACGCGAGCGTTTAATTACTTTGTTAAAAGATTTCAAAAATGTTTTCAGTTGGTCCTATGAAGACATGCCCGGAATCGATCCTGAGATTTACAGCACCAGATCCCTCTTGACCCTTAGCCCCGACCAGTTAAGCAGAAGCTACGCAGAGTTCGCCCAGATTGGGCTTTGAAGATCAAAGAGGAGGTCACCAAATAGATTGAGGCAGGGTTCTTGATTGTATCTGAGTACCCAACGTAGTTGGCCAATATTGTTCTAGTTCTGAAGAAGGATGGTAGAATCAGAGTTTGTGTTGACTTTAGGGATCTGAATAAGGCTAGTTCGAAGGATGACTTCCCCTTTCCATACATTAATGAGTTGGTAGACTTTATTGCTGGCCATGCCTTGCTTTCATTTATGGATGGGTTTTCTGGGTACAATCAGATTCTGATGGCACTAGAAGACAGAGAAAAGACTATTTTCACTATGTCGTGGGGTACCTACTGCTACCAAGTCATGCCTTTTAGGTTAAAAAATGCTGGGGCTACCTATCAGAGGGCTACAACCACGATCTTGCATGACATGATCTACAAAGAGGTTGAGGTGTACATGGACGACATGATTGTGAAGTCCAAAGAGTGAGAAGGCCACAACATCGCACTAGAAAAATTCTTTCAACGGATTAGGGAGTACAAATTGAGGTTGAACCCGCAGAATTGCACCTTTGGGGCAACGACAGGGAAAATGCTAAGATTTCTGATCACCCAGAGGGGAATTGAAGTGGATTCGTCCAAAATCAAGGCCATCCTAGAAATGCCACCACCAGGATTGAAAAGGTGGTGCTCGGCTTTCTGGGCAAAGTGTAATTTATAAGACAGTTTATTTCAAAATTGACCCTGACTTGTGAACCACTGTTTGGTCTCCTAAAGAAAGGGAAGAAGTTTCAATGGGACGATCGCTGTCAATTTGCTTTTGAACAGGTCAAGCAGTATCTACAGAATCCACCTGTGTTATCGCCGCCAGAATCGGGGAAGCCATTGATTTTGTACCTATCAATGACGACTTCGACCATGGGGTGTATATTAGCTCAAGAGTCAGAAGCCAAGGCACAGAAGGTCATCTACTACTTAAGCAAGAAGATGCTGGACTATGAGACCCGCTACACTCCCCTCGAGAAAGCTTTCTTAGCCTTGGTATGGGCTACCAGGAAGTTGAGGCACTACTTGTTAGCTCAGTCTGTAATTCTAGTTTCAAGATTAGATCCCATCAAATATTTTTTCGAGAAACCAGTGCTTATGAGTAGGCTAGGTCATTGGTTGCTTCTTCTCTTTGAATTTGACCTCAAATATGTCACACTCAAGTCGGTTAAAGGGAGAGCGGTAGCAGAATTTTTGGCAGAGCACCCAATAGAAGGAGATAAGGTGGTGGAATACTTGTTCCCAGATGAAAATATTCTACAAATAAAAGAGGAAACTTGGACAATGTATTTTGACAGAGCGTCCAATCAGTACGGTTATGGAATAGATGTGTTGCTGATAGCAGCCGATGATTCCCATATACTCTTAGCCTTCAAACTCCGGTTCAAAGTGTCCAACAATGAAGCAGAATACAAGGCGTGTATTGTTGGTTTGGAAGTTGCCCTAGAACTAGGGACAATAAGGTTGATGTCATCGGAGATTTGAATTTGGTTGTTTTTCAAGCTAACGAAGATTAGCGGGTTAAAGAAAAAAAATAAAGGTCTATCATCAAGCCCTGGATACGCTAATTCCAAGGTTTGAAAAGCTGACCTTTACACATCTGCTAAGGGAGAATAACTGATTCACTGATGCATTAGCAACTTTATCTTCTATGGTAGACATCCCACTGAGAGTCAAGATGCGTCCAATTATTTTCGAACAGAAATATGCGCGCGGCCTATAAGACCATTGCCGCAATAGATGAAGTACAAGACAAAAACCCTTGGTATTATGATATTTGGAACTTTTTGGAAAGGAGACGTATCCATCGGGGGCAAATGCCAAAGATAAACGGGGAATATGGCGTCTAGCCGTCCAATTTATCATCTGTGGAAATAAGCTGTATAAAAGTAGTCATCTGGGAATGCACAAGCTGTGTGGAGGAAGAGGAATTGAAGCATCTTATGGAGGCTATTCACGGAGGAGAGTGTGGGGCACACATGAATGGTGTGATGCTAGCCCGGAAGATCCTCTGACAAGGTTATTACTGGTCAACCATGGAGGAGGTTTGCATTAGTTTTGTATGGTGATGCCACAAATGCCAAATTCATGCTAATCGCATGAACATACCACCATCTAAGCTTTACAATATGACTTCACCATGGCCTTTCTCAGTTTGGGGAATCGACGTTATCGGTGCAGTCTCGCCAAAGGGGTCAAATGGACACGAGTTCATCCTGGTGGCGATTGACTACTTCATGAAGTGCGTGGAAACTCAGTCCTATGTCGTGTTGAAAGCATCGCATGTAGCTAAATTCATCAGAAATAACATCATTTGCCGGTATAGAGTTCTAAACGAGATTATATCAGATAACAGCTCACACTTCAAGAAAGAGGTGGTGGATCTGCTTGAGAAATATAACGTGGTTTTTCACAAGTCATCAACATATAGACCACAAACCAATGGAGCTGTTGAGGCCACCAACAAGAACGTTAAGAACATCCTACGGAAGATGGTTGAAACCTTTAGGGATTGGCCGGATAAACTACCGTTTGCTCTCTGGGGCTACAGAACGTCGATTCGGACATCCACAAGCGCAACCCCCTATTCTCTGGTGTACGGTATGGAA
Source organism: Camellia granthamiana (assembly GCA_036172215.1). Lineage (NCBI taxonomy): Eukaryota > Viridiplantae > Streptophyta > Magnoliopsida > Ericales > Theaceae > Camellia > Camellia granthamiana. Next base: position 119,149,884 of record CM069912.1, on the reverse strand, counting down.
GCCATTCTGCCAATTGAAATTGAAGTACCATCGCTGCAGATTACGGTCAAGTGTCAGATAGCGGAAGCAAACTGCCAGCAAAGCAGATTCAAGGAATTGATGTTGTTCAACGAAAAGAGGTTAAGGGAATTGTGTCATATTTAGGACTACCAACGCCGAATTGCTAGGGCTTTTAACAAGAAAGTTAAGTCCAGGAATCTCAAGGAAGAAGACATGGTACTGAAAGATAACTAAGCTCTCATCCATGACCCTAGGGGCAAGTTCTGACCCAATTGGACTGGTCCTTATATCATCAAGTCAATCTGGTCAGGAAGGGCGATTATTCTCATGGATTTAGATGGCGTGGAGTTTTCACAACCGATCAATATAGACAAGTTAAAGAAATACTATCCTTGAGAGGCTCGCTAGACCGAAAACCTGAAAGGGGGACCTAGTCAAAAGTTAGAGCATGAAAAATTAGAAATTTAAAAAAAAAAAAAAAAAAAAAAAAAAAACTGAGCTCGCAAGGTCGAAAACCCTAAAGGGAAACCTTGGCAAAAGTTAGAGCACAAAACTTGAAAAGAAAGATCAAAGCAATAAACTAGGGGCCATAGGTGAGTCAGGCAGTTCTGCGTCCTCTACTTATACTTATGGAAGTCTCTGCAATCAAAGTTGACCTAACTTGCGCCTTGTCTTCAAGCCAAGCCAAGCACTCACCAGAAAGGGCATAACTGAAGCTAAGGGTAGGGGCCAGAAGTTCTCTCGTCCTCCAAGCAGTGAGGTACAGAGGCAAGTGTGAACCATGAATCAGAAATGAAGCCGGGTATTCCACCTCTTCTTCTAGACAAGTCTGATCATGCCCAAATTGGCATCTGAACCGAAAAGGAAAATAGAACACATAGTGCATAAGGCCAATTAACTGTATACCCGGCTGTCGAGACATGCTGTAGCTCATCTCCATCAAGTTAAACCAGGGGCAACACCAAGTTATGTCAGCCGCAGATCTGCTGCACATCCAATCACACCACCATCCCTCTGAAGGGAAGTCCACTACCCTTTGGCGGAAAAAGTAAGCTCACGTTGAATACTCGGGGCAAGGGTCCACCAATTTTAGCTTATCCATGAGCCATACCTGGGAAGGGATGAAAAATAAGAGAGATTAAAGAATAGAGAGATGTACATTGAGAAAAAGGTAAGAAAGGGGGTTTTGAGATAAAAATAGAGAGTGAGTGCCAAGTGACGTGAGGACTATAAGTAAGAAAGGGTGGGAAACAATACCTAAAGAAGTGGTGGACTCCCTACAAACCAGGTGGTCTTTCATCGATGAAAAGCATCTAAACCCACCAGGGTCTTGGCTAGTGCCAGACCAATGCAACTCTTGCCCTCTTTCAGGCATTGAGCCACCTCAATCAACCTAATGCTAGCTCCGCCACAACTAGGGGCAAGAAGGAAGTGTGCGAGTAAGCATAAGTAGAGGGCATGTTGTCAATAACCTCGCCAAAGGAGGTCACCTCTGTCTCCAATGACAAAAAACCGATGAATCAAACCTGGGATGTCCAAATCCCCATCATGAGCCAAGGATCGAGCCTCATGCAAAGTAAGCCCACACATTCGTCCCAAAGCCTGAGCATGGCCAAAACGGGGCTAAGGCATGATTTCTTCGTTGCGCCGGAATTCCATCAATGCTTGAAATTCTTCAAGTGTTGAACACATTTCTTGTGATCCAAAGCGAAATACATGTGTAATCGGGTTCCAACATTGAACAGCGGCATGGAGGAATGGAAAACAAAGCGAAGTGCAGCTCAAAGGAAAAAGGGCGTTTAGGCTGAAACTGCGAAAGTTCACCTTTTTCGAGCCATCAAAAGTGGCTATCCAGTCTCGGAGCCTATTATTGAGCAAAATCTCCATCTTGAGAGAAAAATATCAAAGATTTGCTATTCTGCCAGAAAAAACAACTTGGGCGCACCTTTTATAGACTTAGAGAAGAAATAGTGGATGATAGCTGGATCCCATTGACCGACATCATTTTTGGGACCGGCCGTGCCTCATTAGAGCCCGGCCATGCCTATTTGGACCCAGTCGGGTCTAAATGATGGCCCAGATCAGAGCAGTTGCAGAAAAGGCTGGTTTTTGCCTTAGTTTACTATGGTTGTGTTTTGAGTCTTGTTTTGTTTGTATTAAGTGTTTTTTAGTCTTTTCAAATTGTTTTCATTATGCTTTCCTGTGATAAAGTTGTATTTTACATTTTGTCCGGTTGTAGGTTATTATCTGATTCAAGAATGAATTCAAGGGCAAGTATTCATAGTTATAAAAAACTTGTACAAGATTGTCATGTAGAGGTTATGCCATTCATCACATGTCACGTCATGCAAGAGGACTTAGAAAATATTCTTTCCATAAACTGGTGGGTCTAACCCCGATCATCGTTTTACAAAACAACAAAAACAAAAAACAAAAAAACAAAAAAAAAGTTTTCAAAAGTAAAAAAAAAAAAAAAAATGTCTATTTGAAGCTAGTTCTTAGCTACAAAGCAAAAGAAAAGAAAAGCAAAGCAAAGAAAATCAGCAATCCATCCTCGCTCTCTTCTTCCTCGGCTGCGGATGAGATACGTCACTATCGTCGTTAGGGCTGCTGGACTGCACGTCAACCTCATCCCCCTCCTCCTCTGGGGTCATGTACTCATCAAAGGACTCCTCAGAGGGTGAACACTGTCTCACTCAGCCCCTCCCCCGATCAGCCCATCCTATGCCTCTCATTGGGCCCCGTCTCTCTCTCCTCCTAGCTGGAAGAGGTCTTACAGGTGCAGCTGGCACCGGCTCAAGCTGAAAAGAGTACAAATATCGGAAAAGACCAACAAAATTATGAGTGAGATTGTAATGACCGTAAACTAGGGGCAAAGTGTACCTCGATCCCATGGGTGGCTAGAGCAATCTGCCTCATCCGCACATCAGAAGCAGTATGTCAACTGTCCAAAGGAGATCATCCACATACCCCACAGGCACCTACAAAAGAGGAAAGATTTGAGAACATGAAACAAAATAATAGAGCACAGAGGGCAAAAAGTAATAAAACACAGCGGAAAGAAATAAGAAAGTACAGTGGGCAGAAATATAAAGAAGTGTATACCTGCTTGATGCCAGGAGCGATCACCAACCTGTAATCCCTCTCATCAATGTGCTCAAGGGGGATCTACTCGATCACCCCATCTAGTCATATGTATACAGCCTCTGTTGGTATCACAAGAAGCCCAGGAGCGGGAGCTGCAGCAGGAACCCCTTCAACGGCAACGGCAGCAACCTCAAGAACGGCATGAACCACACCCTAGGTAAAAGGCACCAGCACTCGAGTTTGTAAGAAGCCAGTGAAGTTTCCAGCCCCATGATACCAGTCACCGTCCTCTCCCTGCATGAGGTAATCTATCAAGGGCCCGTCTTGGATGTCGTCGGCTATCCTCATATCGAAAAGAGGAGGATGTGGGACGTCAGGATCAGCTTGGCCCCGGGTTTGGCAAATGGATCACTCCCCCAAATAGTATGCCCTGCTGAAAGGGCCCTCAAATAAAATCTGCACAGTGGAGGCCTCTCATGCGGCAGCATAAGTCACCCTCGACGCCAAAGGGATGCCCGTCCAAGGGTGCCAATTAACCTGTGAACAGAAGATACAAGACAAGAATTAAGTATCCAGGGTTGAACAGCAATATGGAAACAACAGTATGGGAACAACGGTAGAAAGTAGTAAAAGAGCAAGATTAGAGATTTTGTTACCCTATCTGCGATGACAATGTCGAAGAAGCGGCGGAAGGAAGTCTCGGGCTACGTAGCGGCACTGCTCGAATCAACAGTTGTAGTACCGGGAGCAGGGTACTAACAACTCAATTGGCCTCACTAGGACCGGAGCTAGAGAAGTGAAATACGTGTAAACCCATAGCAGCAAAAAGAGAAATATAAGGGAAGTAGATGAGCAAATATAAACAAAAAATGCAAAGCAAGTATAAGTAGGGAATGTAAAGATGAACAAAAAAGTAAGTGTGAAGTGTACCTCCCAAACCCTCCAGTAGCCGCCAAGTGAATCCACCTTACAGCGAGATACAGAACTCATGTAATAGTACAGAGTGGCCAGGCCAACACCACCCCATCATACTTCATCAAGATTGTTGTTTTCCTTGGCAGGTGCACCTGATGTTCACACCGTCTTGTCCTCCTTTTGCGTGAGACGCGTCAGGTTTTGTTTTTCCCGGTTAAAAACATCAGGTGCGCCTGGTGTTCACACCATCTTGTCCTCTTTTTGCATGAGACGCGTTAGGTTTTGTTTTTCCCAATTAAAAACATCGGTGCGCCTAGTGTTCACACCATCCTCCACCCCCTCTGCGTGAGACGCAGTTTGACATGGAGCATTTTGCCCTTCCTATGTGAGACGTAGTTAGGCCTACATTTTCTTACATCTTTTCTACGTGAGACCTAGTTTGGTTTGTACTTTCTTTGTCCCTTTCACATGAGATGTGTTTATTGACTCACTTCTTTCTGTGTGAGACATGGCTGGATTTGTTTTGCTTTGATTTATGCTTTCGTTCAATGTTGCATTCTTGTTTTGATTGTAGCATTGTTTTATTGCTTGATATTTTCATTCAAATGTTTCATTGTATGATCATAAGTTATTTTCTGAATTTCATTTTGCATTTTGCCCCTAAACTACGCAAGTTTGATTCCTTGCAAAATGATACGTAGGCAACCTTCGAGTTCAACCAATTGTATTTTGATCTATTTTCTTGCCCAAGTCTAACGGCCTCATCAAATGGGTCGTCTTTGGGTTTTGACATTCACTCACATCATTGCATGACTCGGAGCTCTGTCAAAGAGGGGCAACTGTAGACACCCCATTTTTTACCGCCCTTAAGACTCGGGTACTTTGTCTTGTGCACTCGATAATGAAAGTTACATTGTGTATGATTCGAATTCTCAATGAAGGAATCCAAGATCGAGCTCTGAAACGATCCCAACACCTTCATATTTACACTATTCTTACCTCAGAGGTCCCTTTTTAAACATTGTGCCACCCTACACTAAGCCTGAAGCAGAGGAACAGGAGAGCACATTAGGGCCCGGCCGTGCCTCATTGGGAGTCGGTTGTGGATATTTGGGGCCTGTAGCTCAACTTTTTCATGCCCCCTTTCTAAAGATGAAGAAGCCCTACAGTATCGGACTCTCGCGGTTCTGAATCTGATCTCACAAGTGCAATATGAAATAGATAATCACCAAAGAGCCCTAATCCGGCAAATCTTTTTGGAAAATCGATTTTGAATCAAAAATGCCAAAAATAGACTGCTTTTCTAGATATAGAGTCACTACCTAAATATTTTTTGGAAAAATTTAGAAAACCCATGACTCGTGCCAAAGGCCATATATCCGTCGTCACCAAGATTGTCTCGGCTCGGGAACTTAGGTACGAGAGGGAAAGGTCATGAATTGAGCACCCCCGCTCGCCCGATCAAAGATCGACCTCTACTAATCATGATATGAATCTTATTTACATTATATGCTCTTGTTCCGGTTATTAGGCTAGCATTACTATGTTATGTACACACACACAAGTATAGACTAATTACACTTGATTCATTTTTTGTTTTGAAAATTGTTTCGAATATGTATCACTTGAAAAAGTGATCGCATATGAACATTACTCAAATTATTCCAATTCAAGCAATTAGCCTTCATCCACAGGCATTCAAGCAGTTTATCAATTAAGGACTTAGCCTTATGGCAAGTATGCTAGACATGGCAACAATCACATTCATGCAATTATACTAAAGCAAGTAAAGGCTTACCTAGTACTCCAAGCCAAAAAGATGAAAGAGTTAGGAAAAATGCGTGATCCTAACTTATGCAATATGACTAATGCAACACATGCGATATGTAATCTAAATAGGCTCGGCTACTAACATGGTATATGAAGCAATTTGATAACATGTGGTCTAAGCACGTATTCAAAGAAGTATAAGCAATAACAATGCAAGTTAGAATGATGAACCAAGCCTCGGTGCATGCAATACAAGTGAATGCAAGGCATGAGTATGCCAATCAAAACATGATACCCTAAACTAACCATCATAAGCTAGTAAATAAAAGAGAAAGACATGGGGTTGGAAGACATACACGTTATTACAAGATTGCGCTCTCACGAAGGAGAGTTCGAATAAATTAACTAGCTAACTACTTAAAGCTAAACTAATTAATTAATTATTACAAAATGAAATGAATAAATAGCTAAACTATTTAACTAATTATTACAAACCGAATTAATTAACCAACTATTCCAGCTAATTAAAATAATTACAACACAAGACAATTAGCTATTCTAACTAATTAATTACAAAACCACTATTTTAAGCACAACACTAATATAGACAACACGGGTCCCGAGGATCGATGGAGGGCTCATGCATGAATGCGGTTTCTACCTGAGAAAGGCACTGTTTCTACTGCCGAATGTCTCTGTTGCACAGTAGAACACTTGCATTTATTTCCACCTCCAGACCAACTATGTTCTACTTCAGGAGAAAACTGCTTGATTTTGCACTAGTGGTTGGCAAGGGGCCTGTCGTCCACTGATGACGGCCTGCCGGCCACAAAAGATGGCCTGCTGGCCACCAATAGGAGCCTACTGGCCACTGATGATAGAACTTTCCTGCTGCAACAGAGAGCAAACAAGGTAGGGACAGGGTATTCTTAAGGGTTTGTTTGCACAATTTACCCCTCCTTACCATGAACAGATCAAAGGAGTAGTAAAGACTTGATTCACAAACCATCAATGGAAGCAATTTCATTACATGATGGCCTATGAACCAAAGTGTGCAAGTTCAATGAATGCAACAAAACAAGACTCTCAAAACCACCTCCCTATCATGAAAGATCAAGGGAAGTAGTTGACAATAAATCTTGAACAGTTTATATCACTAATAAGTATGAAACGACTCAAAACTCAAGGGTTCAATTAACTTCTGATTGAACCCAAACAAGTTATTATCTTACACCTTTTTTTTTTAGCCTCAATTTTATTACTTCATTTTAGATTACCATCCATTCTTTAGTCAATTAAGTCCAAATGGTGAATTTTAGTCCTCTAATGGAAAGAGGGCTCAAACCAAGAGTTGCTTTGGGCATGAAAGAGACATCATACCGTTGGTAATGAACCCCCAAAAGGGATTAAACCATTAAGCATGACATCTCAATCTCATGCTTAAACAAACAAGTTGTTTGAAACCACTTTCAAAGCAAAACAAAAGCCAAGAAAGGAGGGAGGTTGCAAAGGTGATTAAGAGTGATCACAAGTATGGAAAGACATAAATAAACACAATCAACTCAAATAAGATGGTGTCTAAGGCCTAAAACACCAAACTCGTCAGGACAATTACACTACAAGTATGCAAAACAAAGCTCAAATGCAACAAACACTTAAAGACAGTCCTAAAAAAAAGTCTAAAAACAGTCCTAAAACATTTTGGAATTAAGACAAAAATGGCTAGAACAATAAGCTAAAACATAGATCATGCTAGACTAGTAAGCAAAACACAAGGAGGGAAGGCTAACCTCGCCAACTTTGGACTTCAAACCATGATTTTAGCCATTGAAATAGCTCTGAAAAAAAGTGTTTAAAAGCTCAAAAAAAGATAGTGTAAAGGTGGGAAACACAACGGTAAAGGCCTTGAAAACAAGGTATAAAGAAGGGTGAACCACCCCTCAACCTTTATTGGCCTTAAAACCCAAGTTTTAGCCCAAAAATATAGAGTTTTTACAGCCCAAAAATAGTTGGAAAACAGCATGAAAAAGAGTAGATACAACAAGTAAAGAGGCAAAGCCTTATGCTTTTGAAGAGAATAATCAAATTCCAAGCAATAAACCAAGGCAAACACACCCTCAAGAGCTCAAACAAGTCTCTAAGATACCTCAGCTCAAAGATAGAGAGGTTGGGTTAAGAGTGTACAGACAAAGGTGAAGGATATGTAAGCAAGGGTTAAGAAATTTGTAAGAGAGGGAGAGAGAGAGAGAGAGAGAGAATTGTAGAGAGAGAGGAAAAATTTTGCTACAAAATTTTTCTAACACCATGGCAAGAAGGGAGGTCCTCTATATATAGAGAAACAAGCAACTCCCTCAAAAACATCCGGCCATACACGTGGGAGGAGATGCAAGCATCTGTGCAAACAGCTAGCACAGCTGTCACAAAATATCTACAAAAGACATTGGTGGCTGGCAGGCCACATCAGTGGCCGGCAACTAGAAGTGATGGCCGGCAACCCAAAACAGTGGTCGGCAGGCCAGCATAGGTTGCAGGCTTAAAGATCACTGGGTTTGGTCCAAAACAAGGCAATAGAAGTGCAAGGATTGAAAGGTTCAAAGCTGTGGCATTCCGCTAAGAACTTCAAGCACTTGACAAGCACATGTACTTATCATTGGGTATATAAGCGATGACGTCCAAGTCGCAAGGGTCGTAAAAAATGGGATGTCTACAAGGCCAGCCATGCCTTGTTGGCGAGAAATACTGTTCTGGGCGAGAGCCCGCCAGCTGTCTATTTTTGAAGATATTTTCGACCTATTTTGCTCAAATTCTATAAATACGAGGTCATATCTCTGTTTTGAGGGTTGAAAATTTTCAAAAAGCCTATACACTCACTTGAGAGCTCATTCCTTCTTGCCAAGCCATCTTTGAGCAAACTTACCATCCTTGAGCTATATCAATACACCATACGCACCCTCAAACCTTAACCTTGGAGCCTTGGTTAAGCCTTGAGAATCATAATTCAACCTTGAGGGTGTGCTAGGATTGAGTTTGACTTACAAACAAAGCTTGTTCTCTTCGAGAGGTATAAGCTTGTCACCTTTGTTTTTCTTTCATTTCAATTTATCTCTATATTTTTCTTGTGTTCTTGTGTTGTTTTGGATCCTTTTCAAGTGTTGAAACTTGGGTTTGAATAGCTACCAAAGGTAGAAAGGATTAACACCCTTTTTTGCACCTTACTTCATAGCTCACACCCTTGTTTTTTTTACACTCTTTTCTTTGACTTTTAAACTGTTTTTTTTTTTTTTTTTTAGAGTTTAAAAAGTGCTAAAAAACATGATTTGAAGTCTCAAAAGTGGAGGGCTTAGCCACCTCTCCTTGTTCTTGTTTACTAGTTTAGTGTCTTCTTGCTTTTACCTATCTTTTTGTGCTCCTTAAGACACTTTTAGCTACTTTTTTTTGTGCTTTAGGGGCAGTTTAGGCTTGTTTTATTTCATTTAATTAGTTTATGCTTTGAATATTTTGCTTGTTGTATTGTACGTCCTCATGGCTTCGGTTGTTTAGGCTTTAAACACCAAGTCATTCAAGTTGATACCCTTCTTTATCTCATAATTAAATAATAAATCTTGCATAATCATTTCTGCACCCTCCCTCATTGCTTCTTTTCTTTTGTTTAAGAGCTATTTCAAACGATTGGTTGTTATTCAAGGCATGAGAAAGAGATCTAGGCTCAATGGCTTAATCTCTATGGAGGTTCATTGCCAAGGCATAGTCTCTCTTTCCTGCTATAGATCACTTCTCATTTGACATGTCTTCTAGCCTAGTGGACTTAACTCTCATTATTGGACAAATGGATTAAGTAATGGAAAGGACTTATAAAATTGGCTTAAAACCAATGAAACCAACGTAAAGAAAGTGTTTAGAATTGGTTGGATTTGGCCGGACGTTATGTCAAACCCATCGCTTCAAAAATTGTCACTTATCAATTCATGATATGTTGATGAGATTTGAGGCGTGTCTACCTTCCTCTTTGAGTTAAATTCATAATGAGAGGGAGAGGTGGTCATTTTATTGCATTTATTAAATTTTTGTCCGAATTGTGTTCGAAATCATCAAGCCATCAACATGTGTTTGTTAATGATTTTGTAACCAAATCCGCTCTTCTCTCGAAGTTCCATATGACAGAGAAGAGTAGAGGGGACAAACAGGGCTTACGCTGCTCTGTCTACACTATTTTCACCTCAGAGCACAAAAATAGGTTTTGCATGAAATTAGGGCACGACCGGCCTTGTTTGGACTTGGTCGGGCCTCATTGGGGGCCTGCCAGGCTCCAATGTTTGGTAAGCAGTGCAATTTTGGTAGAAACAGAGGGCAGTGGCTAAGGGTGGAACAAAGCAGTCTGGGCAAACAGAGCAGTTTTTGAACACTGTCTTCATCAACACGCATGCGATCTTCGTACATTCTTATTGTTGTTTATCTTAATTTAATTATTGTAATTGTTGTAATTATTATTAGTGTTCTTGTTGTTATGATACTATATTGTTGTAATTATTATTGTCATAATCATAATATCCTTATTGTAATAAGTTACATAGCTAGTTATTCATTTCTTATTTATTCATTCAAATTTGTAATTGTGGGAGCCGAATATGTGGCTAAATCGAAAGGGGTATATTATAGTATTAACATTAACCGGCTGCATCCTGCATGATTAGGATGGGCCGAATACAATACGTAGGCCGATTAAGAAAGGATCCTCGAAGCCGAATAGAAGAACGGGTAATGATTGAAAAGTAGGCCCAGGCCCCGAGGTCCCAAAAAGAATAGATATAAATATAGAAGCAGCGTTCTTGGAAAGGTATGTAAGAATAACTCCACTTAACTTAGTGAACAAGCTTTCTTGACCATTGAGACTGACTTGCCCGTCGGAGTGCTAACCCCGGCACCCCCGACCGGAGTGTTGGTGCTTTTACAGGTGACTAGCTGAGGATCAAGAGCGTCTCCCAGGATCTGAAGAGTATTTCCAAGCCACTTCCCCACAACTGGCGCCGTCTGTGGGAATACTCAAAGTACATCCATGGACGGTGTGACGCAAGATCCTCCGATAGCCATCGACGAGACTACACAGAGAGACGAAATCACTCCGGCAAATATGCTCGGGAAGGAAACCATCGCTGCGAGACGCGCCTTGAATTTTGACTCGCCAACGACTTCAGCGCAGGAGACGATGCAAGCCATCATAGAACAAGCTAAACAGAATGAACAAAGGCTGGAAAATATGATCGCAGAAAACGAACGCCTCCGTCAAGATTTGGCCCTGGAAGTAGCAAAATCCAAAGAAGCCGCGCGCCAAGACCCCGAACGACCCTTGAGGGCAGGTAGACAACGACCTCGAGCCCGACCAAGCGAAACCGATAGTGACTCCAACTCATTATCCACGGAGCATAACAAGGGACGCTCAGACACTTCCAGCTCCTCTGAAAAAAGTCCACACACAAGGAACAAGCGCAGAAGAAGCAGTTCAGACGAAGAGGACCGGCACGATCCTTTTATCCGACGAATTGCGAGGGCGGCCCTGCCCAAGAAGTTCAAAGCTCCATCATTTACTCTCTACGACGGAAAATCAGACCCCACTGATCATATACGTCACTACAAGCAGGCCATGACGTTGCATGCAGACAATGAAGCCCTCATGTGCCGAATATTCCCCAGCAGCTTGGGGCCATTAGCTGTCAGATGGTATTACAAGCTGGAGCCGGCTTCGATCAGAAGTTTCCATCAATTACAAAAATCCTTCAGGGCCAGGTTCATCACCAATGAGGTACAGCCGAAACAGGCCGACTCTCTCTGGGCTCTGCAAATCCAACCAGGAGAAACGCTGAGAGCATATTCGGCGCGATATTGGGAGTGCTTCAATCTCGTTGACGACGCTTGCAACGACTCCATGGCCGTCACCGCCTTCAAAATGGGACTACATCCCGACAGTGCTCTTCGCAACTCCCTGACCAAAAGACCCCCCAAAACAGTCTGGGCGTTGATGAAGAAAGTCGAAGAGTATTGCAAAGTGGAAGACGATGCCTTAAGGATTAAAGCCAGACAAGTGTCCTCCAAACCGGCACCTCCTGAAATTGCTCAACCAATAAGTTCCGTGCCACCTCCGAGCCCTGAGTCGTGACAACGTGCTAAACGAGACAAAAAGTGGGACTATCGCCGATCGAGTAATCAATGCTCCCACCCGACGAATGAACAATTGCAAGTCGACAGTAGACGCTCGAGGTGCGCCGACAAAAAGTACACGGAACTGTCAGAGCCAATCACCGCGGTAATGACCAAAATCCAACACCTTCCATTCTTCAGATGGCCGTCAAAGATGGTGGGGCCACCCGATACACGACGAAGGGACCGGAGGTGCGAATATCACAAAGATCACGGCCACGAAACAGAGAGTTGCTACGCATTAAAAGATCACCTGGAAGAACTGGTGCAAGACGGCCGACTGCAGCAGTATGTGAAACAGGGAAAGCCAACCAAGGCATTAGCATTGAGGCAGGACTCTCCCCCACTTGGCGTGATCCATGTAATTTACAGCCTGCCTACACCCCCAGCCGTGCACACAATTCGATCGCATCCAACTCTGCAGGGGCACCGTATTTCGACTGACCGGTCCGAACAAGCTCCAACAATTGCCTTCAACGACTCCGACTTCAATGACGCAACGACTTCCCACATCGATCTGTTGGTCATTGGATTACGCATAAACCGGTTCGTCATTGAACGAATTCTGATAGACCCAGGGAGTAGTTCAAAGGTCATGTACTACCAAGCTTTCACCAAGCTCGGCCTCAACGAGTCGGATCTATCTCCGGCGCCTCACCCACTGTTCGGCTTTAATACGAATCCCGAATATCCATTGGGCAAGGTCACATTACCTGTTCGAGCGGGTTCCAGAACGGTCGAAGCGGAATTCCTGGTCGTGAAGCTCCCATCGCCGTATAATGCCATCATGGGAAGAAGCTGGCTACATCTCATGAAGGCCGTCCCAAGCACCTACCATCAAATCCTGCGTTTCCCAACAACCCACGCATTGAAGAAATACATGGTTCCCCCCAATCGGCACAAGCTGAGTTCTGATGAAAACCCTATCACTGACCCGATCTGTGGGCTCTGATACCTGTAAATATATTTCGCCTCTGTAATACGAACTATTTTTCCTCGCCCCTCAAAATCATATGTCAATTCCCAGTGGGGCACTCGCCAGGATTGGCCAAATCAAGTCTCCGGATTCGGAGCGCCCTTCGTGGATATCACGATCGGCCAAATCAAGTCTCTGAACTCGGAGCCCCCTTTGGCGCATAACGCCTTAGGGCCGATTAAGTCTCTGAATTCGGAGCCCCCTTCGGCGCATGATGCCTTAGGGCCGATTAAGCCTCCAGATTCGGAGCGCCCTTCGTGGATATCACGATTGGCCAAATCAAGTCTCCGGATTCGGGCGCCCTTCGTGGATATCACGATCGGCCAAATCAAGTCTCCGAATTCGGAGCCCCCTTTGGCGCATGACGCCTTAGGGCCGATTAAGTCTCCGGATTCGAAGCGCCCTTCGTAGATATCACGATCGGCCAAATCAAGTCTCCGAATTCGGAGCCCCCTTTGGCGCATGATGTCTTAGGGCCGATTAAGTCTCCGGATTCGGAGCGCCCTTCGTGGATATCACGATTGGCCAAATCAAGTCTCCAGATTCAGAGCGCCCTTCGTGGATATCACGATCGGCCAAATCAAGTCTCCGAATTCGGAGCCCTCTTTGCCGCATGACACCTTAGGGCCGATTAAGTCTCCGGATTCGGAGCGCCCTTCGTGGATATCACGATCGGCCAAATCAAGTCTCCGAATTCGGAGCCCCCTTTAGCGCATGACGCCTTAGGGCCGATTAAGTCTCCGGATTCGGAGCGCCCTTCGTGGATATCACGATTGGCCAAATCAAGTCTCCGGATTCGAAGTGCCCTTCGTGGATATCACGATCGGCCAAATCAAGTCTCCGAACTCGGAGCCCCCTTTGGCGCATGACGCCTTAGGGCCGATTAAGTCTCCGAATTCAGAGCCCCCTTCGGCGCATGACGCCTTAGGGCCGATTAAGCCTCCGGATTCGGAGCGCCCTTCGTGGATATTACGATTGGCCAAATCAAGTCTTCGGATTCGGAGCGCCCTTCGTGAATATCACGATCGGCCAAATCAAGTCTCCGAATTCGGAGCCCCCTTTGGCGCATGACGCCTTAGGGCCGATTAAGTCTCCGAATTCGGAGCCCCCTCCGGCGCATGATGCCTTAGGGCCGATTTAGTCTCCTTAAGGCCGAATGGGCCCCGGGTTCAAGCCTCCAAATATGGAGCCCGCTTTAGTGCCTCAAAGGATTATTGCATTAATCCGTTCGGCCATACTAATCGGTCTACAGTGCTAAGCGCTAATTACGTCTCCGAATCCGGAGCAAATGTTGGCACGAACAAAAGATATTGATAATTGATCCTATGCAACACGCTAGAACAGATCATACATTCGAAGTAATGTGCTTTAGTACACAAGCAAAACTCAGAATAACACGCAAATATATTTAAAATAAAACCATTTATTTGATTAAACAGTTGTTACATAAACACAACCCCCATTCGAGCATTACAATATCGAAAGCAAAAAAGGAACAAAACGCGCCGGTAAAGCAGCTTCGCCGGATCGACGACCGTCGCCCTAAACCCCTCCACGGCGTGCAATACGTTGAACCAGTTATGCTTAAGCCCACGACTTGCATAGTGCCAAACTTCCCCTGACACCATTGACAATGTCAAGGCAAAGATCCAGGACAAGGAAGAATGAACTTGACAGTTGTTGACTCTCCATTCGGGGTGATTTGCTTCGACGACTTGGAGACTCACAGATCTCAAGCTCTTTGGATGACCTAACTCCCTCACGGGTAGGTTTTCTGTTGCAAACCATCTCAACACCAAACTTGACCAAAGTTTGAGCCTCTGTAACCAAAATCACCATCCCACACAAGGAATGATGAGTCAAGTGCGATTATTGGTGCGAAGCGCCTACTCCTTTTATTCTCAGCAACGACCGCGATCTCGAGGTCCCAATCCCAAGAAAATTTTATTAACGCCAAAAAAACGCATTGGCTGAATAAGACGAGCGTCGATTGACATTCGCCACGACCACCATCCCGACGGCTGGCCGAAACGCGCACTGGCTGGGCCAAAGCGAAATAGATTAATTAAACCGGTCAGCCAAGTCTTCACATGCCGATCACCCTCGACCGGCCCACTAATCCAACTGGCCAAGCATCAATGCGCTGACCCAAGTCAAAGATAAATGGCCGTTGAAATAGCCTCAATAAAACCTTAACGATCGTCACGAATGTGTCGATCCTGCCCATGTGCAGATCCTGCCGATAAGCCCACGTACCGCCGGACAGTTAACAGCTACCTGGGTCGGACAATATTTAGACATTCATTCAAACATTTAAGCAACACGAAATACACATATGCCGAATATGAATGACAACAAAACATTTATAATGAAACGTTCTTTATTCAATAAAACAACAAGTTACATAGTTTCAAACGCGCCCTGCGTTCCAATCTTACAACTATTAAACTCATACGGCGTCACCCTCATCCTCACTCTTCTCAACTTCGAAAGCAGAAAACGGAAAATCTTTATTCCTGTAGCGTGGTGATGCTGAATCAATTCCCGACGCTCGTAGAGCTTCTGCGGCTTGAGATGCCTTGATCCAACCGTGCCTAAACCCACGGTTTTCACATTGGCACACTTCTTCGGCCAATTTTTCCCTGGTTTTCTCGATTCCCACTTTTCGGCCCTCATGGAAACCTTCTCATAGGCCCTCCCCTTCGCGCTCTCTATTGCGAACATACTTGCCGTCTCTCGATCGGCAAGTGCGGAGCTGATAAGCCGACTAGTAACCCTCTCTTCCACAATTGGGTTCGCGTGCGCGGTAGATTGTGCCTGAGCCGCCTTGGTCTTCCTTAGTTCCCGCTCGGCCGCCTCCACACAGGCCTCCAAACTTCGAATACGTTCTTCCTTCTTCTCCATCTCTTGATGGGCAGCGCGTAGTCGCATGCCGACTTCGAAAGCAGTGTAAAGCCCCTTCACCGCGCCGTGAATGCCCTCGCGAAACACCTCGTAGTCCTGTCGACCCAGCATTGATTGCTGAACCTCAGGAGGAAATATTTGTCGGGCAAAGTCGACCGCTACGTCTGGGTCTCGAACGATCGAGTCAGCCTCCGTCATGGGTCTATTCTTCACAAATACCGCAAAGCTTAATGGGCACGGATTCGCGTCAGACCTCCTCTCGACTCGGGACTGTGGAGATTTACCCTGCGATTGCTTGTCTCGCCTGGGCGATCTGCTGCGACGTCGAGGAGACTGACGCCTCTCGCGACCCCTAGAACTCCTACTTCCTGAGCGCGAGGGTTCACCACCTCGATTCATATCTCTGCCCAGCTCAGCTAGGGTCTTCGTTTCCCCTTTACTGTTAAAGAAGAGTCGGTTCGACATTCACGCAATCGGTCTTCTTGCAAGAGCTCAAGTCAGTTGTTTGCCAAGATCATAAAGGATGTACCTTTGTTCACACCCTTCATAGAGGCAGCACGATCGAGGCACTCTCATTAATTGAAGAGCCTGAATCGCCCGTCGCCGACTGAGTCGATGGCAGGGGCACGATTTTACCATCAAGTACCCCAGCCGGCTCACGAATCGATTCTTCAAACCTCTTCAGGAACCGCCTGGGGCAAGGGCAGATTCATCAATCTATCATTCAGGAACCGCCTGGGGCAAGGGCAGATTCATCAATATATATGGCTCAAGTACCCCAGCCGGCTCGTATATTCCTCAATATATACGGCTCAAGTACCCCAGCCGGCTCACGAATCGAATCGATTCTTCAAACCTCTTCAGGAACCGCCTGGGGCAAGGGCAGATTCATCAATCTATCCTTCAGGAACCGCCTGGGGCAAGGGCAAATTCATCAATATATACGGCTCAAGTACCCCAACCGGCTCACGAATCGAATCGATTCTTCAGACCTCTTCAGGAACCACCTGGGGCAAGGGCAGATTCATTAATATATACGGCTCAAGTACCCCAGCCGGCTCGTATATTCCTCAATATATACGACTCAAGTACCCCAGCCGGCTCACGAATCGAATCGATTCCTCAAACCTCTTCAGGAACCGCCTGGGGCAAGGGCAGATTCATTAATATACTCGGCTCAAGTACCCCAGCCGGCTCATGAATCGACTCTTCATAATTCTAATCCAGTCGGCATGTGAAGGACGAATCAATATTGCCACTAGATATTCAACCTCTAAAAGCTGAAACTCAGCAACAATTTTACGCAAAATAGCGAAAGACATCACAATGTTTCATTAACATAACCACACAAATTGTGTACGAGTAGAAGTGAAATTACAAGGAAATTTTCATTAATAAATTGCGTACAAGATAGCAACCAATTTATACATGAAAACTACCCTGAACCAACAAAACTCTACCAAACAAATATCAAAAACTTACACAAAAATCAAAAAACTTAATAAATTTGGAAACGCCTCCCAAATCACTCCTCAGTGTCGGATTCAAGTGGCTCAACATCTACTTGCTCGTAAGGAATTGGCACAGCCAACGTAACCCCAGCGGTAGCAAGGGCTTTGAGCCACCCGTGTTTGAACCCCCGATTCTCAAATTTGGGAACTTCATCAACATATTCCGTAAAGGCGGCTCTTTTTCCTGCCTCAAAAGCCTCCGATTCGGCTTTCTCCTGGGACGCCTTGAGCTCCTCTAACTGAGTCTTCGCCTCGGCAAGTTTGTCTTTAGAGAGCTTGAGCGACTCCTCACTCGCACTCACTCTAGCCTCAGCATCAGAACGAAGCTGTTCAGCAGTGCGAGCCCTCTCCTTCTCCGCTTCGGCTTGTGCGCTCTCCATTACGGCTCTCATTTTCTCAAACTCGGCCCTACTCTTCTGACCGTCCACTTCTGTTTGCAAACGGTCAATTCTGCCAAGAGCATCGTGCAAGCGGCAACCTAAGTCGGCGATCCTACCGACGGTCTGCAAAAACAAGTGATCGTCAGATACCCTTGTAAAAATGGATTCAAGCAAATTTAATACCTACCAGAAGTGCCGACTGCGCAGACAGGGCTACGACCAAAATATCTGGCGCGGCGCAAAAGGCCGCATTGTCCGCCGGCAAGGAAATTGAGGCCGCCAGGCTCAATGCAACGGCCGGATCCTCAATGGCCGAAGCGTTGGAAGAAATCGGCGTATCTCTGATCTTTGGCTGAATTACGAAAGGAGCAACCACGTCCGATTCTTCGAGGCGAGGCTGTTTGTTAGCAGGGCTAATTTCTGAACTAGCCTCCTCCTCGGCGCCACGTTTTTGGCCGCGCTCCTCCAGAATCAGCCGTTCTTCACCGGCCTGCTGTTCAGCTTTTTCCGTGTCGACCAGTGTAACCTGAGCCGTTCCTTCAATAATGGGTATAGAGGCCTTAGCCAAGCTGGCATCAGATTCGGCGGCCTCGGCCTTTTTTTGAGCAGCCATTCGCTCGGCATTTCTCTTACGCGCCATTTGCGCAAGGCTTTCCTTTGCCATACCTTCGAAGAAGTCGCCGGGATGATCTCCCAAATTCTCTAAAATATCTTCGGAAGAGAACTCTGCCCGACCCGAAGCGGATGGTGAGGAAGGCTGGTTGAGTCCGGCAGCCTCAAACGCCGAACGCACGGCTTCGTCGACCTCTTCGGCCTCCTCAGTGAGTTCTCTGGCCAGATCGGCAACTACTATCACTGGCTCTGCGTCTTGCCCCGAATCAGAAGCTTCCAGACCAATTTGCCTAAGGTTCTTGTAGCTGGGGAAGATAAGAGCCGAGAGGTTCTAATCGCCGGATGGAATCGGAATGCTGTCCGCAGCCGAGAACGTGGTATAAGTCGGTTCGTACCGAAGTAAAATGTGGGCGGCTCTCCCTTGTTTTTGCACGTTTTGGCGGCCGAAGTAGTTGAGTGCAGTCTTAATGTCCCTGAGGACCGCGTCGTCAACAGAAGTCAGAATCTTCTTTAATTTATTACCTGCAAAAGATGAGAGATTAAGGAAAGAGAGCCGATTAAAAGACAGATAAACAAACATAAGATACTACTTGGCAACCTGGATCACCCTTATGTCTGGGAATGGGGTCTAGGCAATCTTCGCCCTCAGCGAACTCCCAAATACCTCGGACATTGACCATTACATCGTCAACCCTCTTACCAGAACTGGCAAGCATAGTCACCAAATGATGGTCAGTATCCTTGGCCCTAAGGAAGTACCGCCCCAGCCAACCGGAGGATTTGACTAAAGCATAGCAGTGCCGAATGGCCGGAATTCCGAGATTGATCCTAAGGCGTCGATTCAATTCTATAATCCTCATAATGATTCGAAAGAAATTTACATTGGGTTGAGAAGGAATCAGACTCCAATAGCGAAGGACGGCCCTAAGCAATGGATGTAGGGGGAAACGAACTCCGCCCTCCGCAATGGACAGGAGAGGGAATACGATCGTATTCTGATCCTCTCTCTCCATATCTAGAGAACTGTCCGTTACAAGAGACAAATGAACGTCATCGGGAATGGAAAAATGTCGCTGGAATCCGGAAATGCGACTCTCAGAAAGGAGGTCTTTCAAATGTTTAGCCATTTCAACGGGGACCCAAGGATTCGTCGAAAGTAAGAACAATAAACAGAGAATAGGACTACAAAGAAAGAAGAAGAAGACTTACGAAGAGTAGATGAGACGAAGATAGACGGACGAAAGTTGCAGAAAATATGAGTGCGAGGGGAGATGCACGCTGGCGGTCCAAACGTATCAGATGATCGACGAAATGTGTATCCAAAAGGACTGAAGTTTCAAATCGCAATAAATGCGAAAGACGCATGAATAGGGCGAGAAAGTATAATGATAAACGAAAAGGCGTGCGCCTCCTGACATCTTCTGACATCTGTCTTGGGGAACGCGAGGTTGCCTGATCAATGATAAGCTTTTCGAATTCTAGACCAAACACGCCGATTAACTACCGTCAATGGGGAGTTCGGGGGGTAATTGTGGGAGCCGAATATGTGGCTAAATCGGAAGGGGTATATCATAGTATTAACATTAACCGGCTGCATCCTGCATGATTAGGATGGGCCGAATACAATACGTAGGCCGATTAAGAAAGGATCCTCGAAGCCGAATAGAATAACGGGTAATGATTGAAAAGTAGGCCCAGGCCCCGAGGTCCCAAAAAGAACAGATATAAATATAGAAGCAGCGTTCTTGGAAAGGTATGTAAGAATAACTCCACTTAACTTAGTGAACAAGCTTTCTTGACCATTGAGACTAACTTGCCCGTCGGAGTGCTAACCCCGGCACCCCCGACCGGAGTGTTGGTGCTTTTACAGGTGACTAGCTGAGGATCAAGAGCGTCTCCTAGAATCTGAAGAGTATTTCCAAACCACTTCCCCACAGTAATAAATAGGTAATTTATTTATTATTCATTTGGCTTTGTAATAGTTAGTTTAAATCCGGACACTCGGACGCTCATTCAAACCCTCTTGCACGAGGGCAAAATATGTAATAATTGTGTATGTCTTTCAACCCCCATTTCTTTCTCCCTTTTATTTACCCGCTTACAATGGTAGCATAGAGCATCATGTTTACTCAGCATTTTTCCATGACTTGCATCCACTCATTTTGCATATATGAGGGTTCGACTCATCATTCTAACCAATGTCAAGATCAAAATTCTTTGCTCGAAGACGTGCATCATCGCATGCTTTGAATTGAATCATATGCCATGCTAATAACCAAACTCGTTAGTTGCATAATGTGTGCGTTGCATTAATCATATTGCATTGTTTAGAAGCATGCTTTTTTTTTTTCTAATTACTTTGCTTTATTTGGCTTGGCTTGCCTTAGAGTACTAGGTGAACATTTCTCGCTTTAGCATATTGCATTGTATGTTTGTATTGTCATATCAAGCATATTCCATAAGGCTACGTGCTTGAGTGATATACTTGTTTGAATGCCAGTGGATGAAGGCTTTTTTACTTAAGTTGGAATAATTTGATTAAAAGAAAATACGAGCTCGCTTTTTCAAGTAACATATATTCAAAACACTTTTTCAAAATAAATATAAAATCAAAGCATTCCAAATTTTGCGAATTGGTCTATACTTGTGTGCATCACCTAGTAAAGATAGCATAATAACCAGAATAACAGCATATAACGTAAATAAAAATCACATCATGATTAGTAGAGGCCAATCTTTGATCGGGTGAGAGGGGTGCTCAATTCATGACCTTCCCCTCTCATACCTAAGTTCCCGAGCCGAGACACTTTGGTGATGATGGATAAGTGGCCTTTGGCACGAGTCACGGGTTTCCTAGATTTCCCAAAAATATTTATGTGGCGACTCTGTAATTTGGCAGAGCGGTCCATTTTTGGCATTTTTATTCAAAATTCGATTTTCCAAAAGATTTGCCAGATTTGGACTCATTTGTGTTTATCTATTTCACAATTGCACTTGTGAAATCAGATTCAGAACCACGAGAGTTCGAACTATAGGGCTAATCATATCCGAAAGGAACACGAAAAGCAAGCTACAATTTGTAATTTAAGTAAATCTCAAGGGCTGTATTTGTAATTTACCCTAAATTTAATTATAAATAAACATGGGCCAATGAACCCAACTAGGCCCAACTATTGTGAATGGCTTCAACTTTGGAGCAGAGAAGTTAAACAAGTGACCTCCCATGTGTGAGGTGCTGGACTTGGAGATTGAACTAACTCAATAGTTATAAAAAATTAAATAAAAAAAATAACTCAAGTTAGTCTTTTATTTTTTTTATGGTAGAGATCGTAATATAGGAGAGAGAAGTGTTGCTTGTGGTTAAACGTGAACTCTTAACCTCATAATTAGTAGCAAGAATTCTAATAACTGAACTAATTTGGTATTTTTCTTTTAGGTCTGACTTCTCTCTAGTCCCAGATCGAACTGGAGAGAGTACTATTGGGCCCGTGGGGCTCACCACGGGTCCCGTTTCAATAATCCGAATAGTTCAATGTGTAAAACTCGTCGAGTACTATATGCCTGTAAAAAATCATGTTGATCGGATATCGATAATTACATGATCAAATTAGTTTTGTATATACATAAAATAAAAAAAAGACGGTGAAAAAATAAACGATTGACAGAAATTTGATCCGATGAAATAGCTATCGATATCCGATCAACGTGATTTTTTACAACCATATAGCACTTGACAAGTTTTATACATTGAACTGATCGAATTACTGAAATATGACCCATGATGGATCTCGATTAACCAAACAGTACCCTCCAATCTGATCTGAGACTGGAGGGAAGCCGGTCCCTTTTCTTTTCAATGCCTAAATTTTGTTAAGAGAGAGAGTAGAAATGGATTGTACATTTTTTTTTTTTTTTTTTTGGGTGTAGCGTTGGAATCTTTTATTTTTGAAGTGATTTATAGAAAAGGGAAGGGATTTGATTTAGGCAGCAACTTGTGTCGTGCTCCTTGTTGGGGGCTCAATTTGGCCCATTATAAAAAATTAATTTAATCAAATATAACAATTATATAATTTAATAATATTTGTTTTAGAAAAAAAAAATTAAACAACAAATATGATTTTGACAATAGACATTTCAATTTTTTAAAGATAAATGTGATTGGTATCCAATTAATCTAACTTTTTGCACAAATGACTTGTTTGACAAATTCTACCAAACGAACAATTTAAATCATTCCAATAGGCACAGAGTGGACACCATAGCTCACAGAAGGGGCCGAGGCACAAGAGGTACTCTAAGCCCAAAGGAAACATAATGAAAAAGAAAGGATCGTTACAGTTTTATTATGATCAAAACAGTTACAAAAGAGATACAGAGATAACTCCTACTCTCCCAAACTATATATATATATATAGAAACATGTCACGAGCAGAAACACTAAAAATACCTTTACACCTCAGTTCAATGTTCATGGTGATGAAGTGTTTTATATAGGTATTTTGTAGCTTTTGATTGTAAACATTTACAACAAACAACAAAATAGTTTATGAAACAAGTTAATCGCTAGACAGCATCATGAAGACCAAAAAGGACAATCATTTTGCTAGCAAAAAATTGTAAACTTATTATTATTTTATAAATGTTTCAGCGCATAGTATAAGGATGCACAACAATTTTTCATTTTTCTTTTTTCTTGTTTTATAAGTAAAGGTTCTATTATCCAAAAACAAAACAAAAGGAGAAATTATTACAATGCAGCTCAAGACACGTACCCTTAGGTATACATGGCGGATAGGGCACCCTACTCAGTTCCATCACATTTGTAGACGACAAATTTCTCCAAGAGGCGCTTACATTTATCACAAACTATTGTGTCTTTCAATCCTTCATCAAATTGTATAATATTAGAGTGACTGCAAGGCTCAACAAGAAGAGGTGGTCGATTACACACAAGATTTATGTGGTTCACCCCAAAATTAGGCCTACTTAAGGCTACAGATCACAAGTGAGTAAATACCCTTATTTCAAAATTCGGGGTTAGTGTCCAATACTTATCATGATCCACATTTTCCAGCAAGTAGTTCATTTTAGCATTGAAAGGCTTCCAAAGGTTTCGAAGAACATTTACCTATCAGCTTATAACAAACATCCACCTGCCGCCTGAGGTGACTGCTTATGGTGCTCAACCTACCCACCAAGCTTGAGAGCTCCCATGAAGCAATTGTTATTGAATTTGAAAGCCTGTAAAAAAACCAAAAAAAAAAAAACAAATTACATCATTATAGCATACAAAATACCAGTCACAAAAATTAAATATTCTTCATTGGAAATAAATTGAATTCATCACATTCATAATTATCTTGTGATCCCTTGAATATTCATTAGAAACGATAAAAGTAGACAACAGAATTCAGCATGTGGTGACCAGATTAAAGAGAAGGAATATGCACTTGCACATTTTTCATGGCTCTCAAGTCTTTGATT
Organism: Camellia granthamiana; assembly: GCA_036172215.1. Taxonomy (NCBI): domain Eukaryota; kingdom Viridiplantae; phylum Streptophyta; class Magnoliopsida; order Ericales; family Theaceae; genus Camellia; species Camellia granthamiana. The sequence goes on along the minus strand of CM069912.1, from coordinate 119,126,053 downwards.
TGGGAAGAGCATATCAAGGCACTTCTAATGATCCAGTAAGTAGCCATGTAGATCTGAGACTTTGTAGTGCCAATTGCCTCACCGTCCAAGATCATATGATTCACCGGCAATTCTTCAAACTCAATGATGCACTTTGTCAAATCTACAATCGTTTTCATCAACACATTCAAGACCTTAAAAAGATGCTTCAACAAGCACAAGTCCTTGGGCAACTGCTTTAGCAATGCAATAGATGCTGCCAAGGGATTTCAAGGGTAGAGCTACATTATGAGCCAAAATTCACCATAGCTTGTTGCAAAAGCTGATAGCACTAAAACTACTTTTGCATCCCATTTGTAATGCCCTAGCATGTCAAACAAGACAATTGTCTTTGCATGTGGATTCCCACCCATGGAGTATTTGAAGAGTATTTGCAGTCAAAATTGGTATTATGCATCCATTATTCTATATGACATAGGATCCTCTGTTTCAAATTTTCCTTTTCTCCTATTCCAAAATACTCATAACTATTGGATCATGTTTCAGGATTTCCGCATCTTGAGATTCTTATATGATATAATATTTGTGAGTGTTTTTAAACAAGAAAACATAGATTTGGAGGTAGAAAATCCTTAGCCAATTCTATATATGCATACAACAAAAATACCGATCTTGATCCTCTCCATTACATCATCAATGGTTGTAAAAGAGTCACATCAAGATACCTTTATTTCATTCAAAAAATAGTTCAGGAGAATTTAAAATTCAAAATAACATAGCAATTACATACTGTTGATTTGAATTTTAATGACATGTTGCAACCTTATGCATTGTAATGGAGATCTCCATTATAATCATGTAATGGAACGATCTAAATCCCAACAACACTATGTACCCTGCAAATACTCCAAAAATATGTCCAGAATTTTAAATGTGTATCAGATTTATTGTGTGTGACCGTACACCAAATTTAAACCTATGCCATAGATTAAAATTTTGGGCACTTTTCTGAATATTTTTTTCTCGGAACATAGAATTCTAGTGCATATACATAAGAGAAAGGCAGAGGGAGAGGGAGAGGGAGGAAATTACCCCGTCTGAGACTTTATAGATCCCAGTGTTTCTTCTGACCCAACCTCCTCAACGTTGCATATGTCACTCTTTGCAATGGCACCATCATGTGCATCAAAAACCTGAAGCAAGGTCTTTGGTGCTAAGTAAACATTCGAAGTGGACTTTAAGCTATCCATTCAATTGTGCTTAGTAGTGTGTAGAATATTTGAATGCTGAGCTTCGTGAGGTTAGTTAGTAACAGTGGGGCTGCAATGTAAGCCTTAATGGTTAACAACTTTGATTAACTGTGACCCACCAATTCAGACTGATTAAACGGGCAAACCATTACAAATTCAGAAGTTGTCAATCCTCCTTTATTTGAATCAAATGAAAAACCATAAACTTATTCTCGTTTTCTTTGTCAACGTCAGTAGTTCTTCAGTCTACTCTCGTGTCTCTGACGTTCATGATCTGTATCATGGTGCAATATACTTTATTAAGGCACCGAACCCTTGAATGCAACGGCTGGTTTTTACTTGCTAGGAAGTTCATGGCCAAAGAAAGTATCTGCTTCCATCGGTATGTATAATCGCAGAGATACAAATGGTGGATATAGGAAAGATACAATTTTCTCTCTCAACGAATTCTTTGGAAAATTACGTTGGTAGTTCCACTATTTTGATCCTTGTATCATTTTGATCCCTGTAATTTCAATTGGTTCGATTTTGATCATAAATTTATAATTTTGTCTCAATTTAATCCAATTAGTTACAAATGTTAGCATTTTTCAATAGAAAATACATACATAAGTGATCATAAATTTATTATGTTTTTAGAGGAAAAAAATACACTCGGTATTCTTAGTAAATTAATTTCAACCAATTTAGTGGTTATTTTCTATCAAAAACATTAATAATATTATTAATTGGACCAAATTGATACAAAATTTAAAATTAAAGGTCAAATTGAACCAATTGAAAATATAAGAATCAAAATGACAAAAGAAGAAAAATGTAGGGACTATTAGTGTAATTTGCCCCTAATTTTATGAGTGTAGATAAATTTAGAAGTCATATTTTATAAATCTCCAGTATTTTTCTAAATTTTAAAATAACGTAAATTATACCTTCCCAATTAAGTTTTAGCCCTTCATTTCAACCCATATTTTTTTCCGCTTCTAGTTCCTACCGTTAGATATTTGGGCACTAGGAAAATTTTAAATTTTAGAGATGAAAGCCGGAAAAAAAAATTTTAAAGCCCAAAATGAAAAAAAATAAAACTTAAGTAAAGTAAAATGTAATTTTTTCCTTATTCACTATTCACTTGTGTAATCAAAGGTCATCTCCAACCCTTGGTCATTGTTACTCAGCAAAATTTTGAGTAAAATATTTATTTGGTATAAATCACAAACAAACTCGAATACGGTATAAATAAGTTTCACTAATGGTAGAGTGGTAAATTTGAGTCACAAAATAATCTTAAAAATTTTGAATAAACATTTGAGTCTCTTAAATGGTAAAAATTTGAATAATTTGGTATAAGTTTGGGCCTAAAGTGTATTTTGAGTATTTTTATCTAAATTTAAATAAGGATTGAAGATGATGTAACAAAAGTACTACACATTCATTCATTAAAGTCTTCCTCCTATGAGTCTATTTGGTTTTTTATTTTTCAAAAATAATTTTTTGAATTTTTAATTTGTATTTTTTTTATTTTTAGTATTTTTTTATTATTTTAAATATAATTAATTTAGATACACTTAAAAAGTAAAATATTTATAAAAAATCCTTAAAAAAAGCTAATAATTTTTTTTTTAATTTTTTTTATTTAGTGAATTTTTGTAAAAAAAAATACAAATTTGATAGCTTTTAAATGTATTATATTAATTAGATCTAAATAATAAAAATAACTAATTAAATAATATTTAAAAAAATCATTAAAACAAACTGAAGACTCTGAAAACTCTAAACCAATCAATAATTCTTCTTGTATATTGGGAGCATAAAGTTGTTAGTTAAGAAGTAACTATAAATTATTAAATTATTGTATCTATTTTTTGCATATTTTTTTTGTAAAATATCAAAAAGATAACTAAAATCGTGAATATAAAACTAGTTGAAAATATCTATAAGAAACATTATTTTGCCCCCAAACTATCACTAAAACATCAATTCAACTTCTATTTTGTTAATAATATCAATTTTATTCCTAAATTTTTTTATTTTGAATCAATTTTACCTTTACTGTTAGCTACCGTTTATAACGGAAGTTGTTAACACGGCATTAAAATTTCGTTTGAAATTTTATTTTTTGCACAAATAATTTTTACTACTCCCTACATTCTAAAATATTAGTTCTTTGTTTCATTTTTTATTATCTCAAAATATTAGTCCATTTTCAAAAGTCAATAACTAAAATAACATGTATTTTCTATTTTGTCATTCTTTTAAATTTATTAATACTAATATTTTTGAAAAGGTAATGCTAGGGATACCAAATTTTCTACCAAATAAATGACCTAATGTCTCACATGGATGTGGGGTAGGTAATTTTGTGGACCTCACACCCATGCGAGGCATTTGATCATTTATTTGGTAAAAATTTGGGACCTATAGCATTTTTCATCTTGAAATCCAATAGAATGGAGCGTTTAGAGGCCAAATTTGAATTTTATTTTTTTATTTTTTTATTTTTTTAGATCAGCAAAGAAGATGAACTTTATTGATGAAGCAGAAAACTATTATATTAATAAAGGAAAAAAGAGGATAAGCGCAAAAAACATCATAGCGAGCCAAATCAATCTCAACTAGGTTAGTACCAATAAGACCGCCCAATCATATGCTAACATACAATCAAGAGTTTGTGAGGAATCAGCCACAAACACCCAAATCAACTTCACACAAATAAAAGCTAAACAAACCTAATATATGCCAAACAACTCAAAACTACCAAACAACAATAAAACAGGACAACAACAAATAATATCAGCTGCAGCAGCCTAATTAAAAAATCATTGCCTACACAAACCAGCAGCAAACCATATCAGCAGAAAATGGACATCAAAGCAAGAACATCAGCAACAGCAGCCAATTGAAAGGGATCACTACCCACACAGATCAGCCACCACAAAGTAGATACTTATTTTCACCAAGTAGAACTAGCAACATTAACAAATACAGCATCAGTAGCCCATCTTTACCAACACCAACCCAAACCAGAGAGCTACCAACCACAACAACTGCACTTTTGTACTGTACAACAACAAACATAACATGCAGCTTCTCCACCAGCTCCCAAGCCACACATCAGAGCGCCTGCTGCCCTAAACTCCATCCAATCAACCAGAAACAGAGCCAATAATTGCACTTAGTAGCCAATCTGCCATAAGTTAGATATAATAACAGACACAGAGTAAGGAAAATTCTTCAGCTTAGATTTTGCCCACACAACCACTCTAAATTTCACTAGATCTTCCAATTCCACAAAATTAGGATGAGCATTACTAAACAAGCATTTATTATGTAATTTCCAAATTGACCATAACACAGCCAGGGGAACAATTTTCCAAATTTCCATCACATTCTTTTTTCACTTTAAAACCAGCACACCAACTCAGCAAGGATTGCACAGACCCAGAAATGACCCAACACAAACCCCACCAACCCACAATCCCAGACCACACTTTCCAAATACAACTACAATGCAATAATACAAGATTCTGTGACTCCACCTCAGATTTGCAAAAAAACACAGAGAATGTTTGCATCAGGCTTCAACACCCCAATCCTTTGCATAAAGACAACAGATTTCATCCTACCTGTCCAAGCGAACTACGTCATAAATTGAACCTTGGGAGGAGCAATATTCTTCCAAATGTTTTTAGCAATTTTGAGATTAGACCCTTTATTTGACTCCATCCAACTCCACACTAAAGCTATAGAAAAGGCTCCAGATAGATGAGCCAACCATGTGCAATAGTCCTCTGCTTGAGTTCTTAAATTGGGTGCCCCCTGAATATAGCTAATCAAATTCTGAAACTCCTCCTCTTCCCAAGCAAAAAGTAGTCTTCGGAAAATAAAATTCCAATCATCACTCCCATCTTTTCTTTGAAAAAAATCAAACACTAACCCATCATTCTCAACTGATAGTACAAAAAGTCTACGGAAAGCAAGAGCTAAACTCTGATCATTAAGCCACACATCCAGCTAAAATTTTGTCCTAAGACCATTCCCAATCACAATCTTGAAATTAGACACAAAGAACTCCCTCAAAGATGAGTTACTGAAGCTAAGGATATAATATCCTTCCACATGATAAACAACACCCTTGACTCCATTGTCAATAGACTCCCTCTACTATCACTTTGACCATACTTGCTGCACACCACTTGTTTACAGATTGCTTTATCTTCCAATCCATACTTCCACCCATTTGACAAACAGGCACTCATTGACCTCCCCGAGCTTCCTCACACCAAGCCCAACTTGGCTTTTATTTTGGCACGCCTCCTCCCACTTAACCAGATGTACTTTTCTCCTCACCTCATCACCACCCCAAAGAAAAAGTAGACTAGATTCTATCTAGCAGCTTAGCAATACCCACTGGCATTTTAAACAAGGATAAAAGAACAATGGCAGTCCTGATAGAACGGACTTAATTAGCGTTAGCCTCTCTGCAAATGATAAACATTTCCTCTTCCAAAGTGCTAATTTCATTTTGAACTTATCGACAATTGGCTGCCAAGTTCTCCTTCTCCTTGGATTTGAACCTAAAGGCATACCCAGATAATTCAATGGCAATTTCTAAGTCAAACAATTCAACTTTTTAGCAAACATTTTAACCAAATCATTCTCTACACCAATCCCACAAACTTTGCTTTTATGAAAATTGATCTTTAACCCAGACATTACTTCAAAACATCTCAAAATTCTCTTTGTTGCAATGATTTCCTCCCAATTAACCTTGTAAAAAATAATCGTATCATCAGCAAATTGAAGATAAGACAACTTGAGTTCACTATGACCCACCACAGCTTCTTTGATCAGCCCGAAACCTTTCGCTCTCTCCATTAGAATATTCAGCCCCTTTGCCACCAAGTTGAAGAGAAAAGGTGAAAAAGGATCACCTTGCCTCAGCACTTTATGCGGAGAGAACTCTGAAGTGGGAGACCCATTAACTAACACAGAAATTCTAGCTATGGATATACATGTCTTTATTCAACCCACCCACTTGTCACCAAACCCGAAATTGTACATCATTGAAAATAAGAACCCCCAGTTTACTGAATCATAAGCCTTTTTGAAATCCAATTTAAGAATAACTCCTTTTCTCTTTGTCTTCTTCCACCAGTCCACCACCTCGTTAGCAATTAGGATCCCATCAAATATGCATCAACCACTCAAAAAACCTGATTAAACTTCACTAATAATCATAAGAAGAACTTGTCTCAGTCTTCGAGAAAGATTTTTGCTAGAATCTTATACATTGAACTTACTAAGCTTATTGGCCTAAAGTTAGTCAACCCAATGGGACACTCCTTCTTTGGGATGAGCGTTATGAATGAACTATTTTAACACCTGAAGCCAGCTTCCCATTTAGATAAAATTCCTGCATCATTTGCACAACCTCATCTTTCAAAACACTCCAACACCTTTGGTAACAAGCTAAATTGAATCCATCAAGCCTAGGAGCCTTATTCCCTTCACACACCTTCACAGCATCCCAAATCTCTACCTCTGAAAATTCTGCCTCTAATATACTTGCAGATTCTGGGCTTATTTTAGCACACACACAAGCTAGTTTAGGTCTGTCCAGCCAAGTTTCTAAAAATAGCTTATTGAAAAAACTCACCACTGCTTGTTTAACCAAATCTAGCTAATCAATCAAGATCTCATTCACTACCACAGAGTCCAACATATTCTTTTTTGCCATCTACTAGCCATAACATGAAAAAACTGTGTATTCTTGTCCTCATTTTCAGTCCATAACAATCTAGATTTTTGATGCCACATACTCTCTTTTTTCTTATTCAGATCCCACATTAAACTCTAGATCTCTTTTCTTTGGTTTTTTTCAAACTCCTGTAGGTCTCTGACTTCAGCCTTTAAATCTCATTCATGTAATTCATCCTCCGTTGTTTTCAACTTTTCATCAACATTTCCATACACTTCACTATTTCATCTTCTTAACTGACTCTCAAATGCCCCAACTTTTTCTTAATCCTATAACTAGCCCATCCACTTACTTGAAATTTGTCCCAAGCATTCTTAACTACATCCGTAAAACTGGGATGAGTGCTCCATGCATTCATATACCTAAATGGTTTAGGCCCCCAGTCCCTCTCATCATTCATGATGATAACTGGGCAATGATTAGAGATACTTCTAGTCAAACCCCACTGTTTAAAAGAAAACTTCTCAAGCCATCCAGTAGCCAACAAAAATCTATCTAATTTGCTCCACCTTTCTCATTCCACATCATTACACCATGTGAATGACCTCATAAGTATTGGTAAATCATGCAACTCCATAAGATCAATGAAATCATTAAAATCCATCTTCCCCTTATCCCTCCTTACACACCCATTCCTTTCACTTATGAATCTAATTTCATTAAAATCACCTCCAATACACCAGGGACTTGTAAAAGTTAATTTTAGTTTTGATAATGACTCCCATAATAACCTCCGACCTATAACATTATTCGGTGCACAAACATTTAAAATAACACACTCAAAAGTTCGATTGAGTATACCTGCCAATAGGTTGAAACTTCTGTTGCTGCAACACTCCTTAAGCTCAAAAACCTCAGGGTTCCATAAACACAAAAGCCCACATGCACTTCCTTCAGCACCTGCCTCCAGAAAACCCACATCCTCACTTGGCCATAAAGACTTGATGAACAAATCATCAATATTATTTCTCTTTGTTTTTTGAAGCAATAGCACCTCAACTTTTCTTTCTCTAACAAAGTTCTTGATGCTCCTCATCTTTTTTGGTCTTCTTAGACCCCTTACATTCCATGTTATGATCGTCATCAACAATATTAAACACACCCATGTACCCTTGTAACTATTGTAGACACCCCATTTTTGACCGCCCTTAAGACTTGGGCTCTATTGATTGTTTACTTGGTGATGAAAGGTGTGCAGTGCAAAGGTTCGGTTTCTTTGACAAGGAGAGCGTCAAATCCTAACCTCACACCCCATTTTGGACCAAAGCTATTTTTTAAAGGTTTTTAGATCTTAAAACCCTCTCTTTCAAAATATTTTTGAAACAAAGTTCCTACGATGTTTCGACACTCGCATTTTGTTAAAATATTGCTCCTTTCGGTAAACCGAGCAAGGACAAAGTGAAAATCAATGAGAGAGAGGTGAACACTTTGAAAAATCTTTCAAAACACCTTACTTAGGGGTTTGGAGTTGAAGAAAATTGTAGGAGAGGGAAGAAACCTAGTTAGGGAAGAAAATGAGCATAAACCGTTAAGAGAGAGAGTCGAGCAGCACTCGCTAAATCAGGCCTATCCGTTTGTATACATGGATTTCAGCTATGGAGCCACTGCCGTTGGAAATAATACTTCCGGGGCTTCATTTTACACTCAAGAATCTCCTAAAGCCGAGTCCAGATGGAGGAGATATGGCTGGTTGAAGTTGGGCATCAATCCGGGTAGGATCAAAACTGAGCGGCTTCACCAAAACAGGCATAACTCTTAGCACACTTGGAATTTTCATGTGAGGCTGCCACCATTGGAAAGCTTACTTCTGGAGCTTCAATATGGATACAAGAATGACCTGCAAAGGAGTCTAGATGAAGGAGTTATGCCCATTTGAAGTTAAACCTGGAAAGTAGAATTTTCTGTCGGGCACTGATGAAGGGTGCCGGCCATCAATGATCCCCTGCTGGCCACCAGTGATGGCCGGCTGGCCAACAATGTTAAAAATTAGATATTTTGCAGATCTTTTCCCTCCAGTTGTTCTGCACAAGCCCCAGCTCAGATATTTCGACCAAGCTCTCTTTTAGCTATATATGGAGGCTATATCTCTCATTTTGCAAGGTTAGGAATTTTGGAAGCCTCTCTCTCTAGAAAATTTTCAGAGCAAATCTCTGCCTCTCTCTCTAGAGCTCTCTCTCTCTCTCTTGCCATTTTGTGCATAGAAGTAGAGAAATACTTGTAGTTTGCCTACACATCCTTAACCAAAGTTGTATATCTTTGGGCTGAGGTCCCTTAGAATTTTTTTTTGGGATGTTGGAAGGTTGTTTGGCTCAGAAAAGAGGCTAATTTGCTGCTGTGCTTCAAAGGTGAACCCTTACCCCTTTTAAGCTTTGCTTTAGTCACTTGCTTCACCATCCTTTTTCCATTGTCTTGGACTATTTTTTAGGCTGGTTTTAACTACAAAAAACTCTGTTTTTTATGGTTTAAAAATATTGGTTTGAGCCTTTGTGGTTAGGGGGTGGTTACCTCCCTGAAGTCAGATCCTTATTTGTGTTAATCAAATTTACCAAAAATCATAGATTCCACTTGTATCATAATATTTTTTCTAAAAAAAAAAAAAAAGAAAAAAATTTATAACATATAAATTATGGCTTGTTTATAACTTATGGTGTATTATTTTGGTTATTAATTGAAAATGTATTTGCTAATTTCTTTTGTTTTTGACTAGGGATGGGCGCGGGTCGGTTGCGGCCACGGAACCTCCAATCCGCCATCCGTCCGCCAGATTGGCGGATTGGAGAAAATCAATCCGCATCTGTCCGCCAATCCGGCGGATGTGGATTGAGCGGATTGGCGGTTTGGCGAATGGATGCGAATCGGTTTGGCGGTTTAAAATTTTATAAATTTTCAACATAATTTAACTTGTGCACTTCCTCAAAAAAAAAAAAAAAAAAGTATTACAGTCAATGACTTAAAAAAATATTACAATCACTGTATGCCTCATCCAAAGTAAGAAAGTTTGAAACTTTAGAATATCACAATCACTGCATGTCTCATCCACATACTACAATCACAGCATGTTTCATCCACATAAAGTATTACAATATGTGGTTCTTAAAATATAAAAATAATTCAAACCACCAAAATCATGAACAAAGCAGTAGTAGAGATTGTATATCTCTATATTGTTACATCTATATCTGTTTTTGAAAACAAAAATCAACCAGCATATATCATATTTTCTATTTATTATTTTTAGAGATAGATTTAAAAACCAAAAAATATGCATAAATAATACGTTTATTTTTTTCAATTCAAAACAGATATTCAAGTTGAAAACTTTTTTTCAACAGAATATTTAAACTCTTTTTTAATTGAAAACACAAACAAAATATTTAAACAAACTGAAAACACAAAGTCTTATAAATTACTAGGGGTGCTCGCGGTTTGGCGGTTCGGTTGCGGCCCAAGGAATCTAGAATCCGCCATCCGTCCGCCAGATTGGCAGATTGAAGAAAATCAATCTGTAACCATCCGTTCGTCATCACGCATCCGTCCAAAATGCGGCGGATCGGTTCAGTTCAATCGGTTTTGGCGGATCGGTATATCCGCTGCTCACCCCTATTTTTGACTCTGTCTAAAGTTGTGCATCGGGTCTTTAATTATGTTTCAAGCGGTGGTTGATTATGATTTATTATAATATTTTTATATAACAATATTTAAGTATTTTATTACACGAAAAAGTGGTTAAGGTGGGTTGACTCAAAAGTTAGATTTATACTTATATTAGTAAAATTGTAAGAATTATTCACATTGATGCATAAAAAATTACAAATTCAAATCATAAACAACATCCTCAAAAGTAATCAAGCACAAAATCTCTATGACCTTAATAATTTCAGTTCTCAAAAAGTTCTAATTAATTATGTGACACGTCATAATAACCGCAAATTTTTTATTCCAACCAAATTATTTTTGCAAATATTTTCTGGCAGAACTCATGAAGATGGATTATCAGTAATACTATAAATTTAAAAATTATTCTGGAAACATCGATATGTACCTTAAATATACACAGTCATTTTCAATAAATCATTGTTCTTTAAAATAATACACCATACTATTTACCATTTGGCTTTTGTCAGTTTATCTTCTAAAAATTTAATAAAAAAAAGTATTAAATTCTATTATTTTAATCAATCAATATCAAATTGTACGCTATACGTGTATGTAAATTATTTCTAGAAATATGAGGTCAGACATAAAATCACAATGGAATTAACTTTAATTAATGTAATGATATTTTATATTATGATATATGTTACAAAAGAATAATATTAATTTTAATTATTTATTTTAATAATCTTAGCCTTATCGTTCTATAAAATTGTTATTTGAATACTTATATATAATAAATTTAATTAAATTATTTATTTATTTTGATAATTTTAGTTATATTGTGCTATAAAAGTGTAATTATCATATAATAATTTTATATAATATATATTAAAATATAAGATAGTAAAATAAACACTAATTTTGATATTAAAATTGATAGTTAAATAAAAAGAGAATTAGTAATATAAAACTAAAATTAATTATAATTATTTAATTTTTATTTTTTTATTTTTATATTTATTTGGCAAATAAAAATATGTAGAAATAGAACTATACAAAATTTATTTAAAAAATTAAATAAATGTGATTGGATTAAGAAGAAAATATATAAATTAATTATATAGAGTATTGATTTTTTATTTAATATTCTTTTTGAATTATTCATACATATTGTATATAGGTATATAAAATTTAAATTAAATACAAATATTTTTTAATAAATAATTTCATATTAAATAAAAAATTAAATATAAATTAATATTAAGACATTAATAAAATAGACAAAAAAATAAAAATATAAAAGAAAATTAATTTGATCAATGCGATACACATAATTAAGCACCTTCTGTTTTATTTATTTATTTGTATATCAAGATAATTTTTTTTCTAATATTATAATAACTAAATTATAATTAGATATATATATATATAAAATAAATATTTTTTAAATAGAATTCATATAAAATTAATTATTATAATTAAAATTATATTTTTGTAGAACTTTATATGTAAACGAAAAAGTATACTTATGTGACTTTTTTTTTTAAAAAAGTCTCTAAAATGTGTCACATAAAAAAATACATGATGATTGGATAATGTTATAAGTTGTGAACGAAACGGGGCGGGTGAATTTGAAACACACTTTCCATGCCCGGCCCATATTGTAATTAGGCTTGAAAAGGTTGTCCAACGCAGCCCTTATGAACCTAAACTATAGTCCCAAACCGTACAAACCATTGGACAGGCCATTAGGCCCATATATACAACCTCTACCTATACCATACCATCCCATCCCAGAAGAAAAATTACTGGGAATGAATCTGGGTGAACTCAAGGTGCAGTAGGAAATTATTTTTTAATAATTGGTTTACCATTTCAAAATTAAACCCATAATATTCCATAAAGATTTAGCTCAATTGGGCAGTATACATAAAATTGGCATTTAAAAATAATTGCATAATTCCCTATAGTTTAGATTTAAATTTGATGTGGCATGAACTACATCTGCATAGGATGAATGCGATTTACATAGCTTATTTTCTGACATTCTGTTTGACTTAGTTTTTGTGTAAATATTTTTTTGTTTTTGTTTTTGTTTTTTGTGTTTTTCATTTTTTTTTTTTTTTTTTTTTTTTTGGGTATTTAGTAAATTTTTTCATTTTATTTTTTATATCCACTTAATCTAGAAGCACTTAAAAAGTAAAATATTTGTTAAGAAAAATCTTCAAAAAAAATAAATAAATAAATACTATATATATGTGTGTGTGTGCGCTCTCCTTTTTTCTTTTTCTTTTTTTGTATTTTTTCCATATAAATATTTTACTTTTTAAGTGCATTTAGATTAAATAGATTTAAAAAATAAAAATTATTAATTATTAAAAAAACGCTAAATACAAAAAATTAAAAAATATTTTTTGAGTTTCAAAATTAAACCGAGTTATTTAGTTCCATAGAAGACTGACTTTAGTGTGAATAAGGGACATCCATGTTCTGCCTTCCCTTATATGTGGAACTCAATTAGCCAATGTTTGGATTCTTCATTCTTCCATAGGCTAGCTTGAACATCATGTTTTGTTAGTAACTGTCACCAAATATAGATCAGCAGCAAATGAAACACAAAATATTACACATCATTTATTTATCAAAACTATTAGTACATCATTACAACACACTTAAATATAAAGGCAAGAAAGCGAACTCCATGCAGAGAAAATACATTGTAGAAAAGGGTAGTCATAATAGTAGTCCTAGTAATCACTCTTCTTAAAATATGATTATCACAAAGTCTATGAACCCAGAAAGAAAAGCCAGAATGATAGTAAATTTTGAGTAATTTTCTAGTTTATTTTCTGGGTATGTAGACCTGTTTAATAGCTCAGTCAGTACAACAACGATACATGATGAACTTATCCATAGGACGGCCACATTCAGCACAAACAACCTTCTCAGGGATGCTTCCGGTGGTGCCAGGCAAGATCAGACGGTTGCAGTGATGTGGGGTACGAAGCCCTTCAAGGTTCTCAATGAGTGCATTCACAAAACCAACCTCATTAGCATGATCCTTCCAATCTTCATATTTGGTCAAGCTAGTCAACATGGTGTCACCTTTGGCTTTAGCGATCTCAGCCGTGCCATGACTAATCACAGCCCATCCTTGCTCACTTCCATCAAAGCTCAGAATTGTCATGATCTCTTGCATTATGAGATCATTCTCTACAGACTTACCGTGTTGCATCTTGGAGTGCCACATGCTTTCTAACCTCACCCAAAAGAACCATATGAGAGTTGGGTCTGACAATATGTGGCTGAGTTTCTCAAGCAAGATAGTGTTGCTGATCTTCCGAACTTTTTCCCTTGGGTTGCTTTTTCCTACATACAACATCTCCAATGTGATGCCGGCTGCTTTTGCAACATCTTTTGCTGTGTTCGTAAATTTTCGGATCCACTCTAGGTCCTCTCCTCCATACAAGCAAATGTACTTTCTATCTACAATCTGAATTAACCAACAAAATAAACTCAAGTCACAGAAATCTCATTACAGTCGCATCATTTTATATACTTTATTTGTGTATCACTACTATTTTAATAATTAGATAGTTCCAATCTTTCCAAATTCCCAATGTTGGTATGTCAAAACTTGATAATGAGAAATGACAAACACAAGAGCCAATTAGAAGAATAGTCATTACCCAATTAAGCAGGGATTGATCGATGGCATCTGCCAATAACTCAATTGACCAAGTTGTGTCTTTCCAAAGTGCTTCCTCCTTCAAGCTAGTAAATGGAAAAGCCATACTTCCCCAAATCCACATCATATGGATTGCATTAGGATTCACTACTTTGCCTTGTTGGTCTAACACCACAAGCAGAGGCTTCTTGTTGAAGTGCCAGACCTCTTTAATGTACTTGATGACTGCTGGATCAAGCAGTGAAGGGTGGTACAGCGAGAACCAGGGCATCGAAGCTTGAATGGCCTCAAACTTCTGTTGCTTCGCATCATTCCATGGGATTGTTCTGTCGAGGACTGGGAGCCATACAACCTCATACTGACTCTCTGACCTTGTCGGGTTTTGTCGAGACTCAGTGTACATTTGATCGAGTATGAAATGCTCTTCATGGGAGAGGTCCAAGTCTGAAATGAGTAACAACACATTCTTTCTCTTTAGCACGTCAATGCTAACCTGCGTTTGTCATACAAAGATCAAACCAATGTGAGAACTTTTAGGGAAGTCACAGATTATGGTTAACTTACAACTTGCATCATCATGATCAAACCAAATGATTGAATAGTGAAACAATTCTTTTAGGGATACAGAAATGAATACAAAACTAGACACAACCCTCTCACATAGATATGGGACTCACAAAAAAGTAGAATCCACGATCATGTGAGAGAATTGTGCTCAAATTTGTTGTCAGTCTCTGTGCTCTTAAAATATTTCATAATGAAAACCTTGAATCACATTCTCATTGTCCTTTAAGTTATTGAGCTTATATATGGAAAATGACATAAATGGGCTAAATGAATATAAACAAACCCGTTTCTTAGTAGAACCATCAACAAGTGGCAGTTGATCGTCCTTAGCATAAATCAGAGCTTTGAGGATCCTCATGTTATCGATGTGTGCCGTCTCGAAGAGGCGAACAAGCATCTGAAATGCTTCAATATACCTTTTTTCATCTGCAACAAACCAAAATTTACTCTGTATGTCAATTCCATTCCATTTACTATACATACTATCATGTAATACTACAAAATGAAATGGGTTGAGTTAGGTTGGATTGGACTAACCAATGTATTGATAACAAAGAGCCAATTGCTTCTGCAAGTGGCTGTGTATGTTGTTGACCTTATGAGCCAAACTAGAAAGCTCCCATGCCTCTGTAGTTGATGCTATGTACCTGACACCCATGGTAAAATTTATTAATAATGCTTGTGTTGTACTCTCTCTAAAGGCACAGATCCTTTGTTTCTCAATTTTTCTGTCTCTAAGTCCCAATGCACATCTAACTATTAGATCATATTTCTAGATTTACTTATTTTGAGATTCTCGCATGATTCGATGGTTCAAATGGCATTGGAACAACAAAATAAAGAAATTTGGGATAAAGGATCCTTAACTCTTTCTAAATGTGACTAATTATTTGATAGTCTCGAAGTATCATCATGACAAGTTGGTATTTTGTAAAAGAATTTACATGTATGTGATAGACAAGAGTGCACCATCATAGTGGATTGGTTATACAAAATACGAAGTAAATCATGGGATGGGTAGAGATGAATTGACCCACTTTGGCCAATTGGATGACAGACAAGGTCAGTCAATTCATCTATTTTTGTGCATCTTTGTTGGTCGGGAGCACTATGACACATACACAAGTCACAATGTTCTGAGATTACTGAATAACTTTCTAAGGATTTTGATTTGATTTGTAAGGAGAACGTACTCGTGTCCCATGCCAATAAGGTTCATGATTTGAGAAGCACATGCCACAATACTCCGAATAGTCCAGTAAACGGCGGTGGGGATATGAGCGGTGGCATCTAGCATCTCCGGTGTATCGGGGGTGATGTACTGAGGGGGGAGGTCCTGAAACTGGACAATGCACTTGGTCACATCCAACATTTCCCTGATGAGGTTGACCAGTGCCTCAAACTTCGGTTTCAAAGCGTCAGCACGCTCGAGCATGTCAGGTAGTTGCTTGAGGAGGGCCACAGACTTGGCAAGTGGGTTAGATGGGTAAAGTTGGGCAACAAGCCAGAACTCACCGTAGTTCACAGCAAATGCTGCGAAGGTTATCGCAACCTTGGCTTCCCATGAGTAGCTTGACAGTGCGTTGAAAACTGCTAGAGTTGTTGTGTGTGCATCTGAACCCCCTGAACACTTGCAAGAGATCTGTTACAGGCATCAGACTACCATTAATTTGGGCCATATAATTTCAAATTTATGGAAGTAAAAGTCCAGTACAAGTGACAGCAGAGTCCAAGTGAAAAATTACACTAGAGCACATATCAATTTGCACCTCTATGAATTACTTGGAGAATGGCTAAGCAAAATTTGATGATGCCACATCTCACCCCTCATCTTTTGTCCCAACTACTTAATTAATTATTTTGGATAAAGTGAGACATAATGTTCCACCTAGTATCTTTACAAAAAAGTGAATCCCGAATAAATGGTAAATAGAATCTCATTTTATTGTAAGTAGTCCATCATTAAATGAGCAGAATCAAAAATAATACTGTAATCCCAAATCATTAAATAATCTTCTCCACTTGAGAGACCAATGTTATATGAAACTTTCTATTTTAAAATATGACAAACACCACAAAATGGATGCATTGTCAAATATATATATATATATATGGGCCTTAAATAAATACAATACCTCGCAAGAAATCCTATTGATAGGGTATGCCAAAACTTCGAGCATGTCAGTGAAGCCATTTTGGAGGGTCCCGTCCTCCAATGCGTCTAGTTGTGCCTGAGAAGTCTACAAAAACACCCTTAAATTAGAAGACCACACAACAAATGTAACTTTCATGCCAAAAAAAAAACTAATTTAGCACATCTGTAGTCTTTTACTAAAATTTTATTTTAGTTTCTTCATTGCAGTGATAATAGTTTTTTTTTTTTTTTTTTTTTTTTTTTTTTTTTTTTTTTGCATTTTAAGTAAGTTGTAATATAATTCTTTTGTTAGTTAATGGCCGGCGAAGATTAAAAATAAAAATTAAAAAATTAAAATGAGATTATAGTGAAAATACAGAGACTAAATTGTGATATTGATGAAAGTTTAGGGGTGATAATGAGAGGAGAAAATTGTCACTATGACTCATATAACAAGTTCGGTCAACTTTTTAAGCGTCAAATATATAGAAAAGTAATATTGTAATTTAACTTAAAATGTAAAGAATTGACTGTCACAAATAAAAGTGAATAGATTAAAGAAGGATATTAGTGAAAATACAAGGATGTAAATATAATTTGTACTTTTACCAAAATCTCACATTTTAAGTTGAAATATTACACTTCCATTTGTTTGATGGTAACAAGGTTGACTAAATTTGCCATGTGAACCATACACTACCTCATTACAATCCTTTCACTTTCACTAAAATATAACTCCGATCCTTCCACTTTCATCCATCTACTTTTTAATTTTCATCAGCTTAATTAATGATAAATGGATATCACAATGGCATTGCAGCTTAACTTAAAAATAAAGCGTTGACTGTCACAATTAAACACGAAGATAGATTAAGGCGAGATTTAAAAAAAACCAGTTAAAATTCATACTGAAACAGGAGGAAGGCCAAGGCCAGGAATGGGAGGTGTGGCACGGTCCATGATGTCCTCAATCACATGAATGAGTGGTTTCACATCGACTTCACGGCCATCGGGAGCATGGGTTGCCTGAATTTGCTTCATCATCGCATTGTCATCCGACGTCGCAAACATGCGTCTGTCTCCCCTAGCCCTCTGTACCCTGCCACCTGCTGGTACAATTGCAGTAGCCATGGATAAGAAATATGAAAGAAGATACAAAGAAGAGAGTGATAGTTTATGGTGGTTGTAGTGGTTTGAGTTTGGTGTCACTACTAGTCTTTTATAGTAAGTTAAAAAGGATAGTGATGGTATAAAGGCCCAGGTGAACAAGTACCTTGCTTCCAATCTGGTTTAAATTCAAAAGTCATCTCCAAGAGGATTAGATAGAATCAACAATTCTAGAATATACACAAAAAAAATCAAATATAGAATTGGATATAGAAAATATTCGACTTGTTTTTTATCTAAAATCTAGACTGGAGGTGTTGTCTAGACCTGTAAAATCTATTATGGATCTGTTTCAATTATTCAAATTGTTCATTTTGTAAAATTTTACATGTGTATTATTTATGAAAAAATTTAAGTCAATTTAATAATTGTAACATTTTTATTTTATCACTTTTGTCTCAAAAAAATGAATAGTCTATTTTTAAAAACACATTATTGTCTATTTTTTTAGAAACGAATACGATAAAATGAAGAGGTTATAGTTATCGGATTAACTTAAATTGTTTCACGAATGATATACACACAACCTTATAAAATGAACGATTTGGATTATTAAAACCCAACCTAGACACTACTTTCAATCCAAAAATTTTGGACCAGAAATAAACCTAATCCATACAAAAATATATAAATCTGTGGGGAGCCCGAAATGGGTTTGTCCCACATCGGTTTGAGAGGCATCCACAACCCACTTAATAAATTGACTAACTCCTCTAACTAGCATTAGGCCTTTTCTAAATGAGAACAAAATCATGAGACTCCGGCCAAAGCGGACAATATTGTGTTAGTAGGGTTGGGTTGGCAACTTCATTAAATGAGTTTGTTCTACATCGGTTTGAAAAGTATCCACAATATCGATAAGATTTTATAAGATTTATTGGCGGAGCTCCACTTATCAAACATTTTATCTATTCATTTGTTTTATGTATATGATTTTGTGTTTGATTTATGTGTTAATAAACTTATTGTTAGTGAATTTAGGGAAAGGCTGGGATAAGGTGGGTCCAACGAAGCATGTCTTTAAGGTTTCAAAGTAAAGGTTAGAGATTAGATCCATTATCCATTTCTTTTAAGGAGTGTTTGATTAATTTATTGGTGGAGCTCCACTTATCAAAAAAATTTATCTATTCATTTGTTTTATGTATATAATTTTGTGTTTGATTTATGTGTTAATAAACTTATTGTTAGTGAATTTAGGGAAAGGCTGGGATAAGGTGGGTCCAACGAAGCATTTCCTTAATGTTTCAAAGTAAAGGTTAGAGATTAGATCCATTATCCATTTCTTTTAAGGAGTGTTTGATTAATTTTAGAACTTGTAGTACACACGTTGACTGTCAAAGTTGAGGCAAATTTGTAGGTTAATTTGAGGCAAATGTGTAGGTGACTTGATGATGCAGTTGAGATTTAAAAACATTATATATTTTTATTTTGTATTTTAGAATTATTATCTAATAATGAATATTCTCGTTTAGTATAAAATAGTATAGAATTATTATATTTTCTTATTTAGCTTTTATTATTTTATGTTTCTTGTTTTGCATATATCTTTTTTAAATATTCTTGACTAGCAAGAATATATCTTTTCTTTTTTTAGCTTTTTCTTGATTAGCAAAAATTATTTTAATATAAATAAAGATGTAAGCCTTAAGATAATATAACATTTTATATTTGATTAATAAAAATTGAGACTTTTCTCAATATTGTTCATTTTCATAGAGTACCTCTAATTCCGATTTTTTTCGATACACTTTCCTACATCACTAGATTTGTTATTCTTAGTTGATTCACAATTTATCCTATGTCAATTGTTATTCTTGGTTCTTCTTTTTCAATTATGGTGTTCTTTAAAAACATTTTTATTATAATGTAACTGAATATAATGAAGTAGAAGAAATTAATAATTATAACATAAAATCACTATTATAATTAGACTCTCAAAAATAAGTGAGAGAAATTACAAATAAATATAATGAGAATGATTCACACACAAGTAAGGAGAATTAATTTTTTAACATTTTGGTGAAAAGCAAGAATATGACAAACGGTCAGAAATCTTTTATAGTCAAGACTATTATTTAATAAGGATAAATTACACCAACTTCTAATGAAAAACAAGTTGGACTTTACATTAATTGTCCATAGAAAAGAATCAAACAATTGTATATATATAAATTAATGTGTATTTTAGATTATTTTTAATGATATGGACCATTAAGGATAAATTACACTAACTTAATGAAAAACAAGTCGGACTTTACATTAACAAGGATAAATTACACTAACATAATCAAAAAATTGTATGTAGATGAATTAATGTGTATCTTAGATTCATTTTTAATATGATATGGATCATTTTAAAAATAAATTTGCACCACATATTGATTATTATGTGCAATTTCGTTACACTTCTTTGTGCATGTTCCATTATTGTGGAATTTTTTTTTGGTACATCGGAAAGTACCATTATTGTGAATTGAGAAGCCCAGTTTGGAGCTGGGTGCTTAGGCCATGGAGCGGTGTGTAGTACCCATCAAAGGAAAAACCTTTAAGAACATGCCTAATGGACACTTATATTTGTGTGTAAAAATGTCTTATGTGACAGAAAGTGATAAAAAAAAAAAAAAAAAAAAAAAAAATTAAATTTAAAAAAAAAATCAATTTTTGTTATTAAAGCGTTTATTAGTTTAAAGAGTGAGTAGATGCTCTAATAATATAATTAAGGGCATTGTTTCATCCCCTAAAAACTGTGCCCCTAATGCCCCTAATTTCCATATCAAGTAAAAAAAAAAAAAAAAAAAAGGAAAAAGTTGCCCAAATTGGAAATTAAGGGCATTAGGGGCACAAAACATTTCTCTATAATTAAAGTATGTCTCAAAATATAGGATTTCCTAGTTTAATTTAAATTTCACTCCTTAGAGCATCTCCAACGGTGTATTTGATTTTTCATCAAATCTGAGTCCAAAATGAGCCATTTCACCAAATCTCAAATCACCCACTCCAACGCTGCATCAAATTTGCATCAAATTTAGTGGGGCGACCGGTTGATCAATCGGTGGGTCGACCGGCCGGTTGACCGGTTTGCCAAAATTTTTTTTTTTTTTTTTTTTTTGAATTTTTTGAACTTTTTTTTTGAACTTTCTAAACTTTTTTCGGGACGACCGGGTGGTCGACCGGCCGGTTGACCGGTTAGGCAAAAAAAAGTTTTTTTTTTTTTTTTAACGGTTTGAACTTTTTTTGCTAAACTGTTTGAATCTTTTACTGGTTGACCGGTTGGTCAACCGGCCGGGCAACCGGTTGGTCGACCGGATCCTCCTCTCCAACGGTCCGCAACAGTGTTTTGGTGAATTCATTACTTCGTCCTCAATCTGATGAAATTTTTGATGAAATCTCAATTTGGTATCACGTTTGGTGAACGGTTGGAGCTGTGAATAGTACCATTTTCATCAAAATTTAAATTTGATATCAAATTTGCTAAACCATTGGAGATGGTCTTATAGTTTCAAATTAAACAATTTGGTTTATATACTTTAAATTCAGTTTCAATTTGGTCGATTCGTTCAAATTTCTGTTTAATTTTTCTATGTGGCACCTTATAAAATTGACAAGTGTTTCAAAATTGTTATTTTAAATTTAGATAGAATGACTAAATTAAAACTATACTTAAATTAGAGGGATTAAAGCATTCAATTTGAAATTATATGGACTAAGTGCAATTTGGATAATTAACCCTAAAATGAATTGGAGGGGGAGGAAGTTTTTAATTAATCTTTCCTTAATTTTGACATAAGCAATCTTACGTTGGCAAGACTGACTGAGATCATAAGAGGTTTGTCATCAACAAGATATCATTAATAAAGTTAACTACTCTTTTACTTTAACTAGCACTATTGTTTGCTTCCTTACTTGATACTTAAGTTTCTTAGACTTGTGGTTTCAAGAATTTTATAAAGCAAATTCAAAAAAGCAAAAACAAGAGAAAGGGCATTGCTATTATAGTTACTAGTTTTAATATGGATGATACTGTAAAGTTTCATAACTTTTTTTGTACCTAAATAAATATGGAAATTAATTAAATTTAATATGAATCATGACTTATGATTTAAAAAAAAAAAAAAAAGATTCATTAGAAGATTATAGTTTCTTCTAGATAAGGATTCTATACAATGATCATTTTTATGCAATAATTTGGTGGTGCTTTTTATCAAAATAAATCATATCGATAAAAAGTAAATAATTCAACAATTTGAATATGTGGAAACCACAAAAACTTACCGATTACTCACAAGTTAGATGAGCTTTAGTGATCTGTAAGTTTTTCTTTGTACACTTAAACGTATTATCCAAAAGTGAATATATATGCTTCAACCTATGACCTTTCTTTATTTATAGATTTAGACCTTGTTTGTCATAATTTAAAAAAGTTAAAAAGTCAAAAAGTCACTATCTTATTTAAGTTATATCACCTCTTTAGCACAACACTTTAAACCCAACTCATATTCAATCTATATTTCATAAAAAATAAAAAAGTACACTTATTTAAACCATTCCAAACCACCTTTTAGTATTAAAAAAAGAGAGAGTGCTAATTACAAGTTACTTTCTTTCTTTTATTTTTTTATTATTTATCCTTAAAAAATAATAAAGAATGACTACTAGTTATTGTGGTCATTATCATCTATACTCTTTATGGCTTTCAATTATTCTAAAGTGTTTATTACAGTGGGGGACAGTAAGATAATTTATTAAAGCAAAAAAACTAGAAATAAAAGAGAAAAGGCAAAAATACATTTATTTCTAAAGATAATACATGAAGTTAAAGGGCATGAGAGCATGGCTAAAATGTCTTATGTCTCAATGGTTCAGGGTAATTATTCAGTAATTTTGAAATATAGACACGTGATTTTTTATAGTATTGTGATTGGTAGACAAAGTGGGTAGATGAAATATTGTGTTTGGTGATTAGCGAACATGAAAAAACATATTAAATGATGATTAATTAAAAAATACAGATACGTGATACTTCAGGAACGTTAAATAATTTCCCATGGCTCAATAGTTGGAAAGCAAAGGGTTATAAAACAATATTGGCCCCAAACACATTCTTCATTTCCTTGTACTACAAGCTAATTTTTTTTTAAAATATATATATATTTTGTTTTGGAAACACAGCTTGTTTTCCTCCATATTTGTAGAGTGGGAGTCCAGCTAGCCCACCACGGGCCCACTGTAATGATTCAATTTGTTATTTTTGAAATCCTTATTTGTAGATTATCATCTACACATAATGACCTGCAAAATAAATTAGTCAAATTATTGAAATAGAGCCTCGAACCCAACTAGATGTAAAGTGGAGAAGATTTGGTTGGCCTTCTTATCCATAAGCATTTGGGAATTAATAAAGTGAGATTTCACCTAAGCTGCAACTTTAGTAAGCAACTTTAGGATAATGGGAGATTTGATGCAGTACTGGGAAACAAATATATAATTTTATGGATGAATTTGATTATTTTTCATCTCCTATGTTATGTTAAGATCATATGTATAATGTAGGACTTATCATTCAATAGAAATATGACATTTGTAGCGTAAATCCACACACACAACAACAACAACAGCAATAAAAAGAGATAAAATTAATCTAGTGATAGATATACATAGCAATCTTCTTTTTAAAAAAAATATGCAAGAGCATTTTCAGCAGTAGCAGACTCGCTCATGATTAAGTATTTTGCCTCATATGAATCATGCTAGTTATCAAAGGCTATCTAAACATAAAAAATCAATAACTGTGTTTGGTTTCAGTTTTCTGAAAATTAAGTTTTTTATATTTTATGTTTTTTTTTTAGTGAATATTTTTAAAATTTTGAGCAATTTTTTTACTTTCTTAGATGCACTTTACTTTCAGATGTATTTAAATAGTGAAATATTTATGAAAAAATATTTTAAAAAATTAATAAATACACAAAAATACGAAAAGTGTACTGAATTTTTTTTTTTTTTTTGTATTTTTGGTATTTAATGAATTTTTTAAAGATTTTTTTCACAAATATTATACTCTTTAAGTGTATTTATGTTAGGTTTGTTTAAAAATTTAAAAAAAAAAAAAATTGTTTAAAATATTTTTTAAAAAAAATTAGTGAAAACAAAAAAATACGAAAAAAGAAAAGGTAGAATTTTTTGAAAAGTGAATTATGAATATTAAAACCAAACAGAATTCTCACTCTTTTTTTTGTTCTCTTTTTTCCTCTTTCATTAAAATTCAAATTTAAACTCATTAATAATTCTTGAAATAGTTAGCTAAATATAGAGTGTTTTTAGGAGTAAATACTTAATTAATGTGGTTAGCAAAAATAGAAGGTGTATTTTTTGTGTACTCTTTTGCGCTTGCCGGGACGGAATTAATAAGAGACGGTGAGGGGTCATGGTCCCTGTCCAAAATGAAAAATTATTGGGTACTAATAAGGTACCAAATGATATGTCATTTGGTATCTTTTACTCAATCATAAATTATGTAGCCCCTCTCATATTTCTCAAGTACCTAACATAAATATAATAGGTCCTATAATCTAAACTAATGAGAATAAAGGAAGGCACCAAGTGATATTATCACGTGGTAAAACAATGCTAATATGCTATGTGGTCTAAAACTTTCTTGTTATTACAAAAGGCCTTTCCTTAATTTATGAATATTGTAAATTTCTTAATAAAACAAGCTTCTATGTACAAATGTATTGCAACAAAAAAAAAACATAGCTCTGTTTTTTAAAAAATTATCTAATACAAGCATAATTTAACAGTAATAATACATTAATTATATTTCTTTTATCACATTTTATTTATCACTTGATGAAGCATGCTCATAATGATGACATAATATTAATCAGTGTGTTTGGTTTGAGTTTTTTCAATTGCGTTTTTGTTTTTTGTGTTTTTTATTTTTAGTAAATATTTTTAAAATTTTAAACATTTTTTTTTTAAACTTTTTTAGATGCATCTTACTTAGATGTGTCTAAAAAATAAAATATTTGTAAAAAAATATTTTAAAAAATTAATAAATATACAAAAATATGAAAAAAAAAATGTACTGAATTTTCGTATTTTTTATATTTTGGTATTTAGTGAATTTTAAAAAAAAAAATTCACAAAAATTATACTTTTTAAGTGTGTTTATGTTAGGTATGTCTAAAAATTTTATAAAAAAAATTAAAATATTTTAAAAAATTCAATAAAGACAAAAAAAAAATAAGAAAAACAAGAAAGTAAAATTTTTTAAAAAGTGTTTTTAGAAAACTCAAACCAAGCAAAGTAAATGAGATTCATATGAGACCCCCATTGAAAACTTTTGAAATTTGAACCCACAAAAAAACAGTGACTTTTAGTTTTATAGATTATTGAGTTGACATATTAAAAAAAAAAAAAAAAAAAAAAAATCAATTAACTT
The DNA here is from genome assembly GCA_036172215.1 of Camellia granthamiana. NCBI lineage: Eukaryota > Viridiplantae > Streptophyta > Magnoliopsida > Ericales > Theaceae > Camellia > Camellia granthamiana. The sequence goes on along the minus strand of CM069912.1, from coordinate 119,100,475 downwards.
ATGATTTCTTGTTTAAGTTGAATATATATGACTTGGCTTTTGATCATGTTAAGACTAAATACAAAATATTTTTTTATGTATTATTTTAGTATCATATCTTGGTTATTTCTCATTATTGAATTGAAAAATAACAATACATAACAATTGATATTAAAATATACATATATATATATTCATACCTTAATCCCTCCGGAGTAAAAATTCTGGTTCCTCCCTGTGTGTGTGTGTTCGTTTACTAAACAAATGATTTAACAGTGTTGGAGTTGTTCTTATTATCAAAAAAACAAAAATGCTTTAGAGCTCTAATATAGGAGCTCTAATAACTCTAATGGGAAGGTGGGACCCACTCTGATGTGATGTTTGTGCCTTACTTTGGTTTTTTTTTTTTTTTTTTTTTGCTTGGACACATCACTAGAGCTCAAATTAGAGCTCTAGATTCAGAGCTCTCTAGCATTTCCCTATCAAAAAAATATGCACAGCTAACTTAGAGGTAACTATGTCGAGTAAGTCTAGGTAGCTAGAAAATATACGTAAATTTTACCTCTAAAAAAACAAAACATATGATTCAGATTTTTTGGTGAATATATGATTTAGATTCATTGCAAGAATCAAATCTGAGAACCTAAACTTATTAAATTGTGTCTATTCACCCTTTTAATAAAATTTAAAATATTACTCCCAAAATTGAGGCCTGTATGCATGATCCTCGAGGCTCCAGAAAAAGTTACAGCATAACCCAGCTCATTCAGGTGGGGTTGGAATTTTTTTTTAGTTTTTTAGATAAATTACAAATATATCCCTTAAAATTTAATTAAAATACGAATCGCTCTTGTGGTTCTGAAAATAACATTTCACCTCTGAAATTTTTAATTTCATAACAAATTATCTTTTTTATTAATAAACCATTAAGTCAATTAAAAGTTTTTAATGATGTTAGAGATATATTTCAATTAATAATTTAGGTAATTTTATTATTGTATAGGAGAGTAATTATAAATTTTATTTTTTTAATTAATTCTATTAAATAAAAAATTTTAACAAAATGATATTTGTAATTTTTTAAATCACATAAGACAATTTATATTTTAAACAAATTTTAATAAATGTATTTATAATTTATCCTAAGTTTTTTTTTTTAAATTTTGAAAAGTTAATGTTTTTAATAATTGCTAAATTTAGAGATTGTGCCCATAGAGGTCAGTTCAGTGATGAGTGTCGTCATGCCTTACTTTGACTTGGATTTGACATCCCGTAATGACGCCCTTATATTTACAAATATACCCCTTAGGTTAAATTAAGATACGAATCGCTCCTGTGATTTTAAAAAAAAAAACATTTTACTTCTGAGATTTTTAATTTCATAACAAATTATTTTTTTTATTAATAAATCATTAAGTCAATTAATGATTTTTAATGATGTTAGAGATATATTTCAATTAATAATTTAAGTAATTTTATTATTGTATAGGAAAGTAATTATAAATTTTATTTTTTTAATTAATTCTATTAAAGAAAAAATTCTAACAAAATAGTATTTGTAATTTTCTAAATTATATATGACAATTTATATTTTAAATAAATTTCAATAAATGTATTTATAATTTATCCTAATTTTTTAAAAAAAATTTAACAAGTTAATGTTTTTAATAATTGCTAAATTTAGAGATTGTGCCAATAGAGGTCAGTGCAGTGATAAGTGTCGTCATGCCTTACTTTGACTTGGATTTGACATCCTGTAATGACGCCCTTATGTCAATTCTAAAAAGAGGTCTTGTTCTTGTTTGGTGCAGCTTAAAAGTTGTTTATTTTAGCTTTTAATTTAATTTAAGTTATTTTGATGTGTTTGGTTTAACTTATAACTTATAACTTTTTGAAAGTCAGAAATCAGCTTATTTTTTGAGTGGGGCAGGAGATGCTTAATTTATAAGTCAGAAATCAGTTTATATTCATAGTTATAAGCTATAAGCTATTTAGCCATAAGTTATAAGCACTTTCCCACAGCTCTACCAAATAGAGCCCTTGTCCGGGGATGGGAGTTAGCGTAGCCAAGCTACCCCTTTTTTTGTCACCAAAAAAAAAAAAGGATTTGGCTTTGGTCGAGTCTAAGATCAAATGGGATCGTACTGTTAGACTTGTGGAGGTTTACTACGGGTTTCTTTTTGATAATCTGAACAGTTTAATATGTAGAAATCATCAAGTAATATGCGCTTGTAAAAAATCATGTTGATCGGATATTGATAGTTATGTGATCAAAATAATTTTTTGTCAATCGCTAATTTGTTCACCGTCCATTTTTTTATAAAAAAACTAATTTGATCACATAGTTATCGATATCCGATCAATGTGATTTTTATAAAAATATATAGTACTCAACAAGTTTTACATATTCAACGATTCGGATTATCAAAACGAAATTCGTGGTAAGCCTCCACAAGCCCAACAGTACGGTCTAGTCCAATCTTAGACTGGACCAAAGCCAAACCCAAAAAAAAATAACTAAAAGAAACCTACACTTGCTATTGGATTGAACTTGCTATTGGGCCGAGGGTGGCATCTATGGGCAGGCCGGATCAAGTTCTGGGCAGGTCTATGTCATTTTAATTGGTGTTTAACTCGACATAGAGTTTAATTTAATTATTTTAATATTAATTTTTGAAAAAAATTAAATTTTAAATTCGCTCATTATACTCGATATATATTTATTATTATTTGATCTTATTTCTTTGATTTTGGAGAGTTATAATGAATTGGACCATTTTAATAATTGCTTGAATTTGGACTATTGACTAAATATAAATATTAACAAGCATTCTTAAGACATTGTTTAATATCAAGATTAGTGTGAAAAGTGCTTCGTAAATAAGTAAATGAGTTACAAAATTAGTGTCATTTTGGGAACATGGTAAAAAGTCACGTTTTTGGACAAAATGTCTAAAAACGTGGCTGCCAAAAACGCCAGAAAAGCCATTTGGCAAGTGCCAAAAACGCAGCCCTAAAATTACAAATTAGGGCCTATGAAAAATAAATAAAAAAATAACTCTCTTATGTTAGGTAAGGGTATTTTGGTCATTTTAATTTGATTTGACACTATAAATAAATATTAAACTAAAAAGCAAAAAGCCAGCTTTTTACCAACTTCCCAAATCACTTCCAAAAAAGCCAAAAAACTTGGTAAAAAGCCAAAAGCCAGCTTTTTACCAACTTTCCAAAACAACCCTAGTAAAGTATTTTGAAATAAGTGAAAAAGTATCTCATATTTTAAAATTTTTGTCTTTTTATTATATCCCAAGAATATTTATTAGCAACACCCTTAATTAAATTCAAGGTAATTTACAAATACACTTCTGAGATTTGTTTAAAATATGAATTGCCTCTTGTGGTTTGAAAAATTACAAATATCTTTCTATCAGAATTTTTTATTTAACAGAATTAATTAAAAAGTTAAAATTTATAACTGTGCACCTATACAATAATAAAATTATCTGAATTATTAATTGAAATAAAATTTTAACATTATTAAAAATTGTTAATCAACTTGATTATTTATTAATAAAATAATCTATTTGTTATGAAATTATTTATTATGAAATTAGAAACCTTAAGGGGCATAATGTAACTTTTAGAACTACAAGAAATAATTTATAATTTAAGTAAATCTCAGGAGATGTGTTTGTAATTTATCCTAAATTCAATTATAAATGAACATGGGCTATAGACCCAATTAGGCCCAACTATTGTGAATGGGTTCAACTTTGGAGGAGAGAAGTTAAACAAGGTAACCTCCCATGTGTGAGGTGCTAGACTTGGAGATTGAACCAACTCAATAGTTGAAAAATAAAATAAAATAAAAATTAAATAAATAAATAAAAATTTTAAAAAAAAAACTAACTCAAGTTGGTTTTTTATTTTTTTTTATAATAGAGATCGTAATATAGGAGAGAGAAGTGTTGCTTGTGGTTAAACTTGAACTCTTAATCTCATAATTAGTAGCAAGAATTCTAGGCTCTGTTTGGAAAAGTTTTAGAATTGTGATTCCAGCTTTTAATTTGTATATGGTATTTGGTTGTGGCTTTCAAATATTAATTCCACGCTCACTTTTGAAAATTCAGTCGAAAGCGAAAAAAATTGGCCATCCAATCGTCCGGTCAGTTGACCGGAACAGTGCAATATATATATATATATTTTTTTTTTGCAATTGACACATGTTAATTTTTATATATTCAACAAAAAATATTTTTCGAATTTTTCAAAAATTTTTATGAGTTTTAATAGAATTTTGAGTTGTGTGTTTGGTTATGAGTTGTAAATTTTGTATCAAATATCACATGTCACATCAAAAATTCTCCACTCAATTCAAAACTCTTTTCAAAACTCATTCACCAAACAAAATTTTCACACTCAAATCATAATTTCAAAACTCACAAACTCAAAATACAACTCTGTTCTCAAATCATATTTAGAAAACTCTACCGAACGCAATCATAATAACTAAACTAATTTGGTATTTTTCTTTTGGGTCTTACTTCTCTTCAATCCCAGATGGAACTGGAGAGTACTATTGGGCCCGTGGGGCTCACCACGAGTCCCGTTTCGATAATCCGTTCAATATATAAAACCCATCGAATACTACATGCCTATAAAAAATCATATTGATCGGATATCGATAACTATGTGGTTAAATTAGTTTTGTATATAAAAACAAAAATAAAAAAATAGACGGTGAAAAAATAAACGATTGACAGAAATCTGATCCGATGAAATAGCTATCGATATCTGATCAACGTAATTTTTTACAAGCATATAGTACTCGACAAATTCTACACATTGAACGGTTTGAATTACCGAAACAGAATCCGTGATGGATCTCCATTAACCAAATAGTACCCAACAGTCTGATCTGAGACTGGAGGAAAGTTACTCCTTTTTTTTTTCAATACCTAAATTTTGTTGAGAGAGAGAGAGTAGAAATGGATTGAACATTTTTTTTTTTTTGGGTGTTGTGTTGGAATCTTTTATTTTTGCAGTGATTTATAGGGAAAAGGAAGGGGATTTGATTTGGGCAGCAGCTTGTGTTGTGCTCCTTGTTGGGGGCTCAATTTGGCTCATTATAAAAAATTAATTTAATCAGATAAAATAATTATATAATTTAATAATATTTGTTTTAGAAAAAAAAAATTTTAACAACAAATATGATTTTGACAATAGACATTTCAATTTTTAAAAGATAAATGTGATTAATATCCGATTAATCTAACTTTTTGCACAAATTACTTGTTTGACAAATTTTACCAACCGAACAATTCAAATCATTCCAATAGGCACAAAGTGGACACCATAGCTCACAAAAGGGGCCAAGGCACAAGAGGTACTCCAAGCCCAAAGGAAACATAACGAAAAAGAAAAGATCGTTACAGCTTTATTATGATCAAAACGGTTACAAAAGAGATACAGAGATAACTCCTACTCTCCTCAAACTATATATATATATAGAAACATGTCACGAGCAAAAACACTAAAAATACCTTTACACCTCAGTTCAATGTTCATGGTGATAAAGTGTTTTATATAGGTATTTTGTAGCTTTTGATTATAAACATTTACAACAAACAACAAAATAGTTTATGAAACAAGTTAATAGCTAGAGAGCATCGTGAAGACCAAAAAGGACAATCATTTTGCTAGCAAAAAATTGTAAACTTATTATTATTTTATAAATGTTTCAGCGCATAGTATAAGGATGCACAACAATTTTTCTTTTTGCTTTTTTCTTTTTTTATAAGTAAAGGTTCTATTATCCAAAAAAACAAAAGGAGAAATTATTACAATGCAGCTCAAGACACGTACCCTTAGGTATACACGGCGGATAGGGCACCCTACTCAGTTCGATCACATTTGTAGACCACAAATTTCTCCAAGAGGCGCTTACATTTATCACAAATTATTGTGTCTTTCAAGAGTGACTGCAAGGCTCAACAAAAAGAGGTGGTTCGATTGCAGTTGTAATCGCACCCACTAACCCTAACATGGCCACATTTTCTCCCCACACTGGAAAAAGATTCAAGCATTCCATAATTTTTCTTTTTTCAAGCTTCAAAGTCTCTGTCGAAGACCCTCGTCCCAGTAGTACCCAAGCTTTTTCACTCTCATCATTGCTGTCCAGTAACTCTGACAACTGTTTTAGAATCTGATCTTTATGATCATCTGCATGTCCTAATCGGAGTTTTAATCTTCTCATGCTCTCCAACCGAAGCCAAAAGAAATAAATCTTCGTACAAGTTAAAGAACTTGTCAGCTTTTCCTCATACATGGTGGCTAAAATGTTTTTCATGTGTTCATCACTTGGATTTTTCTTGCCAACATAGACCATCTTAAGCTGTAGTCCTGCACTTGTGATGTTCCTCATCTTAGCATTGAATTCTCTAATCCAATCTATGTTGTTGCTTCCATAAATGCAAAGGTTTTGGTCCTCTTCTACCTGAAATTAATGTGTGATTGGTATAAAATTACAAAAAAAATCATGAATAAATCAAATCTTTGTTCGAAGTATTGATTTTACTTTTATTTCGTAATCTGCTACTATTTTTTCTATTTCATTACTAAACTATAGATTTCATCTATTACAATTTCTTATATCAATTCATAGAATCCAATTGGAGACGGTCCGGCTAAATTAATAATGGAAAGAAACCTAACTTAATGAGCAAAAAAGTAATTTTACAATTTGGATAACTTAAATTAGATAACCAAACACACATCTTCTTACTCACATTTTATTTGACTACTTACATCCTACAACCAAACACTCACCTTCTTTTCCACCTCTCATTTCAAAATAGTGAGTAAGAAAAGTGAGTATATGGTTAAATGGTTTGAGTTAGTCAAATTTTGAAATGACTTTTTTGCCTATCAAATTAGGCTTTAACGGTTACTGATTTAGACAACTGTCACTAATTGGACCACATCACCTAATATTAGAAACTCTAGGGAATAAATAGATTAAATTGATAGTTTAAGGATGAAATAGAAAAGAAAGCCATAGTATAGTAGAAAAAAGTGAAATTAACCCTTGTTTGAATTAAGGATGCCTTAATATAAAAGATGAATCGAAAGCATACCCACTTTGCTACCAGAGGGTCAATTCCGTCAAGTAATAGTTGGAGATTCCAAGTTTCTTCTTCCCATAGTTCATTTTCTCTTGAAGTAGAAAAGGGAAAGGCCATGGCACCCCAGATCAAGGCCATGTCAATTGCATTTAAGTTTGTAACCATACCTTGTGTATCCAATACTACCATTAAGGGCTTCTCTTTGAAATCCCATGCTTGTTTAATGGATTTCACCACTATTGAGCTGAGTAACCATGGTCGCCGAATTGAAAACCATGGTAATGAGTTTGATAAAAAAATCAAAATTCTGTTCTTCTACATCAGTCCACGTATCCGATGATGGAATGGGAACCCATACAATTTCATAGCTTCCTTGTAAATTCACTCGGTGAGGATGATCAAACATCTATTGCACCAGCAAGAGTAACACTTCTATAGGGAGGAGCTCTGGCCTTGAGACCAAGAGTATCACTACCTTGCTTTTCAGTTCAGACAACGCAAGCTGTCAAATAAATCCAAAGCTCATTGTTATTTAGTGAAGTAAATGGCTAATGAAGGATTAGAATGTTTCTGTTTTAGACATCCCAAATATATAGTTTTATTGTATACAACAAAAATTGCAAATGAGCCTCTGGGGCCACAACCACCATGTCAACTTTGATCCCAACCACTCATGATTGGTCATATAGGAAAAAGTGCGACTTGACGTGCCAGGAGTGACAATGCATTAAAGCAAAAATGGTTTTAGCTAAAGCAGGACAATCAACTGTGAACGATACTAGAAATTTCTAAAGAGAACCTACCTTTGCTTAAGCGGAAGAATCCTTCAGAGGCAAGCTATCCTTCAAAGCAAACAACATCTCAAGCACCTCTTGGTTATCAATGTGGCTCTCCTTAGAGAGATCCAAGAGCTTGTTATGCATCTTTGTCTCTATAAGACACATAAGGGTGAAAATAAGAAATTCAAAGTTGATAGTGTTAGGAATCCAAGAACACCTAATCAAGATCGGTGAGATACAAAAACAAAGAAAAACAAATAAACAAGAATTGTAAATCACATGCACACACAAGATTTTTGTGGTTCACCCCAAAATGTGGATCACAAGTGAGTAAATACCCTTATTTCAAAATTCGGGGTTAGTGTCCAATACTTATCATGATCCACATTTTCCAACAAGTAGTTCATTTCAGCATTGAAAGGCTTCCAAAGGTTTTGAAGAACATTTACCTATCAGCTTATAACAAACATCCACCTACAGCCTGAGGTGACTGCTTATGGTGCTCAACCTACCCACCAAGCTTGAGAGCTCCCATGAAGCAATGGTTACTGAATTTGAATGCCTGTAAAAAAAACCAAAAAAAAAAAACATATTACTTCATTATAGCGTACAAAATACCAGTCACAAAAATTAAATATTCTTCATTGGAAATAAATTGAATTCATCACATTCATAATTATCTTGTGATCCCTTGAATATTCAATAGAAATGATAAAAGTAGACAACAGAATTCAGCATGTGGTGACCAAATTGAAGAGAAGGAACATGCACTTGCACATTTTTCATGGCTCTCAAGTCTTTGATTTGGGAAGAGCATATCAAGGCACTTCTAATGATCCAGTAAGTAGCCATGTAGATCTGAGAGTTTGTAGTGCCAATTGCCTCACCATCCAGGATCACATGATTCACCGGCAATTCTTCGAACTCAATGATGCACTTTGTCAAATCTACAATCGTTTTCATCAACACATTCAAGACCTTAAAAAGATGCTTCAACAAGCACAAGTCCTTGGGCAACTGCTTTAGCAATGCAATAGATGCTGCCAAGGGATTGCAAGGGTAGAGCTGCATTATGAGCCAAAATTCACCATAGCTTGTTGCAAAAGCTGATAGCACTAAAACTGCTTTTGCATCGCATTTGTAATGCCCTAGCATGTCAAACAAGACCATTGTCTTTGTGTGTGGATTCCCACCCATGGAGTAGTTGAAGAGTATCTGCAGTCAAAATTGGTATTATGCATCCATGATTCTATATGACATAGAATCCTCTGTTTCAAATTTTCCTTTTCTCCTATTCCAAAATACTCATAACTAGTGGATCATGTTTCAGGATTTCCGCATCTTAAGATTCTCATATGATACAATATTTGTGGGTGTTTTCAGATAAGGAAACAGAGATTTGAAAGTAGAAAATCCTTAGCCAATTCTATATATACATACAACAAAAATACCGATCTTGATCCTCTCCATTACATCATCAATGATTGTGAAAGAGTCACATCAAGATACCTTTATTTCATTCGAAAAACAGTTCAGGAGAATCAAAAATTCAAAATAACATTACATTTACATACTGTTGATTTGACTTTTAATGACATGTTGCAACCTTATGCATTGTAATGGAGATCTCCATTATAATCATGTAATGGAACGATCTAAATCCCAACAACACTATGTACCCTGCAAATGCTCCAAAAATATGTCCAGAATTTTAAATGTGTATCAGATTTATTGTGTGTGACCGTACACCAAATTTAAATCTATGCCATAGATTCAAATTTTGGGCACTTTTCTGAATATTTTTTCTGGGTACATAGAATTCCAATACATATACATAAGAGAGAGGGAAAGGGAGGAAATTACCCCGTGTGAGACTTTATAGATGGTGTGTCCCAGTGTTTCTTCTGATCCAACCACCTCAACGTTGCATATGCCACTCTTTGCAATGGCACCATCATGTGCATCGGAAACCTGAAGCAAGGTCTTTGGTGCTAAGTAAACATTCGAAGTGGACTTTAAGCTATCCATTCAATTGTGCTTAGTAGTGTGTAGAATATTTGAATGCTGAGTTTTATGACGTTAGTTAGTAACAGTGGGCCTGCAATGTAAGCCTTGATGGTTAACAACTTTGATTAATCGTGACCTACCAATTCAGACTGATTAAACAAGCAAACCATTACAAATTCAGAAACTGTCAATCCTCCTTTTTTTGAATCAAATGAAAAACCATAGACTTATTCTCGTTTTCTTCGTTAACGTCAGTAGTTCTTTAATCTACTCTCGTGTCTCTGAAGTTCATGATCCGTATCACGGTGCAATATACTTTATTAAGGCACTGAACCCTTGAATGGAACAGTAACTCTTGGACCCTCACATATGTCTTGCCGTTGGCATTTCTAGTGATGCAGTTCAATACACTGAAACAACCTCACCAGAAATGGAGGAAAGGCAATGTATACCCACTCCAAAACCCATGTTAGCGAGACCCTCGTGCACTGAGTCACCTGGACCCTTTTTAGTTTTCCAGATCATCAACAGAGGTTACTGAAAACTAAATTTTATAATGTCTAATTAACCACTACTATATGATTTATGTTAGTGTGCAAGACTGTTGACATATAAATCATCAAATACCATACACATCGGTAAGGCTGTATACATATTGCCCTCTCCAGATCCTATTTTAGCAGGAGCCTCATGCATTGAGTGGCCCAGTTTACTTTAGTCTTTCACATCATCAACAGAGCCTACTGAAAAATTAAATTTTCTTGTTCCTAATTAAGCACCACAAAATGATTTATCAAGATCATTGGCATATAAATCATTAAAGACAATATATATATAGATGAATTTAAAAAAATTACAAGGCCATGGCAGAGGAAGAGGGTTGAATTAATACTTCAGATTTAGCATAAGACATGATGTTCTCCATTGCACGAAGCAAAAGCTCAGAATCAAGGTGACGACCATCAAGGTTGTGGGTGAGCAGAATCTGCTTTATTAATTCTTCATCTGGAGAAGATGAGGAATGCAACGGCTGGTTTTCACTCGCTAGGAAGTTCATGGCCAAAAAAAGTATAAGCATATAGACTTGGTTGAGAATTTAATGGCCTTCTGAACATCTCCTTTTGCTTTATAGCTCAAAACCACAACACGTTCGCATACTTTGCTTAGGCAAATCATATTCTCATATTCTCTCCGTCAAACAGTAGCTGTGTTAACCTCTAACAATCAACAACTAAAGACGTTGGTATGCCGAGATGTAGACACCCCATTTTTGACCACCTTTAAGACTTGGACGTGACTGATGGTTTTGGAAGTTGTGCAGTGCAAAGGTTCAATTCCTTCGGCAAGGAGAGAGAGTCAAATCTCAACTTCATACCCTTTTTTGGACCAAAACGATCTTGATCAAAATATTTTAGTCTTAAAACCCTCTCTTTCAAAACATTTTTGAAATAAAGTTTTTACGATGTTCCGAGGCTCGCATTTTGTCAAATGTTGCGCTTTTCGGTAAACCGAGCAAGGACAAAGTAGAAATGACTGAAAGAGAGATGAAATCTTTGAAAAATCTTTCAAAACACCTTACTTAGGGGTTTGGAGTTGAAGAAAAGAGGAGAAGAAGGAAGAAATCCAGTTGGGGGAGAAAATGGGCATGAACCGTTAAGAAAGAGTCGAGTAGCCCTCGCCGAATCGGGCCTATTCATTTGCATACTTGGAATCAAGCTATGAGGCCACCACCGTTGGAAATAAGACTTCCGGGGCTTCATTTTGCACTCAAGAATCTCCTGAAGCCAATTCCGGACGGGGGAGATAGGGTTGATTGAAGTAAGGCATCACTCCGATTGAACCGAATCTGCGCGGCTTCACCAAAATAGGCATAACTTTTTTCACAGGAGGAATTTTAATGCAAGGTTTGTACCATTGGAAAGATAACTTCTGGGGCTTCAATTTGGACACTTGGCCGGCCATCATTGGACTTCCCAATCACTGGCCGGCCACCTTTCTTTCCGGCTGACCCTTTTTTTGTCCTGAAAAGTAGCAGGCCGGCCAGAAAATGTGGCAGGCCAGCCACCTACCTGGTCGGATGACCACTTTTGCCCTTTTGAGCTGGCCGGCCATTCTTGCCCTCCTGAGTGTGTTCCAGCTGTGCCCCCCTTTTTTCCTCCAGACCCTGTACCCGAGGGTCAGCCTTTTGGGGGGGAAATTTGAATTAGTTTCCCCCCCCATTTTTCCCTTCTCTCCCTCTATAAAACCAGCACCCTCAGCTTCATTTTAGGAGGGTTACAAAAATTTGTTTGGGAGCTCTTGCATAAAACCTCCATCTCTCTCTCCTTCAACCCTCAAAACCCTAAGTTTCTTGCATTATTTACCCTACAACCCATAGCACCACACCTCCACACTCTATTCCAGCCCTTTGAAGCTGATTTCCAGAGGTTGAGAGCTCACAAATTTGGTCCAAAAGTGGCTGAACTTTGGGTCTACAAGGGTGAGTCCTTTTCTTCCATTTTCTAGTCTTTTCTTGCTTCATCTTTAAGCCATAGTTTCTTGCATTTTTGGGCTCCGACCCTAACTTTAAATAGTCATATTTTGAGCTCCTTTTCATGTTTGATCAAGGACCTCTTGCTGTTTGAGGCTTTCTACTACCACTTGTCTCTTTATCCCTCTTTTAGGCCTATTTTTGCATGGTATTTTAGTCTTATTTGTGAGCTATTTTGGACTTCGTCATAAACTGTAAAATGTCTTTTTTTGAGCCTCTCTTCAACTTTTTTGAAGGGCTCTCCTCTGTTTGAGGCCAGCTGCTACCACTTGTCTCTTTGTCCCTCTTTTAGGCCTTTTTCTTGCATGGTAGTTTATCCCTACTTGTGTTCATTTTTGAGACTTGATGTAAACTGTAAAGTGATTTTTTTTTAGCCCCTCTTCAACTTTGTTGAAGGGCTCTTTGCTGTTTGGGGCCAGCTGCTGTCCCTTGTCTCTAATCTCTCTTTTAGGGCTGTTTTTGCATGATACATTAGCCCTATTTGTGAGCCTTTTTGGACCTCGACCTAAACTGAAAAATATCTTTTTTTAATCTCATCTTTAAGTTTGTTTAAGGTTCCATTTTTCTTTGAGGTCATATGCTCCCTTGTATGCTTGATTGTCCCTTATTTTGAGCCTTACACCTAAGCTTTTGTTGCATGCTTGGTTTGGCCTTCTAGCCACTGAAATCTAGTTGATTTTCAGTGGCTAGCACACTATTTTGAGCCTCCAAATCAGAGGGGGGTGACCCCCTCTCACCTTGTTCTGTTTGATGGTCATTTAGGCCTTCCAAAGAGACCCTATCTTGCATGCTTTGAGGTCACTTTCCAGGGTCAATTTGGTGGGTTTTAGGACTATCATATTTGATTTTCAGAGTTTTTTGTGCCATGCTAAGTGTCCTTGATGCATGTGCTTAATAACCCCTTTGTATGCCCTCTAAAGGAACCCATCATTTGTGCATGTGTTGGTTGCATTTCCAAGGTTATTTGGGCATGTTTTGGCATGTTTTATTCATTGATTTTTGCTGGTTTGATGAGTTCTCACTTGTTTCATATACTTGCCATGTAAACCATGTTTGCTAGTCAAAATTGCATGCTATTTTAGTCCATCTTGCTAGCACTTTTTGGCCACACTTTGAACTAGAAAAGTTCATGTTTTGGGACTTCCTTGGCTCTGTCTTTAGACTTCATGTTCAAATAATGCATGCTTTGTATAGCTATAAGTCATTCCATGTGCCTAGTTTTGAGTTTCGGGGTCCATCTCATGCATCGGGTGTCATGTTTCCATGTTTCGGGGCCATTTAGCATCATGTTTCAGTGCTGAAACTTGCATTTTTGTATGCCATATTCCATGCCTTGCCATGCCTTGTTAGAGTGGCCTTTGTGCCTTAAGATCGGTCCTCGGTTTGCGTGCACGTGTGCGCGCATCTCGAGTGTCTCATTTTCACCTTATGGCCTCTGATGTGAGTGTGGCTGAGGTCCACTCATATTGGTGTAAGTCCATCGTGCATTGTGTATGCTATTTCAATTCATAGCATTGCGTATGTTAGGTTGTATGTTAGAGCATTGTGTATGCCATGTTACATCGAGCATTGTGTATGCCATGTTACATCGAGTATTGTGTATGCCATTTCATAGTATTGTGCATGCTAGGTTGCATGTTAGGATTGCATTCATACATGTCATGCATATTGCATTGTGTTTGGGATATGAGTTAGCCCGAGCACGGGAAATGAGGTGCGTTTCGTACTCCGAGTGACGGAACGTGTCTCAATTCCCAGTCACCGACACTCCGGATTAACCATGATGGAGTCTCGGTCTTGTTGTGTTTATATGTGCATTCATTTCATATTGAGTCGTGCAATTCGACTCCTCGACTATCATGCATTAAGATGCGTGATTGGTGGCACGAGGATCGAGGACTACACTCCCTGAAGAGCAGTCATGCATACATATGTGAAAATACTTTGCCATGCCCCTTTCTTGCTCTCTGTTGCAGCAAATCAGAAACCGACAATCTTTTGGAGCCTCATGCAAAATTCCGAGCATAATTGTAAACAGAGGCTAATTGGGGCGTCGCAATGGATTTCCGCGCAAGTAACTCAAGCATGCATCATTCATCATTGTGGAACAGAGCCGAGGCGGTTCATGGATTTGCGTGCCATTTATTGCTTTCCTAGATTAATTTGTTAATTAATTAGGACTTTTTGTATTTATTCGGACTGTAACTATTTATTTGAGACTGTATATTATTTATTCGGACCCTCCGCACGAGGGCAATGTTGTAATAAGTGTGCGTGTGTGTGATGTATGTCTTCCAACCCCACGTCTTTCTCCCTTTTATTTACCAGCTTATGATGGTTAGATTAGGGCATGTTTCAATTAGCATACCAAATGATAGCATGTTTGCATTCATTCATCTGTTTTGCATGCACCGGGCTCGGCACATCATACTAACTGCATTGTATTTCAATTCCGAGTTGAATACTTGTTAATTGTAGCATTTCAAATGCCATCTTTAGAATAGCCGAGCCTGCTATAATTGCATTTTGCATGTGTTGCATTAGGCATTTCTGTATAGTTAGGATCATGCATTGATTTCTAATTAGCTTCTTTCTTTGGCTTGGAATACTCGGTAAGTGGTTATGCTTTAGCATCCTTGCATGCGTGTGAGTGTTTGCCACGATAGCATGCTTACCATGAGGCTATGTGCTTATGTGATATAACTGCCTGAATGCCTGTGGGTGAAGGTTGGGTTATTTGGATTGGAACAAATCATTCACTGTGAGTTTTATGCCCACTAGATAGTGGCAAAACCATATTTTTCTAAGCCCACCTGAGGGCGGCAAAATCTGCATTTTAAGCCTACTCGCGAGTAGCAAACCATCTTTCAAAAACAAACATGAAATGTTTTGTTCCAATTCAAGCGACCCAGTCTATACTTGTATGCTGCGCGCATCACATAGTAATTCTAGGCTAATAACTAGAATAAGAGCACATAGTGTTTTCAAAACTAGATATCATGGTTAGTAGAGGCTGATCTTTGATCGGGCGAGCGGGGGTGCTCACAAAGTGACCTTCCCCAATCGTACCCAAGTTCCCGAGCCGAGGCAACTTTGGTGATGACGGACACGTGGCCTTAGGCAACGAGTCAGGGTTTCCTAAATTTTCCAAAATAAAATATTTAGGTGGCGACTTTGTATCTGGCAAAGCAATCCATGTTTGGCACTTCTTTCTAAAAATCTGTTTTCTCAAAACGATTTTGCCGGATTTGGACTCTTTGGTTCAGATTAAGAACCGTGACAATTTGAGTCCGAGCTGTAGTGAGCCCAAAACGAACGGAACGGGGGGACTTCATCCCTCCCGGGGGCGTTCGGGGACATCTACACGAGACAATCAAAAGTAGAGTTGAATGATTGAATCCTATTTTAGGCCAGAAAATGCTGTACAAATTAATAAAATTTTAAAAAATTTCTTGCTCGCAAATAAACTTTAGAATTTGAAATGGAAATCATTAAAATAATATGACATGTAGTAAAAATTTATAAAAGTTGATCGTTTGTATAAAGCATTATTGTTCACAATAGTACCACAATGATTCTAGTGAAAAACTAAGAAGAGGGTACCTGAGATTATATGCTTTGTCTTTCACATTTTACTAGACAATACATGAGTGAATAAAGGCCAAATAATCATTTCATGTAGACCCTGTACTATTTTTTTTTTTTTAGATTCATATGAAATAAGAGAAACAAGAGTTCAAAAGAAATAACAGCAACAAGGCAAAGGGCTAATCCCTCACTAAG
This sequence comes from Camellia granthamiana, assembly GCA_036172215.1. NCBI lineage: Eukaryota > Viridiplantae > Streptophyta > Magnoliopsida > Ericales > Theaceae > Camellia > Camellia granthamiana. The sequence goes on along the minus strand of CM069912.1, from coordinate 119,084,273 downwards.
CTGACTCCAGTCATGTCCTGTATAAACAGGGCAGCGACTTCATCTGGAGGGTTATCAAGTATTACAACATGTTCGTTTTGAGACACACCCATATTGGCTAAATGATCAGCAACTCTGTTACCCTCACGTAGGGTATGGCCAAGAGAGCTGTTAGTCCTCTGCAGCAGGAACTTAGTATCTTCAATGAGAGCCTTAAATCATGAGTTGTGGTTTGGACCATGAAGGATTTGATTAATGGCCTGCTCAGAGTCTGACTCTAGGTGCACATCTCTTGTATTTTTCTGGAAGAGAATGGTGAGCCCTCTCTATATGGCCCATATTTCTGCTTCTAAGCTCGTACATTGGCCTATCTTTCCGTAATAACCCCAAATCCAAGTGCCTGTTTCATCACGCAGTACTCTTCCATAACCTGCTTGACCTGGGTCTCCCTTTGAGCAGCCATCAGCATTCAATTTGAGCTTACCTGCAAGTGGGCAACACCAATGAATTAATTTGGGTTCTACAGAATGGGGGCAAAAAGGGGAATGAAAAGCCTCATCAATTTCATGAACATAAGTAAAAATGTTCTTGAGATTGATCTGAATAGGGTTGGTAATGTTATCAAAAACCAGTTTATTACGATCTTTCCAGATTTGCCAAAGTGCAACAATGAAGATAAGATACCATTTTTTTCCATGAAGAATGTTTTTGTTCTTTATGTTCAAAATAACCCAATCATTCAGAGGCTGTTGATTCCCTTCTTCTCACCAGGTAAGGCTTTGAATGTGAGGCCAAATATCTTTAGAGGTAGGGCATTCTCTAAGTAAATGCTTCATGGCCACACCTGGGGCAGATATCAGTTGGGGCAAGATGTCTAACAAGCTGAAACTGGTTAGTCAGCAACCTGCCCTTTAAGATCAGCCAAAGGAAACATTTAAGTTTCTGAGGGATCTTAATTTTCCAGATCCACTTCCAGTCTCTGTTGTCAGATCGGAATCAGTAATGAAACTAAAGGCCGAGGCTGAGGTGAAGTTACCAGTTGGTGAGAGAACCCAGGTAGGAGCATCAGGGAAAGTAACAAATCTTGGCCTATAAATTTTGAGAATCTCATTAAGGTCTTGTTGACTAACAAGATTGGATAAAGCATTAATGTCCCAATTTCCCTCATCATCAAGGACATAGCTGACCATAACAGTGTTATCAGCTTGGAAGTTATTGTTGCATTGAGATAAAGGCTGTCTGCCACACCACCAATCTGTCCAAAAGGATATGTCTTTCCCATTGCCAACAATCCACTTGACACCCTTTCTAAGGGCATCTCTGTGTTTGCAGATGCTTCTCCAATAATGTGAAGAATTTTTCTTCATGGGCCAAGTGTATATATTGTGGTGTTTCAAATACTTAGAGTGCAGCATTTTGTACCAAAGTTTATCTTTTTCACTCAGCATTTTCCAACCAAGTTTAATGAGAAAAGTTGTGTTTTGATCCCTAGCCTTCCTAAGACCAAGGCCACCCTCAGCTTTACTTTTGCAAATGTTGTCCCAGTTAACCAAATGGACTTTTTTCTGAGTTTCAGTATCTCCCCATAGAAAATTCCTATTAATTCTATCAATGTCATCACAAAGCTGTCTAGGGAGTTCCATTGTTTGCATGGTATAAAGAGGGATGGTCGAAGTGACGGCTTGAATGAGGGTAGCTCTACCAGCTAAATTGAGAGTTCTAGCTTTCCAACCAGAGAGTCGAGCTTTCATCCTAACAAGAATTTCAGTGAGCAAGTTCTTAGCCATTCTCTGATGAAGGAGAGGGAAACCAAGGTATTTGCCGAGGTTAAAGGTTAGGGGAATGCCACTATGATAACTGAGGGCTTGGGCAACATTTCAAGGAACATTAGGAGAGACAAAGAGTTTAGATTTCAGGAGATTCACTTTTTGCCCTGACACTGCATAGAATTCAGATAGGGTATCCAAAATGGTTTCACAATTAGTATGGGTAGCTTGGGCAAACAAGATCAAGTCATCCGCAAAGAACAAGTGGGATAGGGAAGGGCTATTTCTAGAGGCCTTGATACCTTTTCAAGAACCCTTTTTGACTTTGGAGTGTATCATATTGGACAGTCTTTCCATGCAAAGGACAAAAAGATAGGGAGAAAAAGGGTCACCTTGTCTAAGGCCTCTCCTATTATGAACCCCATCAATGATTTCACCATTCCACAGGATGGATGAGCGTTGATTCGTGACACAGCTCATGATCAACTCCACCCAATCAGGGTTCAGTTTGAACTCAAGTAAGGTGTCTTTGATAAAATCCCAAGATAACCTATCGTAGGCTTTCTCTAAGTCAATTTTAAAAATCATGCCACCACATTTGCCTTTTTTATATCTCAAAGTATGCAGGATCTCTTGGGTGATGATGACGTTATCAGTAGTATTTCTCCCAGGAATAAAGCTGCTCTGGTTGGGAGACACAATATTGTCTAAAAGGGGTCTTGTTCTTCCCACAACGATCTTGGTTATAATTTTATAAGCAACATTACAGAGACTTATGGGTCTAAATTGTTTCATAGTTTCAGGGTTGTCAACCTTGGGGATCAACACAACAAGGGTTTCATTAATCTCGGGAGGCACAGTTTTATTGCGGAAACAATTTTTGACAAAATTACACACAGATTGACCAATAGAGTTCCAGCACTGCTTATAGAATATGGCCTGAATCCCATCCTTACCAGGAGCTTTAAATGAACCAATGTTTTGAACAGCTCTGAGAATATCATAATTGGAAATGGGTTTGAGAAACCCAATATTATCATCATGGGTAAAGTGAGTTTGAGTTAGGTTAGACCAATGATCCAAATGGGTGGTATTTTCCTCATTAAAGAGATTTTGAAAATAGTCAAGGATAACAGCCTTAATTTCATTCGTCTCAGTAATCCAAGAACCATCATTATTTTTAAGGGCATTGATTTTGGTTTTCCTTCTCTTAGAAATAGTGGAGATATGAAAGTACTTGGCATTTCTATCACCAAGCGTAAGATGTTTAGCCCTAGATTTCTGAAACCATAAGATTTCTTCTTGAAACAAGGTAGAATTGTATTGATTGATGAGATCTCTTTCAAGAGCATAGAGATTGTGGAAAAAATAAGTAGCTAAAGCTTTTTGGATGCCCTCAATCCTAGCCAGGAGGTGTCTTTTTCTTTTGAAAATGTTTCCAAAAACTTCTTTGTTCCACTCTTTAACTCTACGAGTGAATTCAATAGTAGACTCAAGGAGGTTATTATTCATATCAGACCAGGTGGAGTTCACAATGTTTATGAGGTCCGGATGGGACATCCTAGCCGCTTCAAATCTAAAGGGCCTATTAGAGGGATTCAAAGTATGCATACCTTGGGTGTAGATGACAAGTGGTGAATGATCTGAATAGGTACGGGGGAGAACTCTGACAGTGGCTTCTGGAAACATTGTTCTCCATTCTGGATTGCTGAGAGCTCTGTCAAGTCTCTCCATAGTGTTGGCCAAACCTTGCCTATTATTAGTCCAGGTCATTTTTGGGCCAGAACTTCCCAAATCAATCAAATTACAGTTGTTGATCCTATCTAAGAATTTCTGAGATCTGATAGAACTCTGAGATGCGGTGAAGCTCCTTCTTTCTCCCTGACTTGCATAGTCGTTAAAGTCTCCTGCTACTAACCATGGCTTATTTATGTTGCCTGCAATGTCTTCCAGTTCAGCCCACAGATGCTCCCTCATAACTGGGTTTGGGCTTGCATAAACAGCAGCAAGGACCCATTCTTCAAAATGTTCCTTGTGTATAGTGGCATGAATAGCCTAGGAACTAACTGAGGAAGCCCTGACGTTCACTTGGGTTGGATCCCAGATAATCCATATTCATCTTACTCTACCAATGGGATCTACAATAGAAGAGGTTGTGAAGCCTAAACCATTGAAGAAATTACCCATTTTACTGAAGGGCACTTTAGTCTCCATAAGAACAATAATCTCAGGTTTATGGGCACGAATGATTTCCACAAAATTTCTTTTAAAATTATTATTACCGGCTCCACGGCAATTCAAGAAAAGTAGGCGTAATAAATCCATAGAAGGGTAGTGGAGGGGTGAGTCAGATACCAGATCCTTAACGATGTTGCGTATCCTCCTCCGATCTGCCTTCTCTGATCTCATGAAGGCTAGCTGGAACGACTGAAAAGGCTTCTGGAGGGGATCCTCCCAGTTTGGCTCAACTATCAGTCGTATTTGTTCTATCCACCAAGCGAAAGCAACTAAGTGAATTGTTTCACTCTCTAGTTCTAACAATAGGCTCACATTGTGGGTCTGGTTCTGATGTACTGTCACCTCTCGCAGTGGTGCCTCTGTGTTCTTGCTGTATTCCCCTTCCATTGTTGGTGTCTCTTGGGTCTGGTGGTTCTTTGTCTTGATCCAGTGGTGTTGTTGCCTTGAGAGTTGTAGAAGTTTCTGGTATGGTAGCAGCTACAGGGGTCGGGTTAACTTCAACCATGGTTGAGTCGTTTAGACCTGGGGTGTCCTCTAATGTGTAGATCATGTCAAAAGTAGTCTGGTGCACTTGATTTTCACTGGGTAGGTTGTTCACTTTAGCTTGTTCATAGAGGGGATTCTCTGGTGGAAAATCTTTGGCGTGCGATGTTGAGCTCTCCCCCATTGGCTTCCAGATAGACTGATTCTTCACAGATGTGTTTGAATCCTTTGTTCTGGTGTGGTTTATCCCTAATTTAGCTTTACCTTTAGAGTCCTTCGTTTGAGTTGGGCCTAATGGGACACTAGACTCACCTTGGGCCTTATCCACACCAGTTTTGTTGGTCTTCTTTCCTCTGCTATTATTAGTTTGGCTGTTATTGTTCCTTTCTAAATATCTGAAAGAATTGGGGTTGGTAATTGGGCCAGATGGATCTTGAATCCTCTTGGGTTGGGTTGTTTTCCTATAGCGTTTAGTGACAAGCATCCATGGGCTAAAAGCTTCATCTTCACCACTTTCTTGTTGTAGGTGACCGTTATCCTGCACTGTTCGGTTGTCAGAAGTTCCGTTATTGGAAACGGCTAGATTTGCCTCCGCCGGTAAGGCACCCGGTGTCTTGAAGCGACAAGCTTCCTTTCTATGGTCAACGCGGCCACAGAGGAAGCAGAATGAATGAAGGGACTCATATTCAATACTATAGAGCTTGCCTTCCAATATGAATTTTGGCTTTAGAGGTTGGCTAAGATCCATTTCTACACAGACGCGAGCAAACTTTCCTCTTGTAGCCATAGCCGTGGTCCAGTCGATTTTGAGTGGTTTGCCAATAGATTTAGCAATCGCAAATAGAACTTTTTCTTGGTAATATTCAATCGGAAGCTCGGGAAACCGAACCCAGACAGCGATTGTGGTTTCAAAAGCTTCCGATGGTTTAAAATTAGGCTCCTACCTTCTCACAGTTAAATAGTGGTCCATAATGACCCATGGACCCTCCGTGAAGACCTTAGTACAATCTTCCTGTTCAGAGAATTTAAAGAGGAAACAGTTACTCCCCAGGTCAATAGCATTAAATTCTCCCTGAAGACCCCAGATAGTTTTGACTCTGGAGCATAGCATGTTGTAGCCAATGTTTTTCCCCAACAGTCGAACAATTAGTGCATTTTCCCATGGTTTCCTGATCTTAGCTAGAAGCTTCTTAGGTAGAGAAATTGTGGAAAGCCCTCTGAGTTCTGGGTAGGTGGCTTGGATCTTAGAGTTACCCTCTTAAACATCATCATCTTCCTCATTTGACGAGAGGATTTCTACTCTACTATCAAAAGCGTAAGAACCATTTATGGTTGTGGCCAGAGCTTCTTTGAAAGTTTTGGAAGGAGGAAGATCCAACACTGGAAGTAGTTGTTCCCCAATATCTGCTCGTGATACCTCCGTATCCATATCAGCTGTATTTTCCATATTAGTTTCCTCAGGTAAATCTGAGTTTTTGATTTTCTTGGTGCTTCTCACCAGATGGTCTTCTTCTTCGGAAGACTTTTCTTGGTTCAGTGGAACTCGCAGGTCAATAGGATTTGATGTGGTATTACCAGTGGTGTTGCCTGAGGGATAACTCATCTCTTCATTATTTAAATGACCACGTTCTGGTGTGGTCTTGACTTTCCTTTCTATCGTCTTTTTGTGTAAACCACCGACCTTGTACTATTTCTTGGGCAGCAATGTTATCCAAAAAAAGTGTCTAAATTTGAAATGTTGATCATATTAAAAATGAGACTCATGTCACATCAAATTTAAATCTACACCACACATTCAAATTTTGAGTATTTTTTTAAATAATTTTTGAAGTATATAGTATTTGTATTTCTTGAGTTATAAAAGCACACTATAATCAGAAGAGCAATACCACAATCTCATTTCCATTAACCCAAATTTCTGAGGAAAAAAAAAAAAAGGTAAAGATTGTCGTCCAATCTTCTTGGCATGTAATTCGAGAGGTCGACAAAAGCAAAGGTAGGAGGCGAAAAGGAGAAAAAAAGTCTCTTAGAAGTTTCACTATCATTTGCTCCAATGGACAATATTATGCACCTAGAAAAAGTGTTTCAAAAATAAAATGTGTTAAATAAATTTATTTTATATTTCGGTTACTTTTCAAGATTTTATTTTTTTTTAAATAAGTAACTTTTTCGATGCCAACTAGTAGTAAGAATCACGCACTTAAAAGCCGCAAAGAGCTAATACAGTTCATGATTAAAAGCATATCAAGTTGCTTTAAAATCTTGACCTTGAAGCCCATTGTGACCTTGAAGACAAACTTAAATGGTTATAAGAGCAAATGAGATTCTTGGGGGACCTTATTTTATAGTCCATTTTCTTTTTATATTGATTACTTTTTCCATTGCCATTATGCCAAAAGCAAAGCAACATTTCAATTCTCCATAAAATTTTTAAAAAATAAATAAATATTTAAATTCAAGACCAATCCCCTCACAACTTAAGAAATTGGGTGATCACAGATATGAATGTCTGAAACTCTTACCTTTTTTCAATGTCCTTGTCTTTATGCACTAGGCCCGGTTTATTTTCAGAGGAAGAATGGTGGGGATTTATAATGAGAGGATTAATAGTGAGTGGATTGTTAGTGAGGGAATTAAGTAAAATTGTATTTATTTTGATGGTAACTGTTGGTGTAGGGATTGTTAAATTATTTTTCAATAAAATAATAAAGGGCAAACTACATATACCCCTCTCGAGGTTTAGCAAAATTACAGATACCCCCTGAAGGTACTATTTGCATAACAAATTAGGGGACAAATTGTAATGAAAATATAAACCTCATGAGACAATTTGTTATGAAAATATAAACCTCATGGGGGTATTTGTAATTTAGCTAAACCTCGAGGGAGGTATATGTAGTTTTCCCAATAATAAAACAAATAAAAAAAATACAAAATCATTAAACATTAATGTTCAAAAAAAAATGTCCCATATGTAAAAAATAAAAAATTTCCAAAAAAAAGTAAACAAATAAAACAATGATTTTTACTTAACAAAAAATATAAAAAATTAAACATTAATATTAAAAAAAAATGCCCAACATGTAAAAAATAAATAAAAAAATAATCCAATGGACTATTTTTTTAATACCACCTCCACCTCTTCTATCACAATCCCCCTTTTAAGGCCTATCCTAATACCAAGGGATTAGAAGTCCCCTCTCCATTTCTCAAAACAAACATAATATATAGTAGATCTCACCTCATTATCAAATACCACATACGCATACTCTGAGACTACAAAATAATTTTGGAGAATCTACTTTTCTACCATGGAAGTTGTATTTGTATGCTGATGAAGAAAAAAATAATAATAAATAAAGATTTTCTTTTTGTCTAATCATCCTTTATTATTAGAGCTAGTTTACTTTTCATGAATTACTTTTCATGAATTAATGAATCATCCATCCGGTATGAATAATACTAGGATCATGTGAAAAATATTATAAAATGCATTATGAAAATTTTTTATCCTTTGGTTAATGTGTAATGTTTTATTGTATGTGTAATTTAAAGATAGAAAATCCTTCATGATCATTTTCATAATATTTTTTTTATGATCTCTAACATTACTCATCCCGTATTCCTCCCATCTACGGTCACATTTCGTTTAGATGGGATGATTTGGTAAGAAATAAATTAATTAGATATAAAATACAAAGAAAGAAAAAAAATCTCACTTATAACGCATAGTCCACTCTTATATTATTTATTTATTTTTAGTCATCCAAACATGATAATTAAAAAGGTTAATTACATTTTACTCCTTATGGCTTAACTCAAAAACATGTTATCTCTTGTGATTAAGAAATGAGACATTTACACACAAATCTTAATTATGAATTTATACTCTATTAAGTTTTAATTAAGATTTTTTTGACCTTCAAATCCCATTAAATTTTTAATACTCAGAATTGTTCTTCAAGTAATAATTGTTCATCATTATGATTATCTATAACGGAACATGATGATTTGACATTTATTTTGATTTTCAAAACTTTCAAATTGGAAAAAAAAATTATGTGCAAAATAGAAAAAAACTAAATTATTTTTTGTGCAAAACTGAAAATTGTGTCTATAAAGGAGCATGATGATGGAACATTGATATGCAAAACTGAAAAAAAAAAAAAAAAAAAAAAAAAAAAAGATTGAAAAAACTGATAATGTTCTCAGTTTTAAAATTGAAAAAAATTGATAGAGTAATGTTTTTGTTTTTATTGGATAGTAATAAGTAGAAAGGCAAAAACGTTTAATCTCATAAATTTTTTTTTGCCAGTTAGTGAAACAATTATCGCAAAACAGTACTATGCAAAATTGATAGTATTCTTAGTTTTAAAAATATAGAAAAATTGATAATATTATCAATTTTACTAAATAGAACTTACTGATTCAAAAAATTTTAAGTAAAATCTGAGTTATCATAACATTTATAAATAGAACTTTTAGATAATTAACTCTTAAAAAATATAAACATAAATCCCTTATAGTATGGAATAAACTACAAAGTCCAACTCCGTTAATATTTGCTGTAAAAAGCCTATACAGCCCTTATCTTTTTCTTTAATTTTTTCCTAAGTGCCACTGCCATTATCAACCCGACTCCGTTTTCTAGTTTAACAAATAAATAAATAAATAAATAAAATAAAATAAATGAGACCCCATTGTCTTCCAATTTCCTCTGTTTTTACCGTTTTCTTCTTCTCTCTTTTCTTTGTAGACCATGGCAGACCACCCGCCCTCCAACGTCATTTTTTTCCTTTCGAAAATGTAACTTTTGCAGCCCCGATCGGAGCAAATCCACAGCGCTCGATATATATATAATAATATAAACACATATATTTATCAACAATGATTTATAATACTAATTTTGATATTTTAATAGAGCACTAATGACATAAAAAAAAAAAAAAAAAAAAAAACTAAGGCCAAAACATTACATCTTGGTGGGATTCACTGTCAACTCATTAAAATTGACTTTACAGCTCAAAAATTAAAGCTCCAAAGTATTTTTCTATATTTATTTGTCCCAAAAAATCTGTTTCTTAAAGCCCACAACACAGTAGAGAGAAAAAACAAATTTCAATTTCTTGAGAAATACTCTGTTCAAAAAAAAAAAAATTCTTGAGAAATAGTAGCAAAACTACCAATCCATTCACAAGCTATTACAAACATTCCATTGCTGACTCATTCAGAGCTCAAATCATCCGAAACTATCTCCATCGAGAACAACTGTCTAACGTGTATGATGCATTGGGAGGTATTTGGGGATGGTTCATGTCTCAGCTCATTCTCATCAGAGGTATCACTTGTTATGACATCTATAAAACGTAAATTATTCCAAATTAATAACCCATTTTAGTGGGTGTGTATATTTGTGTGCTGTAGTGTGAGGTGGTCCCATGGTGACCTTGGGTTATTGAAGGAAGTAAGTAAAAAAAGATAGGGAGATGAGGAGGAGGAGATTATGTGCAGTGGTGAAAAGAAAAGGGAAGAAGAGAATGGTTCAATCACTACTGTTAATAGTGAAAAGGTGGAGGAAGAAGATGATTGAAAAGAAAAAACGAAAAAGTAAAATAAAGAAGGAAAAATTAGAAGGGCAAAAATAAAAGTTCCAAGTTATTTTGGCCTATCATGTTTGAGACTTGTCACACACTTAATTTGGTGCGTGCTTTGTTGTCGCCGCTGTTAAATGTAATAGAATTGGTTATTTTTACATTATACTCCAGAATACAAGGGATTATGTGTATATTTTTAAATCATACAATTATGTATATATTTTTAAATTATAGGAAGGTAAAGTACTTTTGAACTAAATCACAATGGAATAAAATATAATTAATTTTAATTAAAAAATATAATTTCTTTTCATTTTTCTCGCAAATCACAAATCTTTATTTTCTTTTCGTAATCCAAACGGAGTGTCAGTGATTACTTGAATTTGCAAGAGGGTCAGGCTTGAATTCCAAGCCAATCCGTCTTTGAGATAGCTTGAATGAACTCATGGTTGTATTCTATAGCCCAATATATATTCCCAAGCTTAGGTGCCCAACTTCCACTTTAGCCTGTTGATCCACAATTCCATTGTTGGTAACACACGCACACACACATAGAGCTAGCATGGAATTGAAATCGAAGAGGCGGAATTAGAGGGAAGAAACTATAGAAGCACCGATTGGGGATTGGATTAGGGCATTTGCTAGACGATGAGAGAATGTGATTAGGATAATTGGGAATTGATTGTTGGGAAGGAGAATTTCTCTGATTTTACTACAATCCATCTCATCAAAAATTATATAGTAGGTCAGGAAGACCACCCGATCGATCAATGAAATGTTATAATTTGCTTACCATTTATTAGAGTCATAGGAAAGATTATGGTATAACTTCAAAAGTATGTATCATATATATTTTATAATTACAAATATATATATATACAATTGCACACTTTCTAAGTCATAATAGAAAGAGAAGAAAAGTCATAATCAAATATAAAAAAATCCGTAACAACTCATAACCAAATACAAAAAATTATAATCAAATATTTCAAAATAATGTCATAATTAAAGAAGAAAAAAAAATCATAACTAAAGAAGAAAATGGTGTAACTAAAAGTGCATATGGTATGAGTATGTATGATAGAATTCTCCTATAGCCAGATATTTATTTAGACCATCTCCAACGTTGCATCAAATTATGCATCAGATTTGAAATTTGGTGAAAAAGCCACTTTTTCTCTCTCCAATGGTTTCACTAAACTAATCAAATTGAAAATTAAGAAATTTTTTTATCAAACTGAGGACAACGTGAGATTTCACCTTCACTGTGCGTTTACGTTAGAGGTGGTCCCACCGGTCAACCGGCCCGACGTCCAGCCGGTTGACCCACCGGTTGTCCCAAAGGACATCCCACCGGTTGTCCCTGCATACAAAAAAATTACATAACAGTGCTTCAGTGCAGCTTTTCATTATCTTAAACTTGGCTCCATTTCTTAACGCAAAAGAAATCAAACAACACCATCACACAATGGCTAGTTGGGGTCCACCGTTCTTGCGTTTTTCTCCCTTAATCTTTGCCAATCATGTCCTTTCTTCCCTTCACTTTTCCCAAGAAAATGGCACACCATTGGACCAAAGAAGAAGAAACCAACACCATTGATGATTTTTCACCATTGTTGGTGTGCCATGATGGTGATCAACACTCAGTTTTTTCTTCTCAGGTCAACATTGATCAAATTGAGTGTTGTTTGATAATTGATAAAAGGAATTGCAGAGAGAACCAAAGAAGAAGAAGAAACCAAAGAGAGAGGGGGCAAAAAAAAAATTTCAGTGCTTGGCCAGTCGACCGGTTGGTCGTCCTGCCGGACGTCCGGACGTCCTTGGCTTTTGATGCAAACCGTTGGAAGAGCTCATATCAAATTAAGGAAATCGTCCTTTTTTTACTCAAATTTGATGGAAAAAAAAAGTGAACCATTGAAGATGCTCTTAGTCCCTTACTATTGGTTGATCACACCATCAATGTGGAATTCCCAAAAGATAAGATAATTACTCAAATCTTACATTTATCTAAAAAAACAGTAATATTTATCACATCGGTTAAGTTTATCTCATATTCGAATCTCAATATGAGAAAACTTGAGGAGTTTGTAAGGCCCACCATGGATTCAATAATTCGAACCGTTCGGACCCTCAATTTATATTGTCCATGAAAAAATTGAAGGCAATCCGATAATTATAACACTTTCATTTTTTTCGCATTTGTTTCTAAACAAATGGATAGTCAATTTCAAAAACATATTTAATATTTATTTTTCCAAAAATAAATACGATAAAATGATAAAGTTGTGATTATTAGATCGAACTAATTCTTTTCATAAATAATATAAATTGGTGGTCTTATAAAATGAATGGTTTGAATCATTAAAACAGAAATCATAATGGACTCCGTTGGTTACTCAAGTTCTTACCCTATCCGATTATGTAAAGTTAGAGCATTCCTAGCAGCCTATTTATATTTTATTCTAAAATATTATTAAAAAATTCATTCTTTATTTTAAGAATCACTTTTTTATTTACTTCTCCCAATAGACTCTCTATTTTTTCTCTATTCTATTAAAATAATCTTTTATTTCCTCCAACAAACAGACCTAAGACAGAGTGCAAGGCACGCCCAAAACAGAGTGCAAAACAGACCAGCAAAGCAATAGATTGAAGCAGCCAAAAACAAAGAAGGCCGGTCGATCGACCGACTGGACAACCGGGCGATCGACTAGTCAAGCCAATTTTGGGCATTTTCCTTCTCCAGCTACAGGCAGTCACGGGACATCCTGGAGGACATCCGGGAGGACGTCCCCTTCACGCCTTCAACGAAATAAAATAGCAATTTATCAGATATGAGGGAGCTATAGTGTCTCCCTACAAATAGGAAGTCACTGTAGCAATACTTACATTTGGGGAGTTGGATAAGGGATCTGCTGGGCTACAATTTATGAAGAATTAACCTCTTATAATAGCAAAAAGCTATTATATGGGAGCTGCTGGGATGCTCTTAGTACATAATTATTTAATGGTTGAAGTTAAAACTTAAATTATGTAATTATGTGCTAATTTGTAAAAATTAGTCTCATAAAATATTAGTTAGCTTGAAACCAATGGAGCCAAAATTCATATAAAGTTTGATTTTAATATTATTTTATTTAGTGTAAATTACAGGACATTTTTTTTTATACAGGACAAATACTTATAAATTCTCTAACACTTTTTTAATGTATCAATAAATTTTAAAATTATTTATTTTGCTCTAACATTTTTTTTAGACCATTGGTAAGTTTTTTTTTTTTTTTTTTAAAATGTAAGTAGACAAGTCTGATTAATAAAAAATTCCTTTACATTAGACATGGATTGCACAATTTTATTTTATTTTTTTTCATTCCATGTATATTGAAAATTGTAAAATTTCTCACTAACTGAATAATTTTTCCATTCCACATTAAACTAATATAAAGTGTAACTCGTGCAAGTGAAATAAAGGATTACACAAATTTTCACTTGTGCTCAACATGTTTTCTATTTATTCCAAAATAGAGTTTGCATCTTTGAGATATTGAGAAAACTAAATGATTAGAGTGACTGTGATGATTAAACTTTCAATGAAAATGGTAGCATTATAAGAAATACAAGAGCTATAAAAGGGGTTGAGGAAGGTAAGTGTAGTGAACGTTTATATTGGTGGTCGATCAAGCAAGTTACAGAGGTAAAATAAAAGACAAATAGAAGGTAAAGAAAAAATAGACAAAAAATATTTTGACAAACCATGGACAATATTGATTATATCATTTTTCATTTCATTTTTCTCACTTCATGTATATTGAAAGACTGTGCAGCGGATTCACCGACCCGCCAGTACTGCCCGATCCGACCCAATCACAAATGAATAGATGTGTGGAGTGTAGCGGACAGGTGCGGGCCCAAATTTTTAGGTTTCTCAGGTCCGGGTCGGGTGTCGGGTTGATCCGCCATAACCCCCCCCCCCAAAAATTTATTACACGAATCAGGCCCTTTTCTTTAGAGTTTGCTTTGCTTTGCCCCCCCCCCCCCCAAAACACAAAAAAAAACAAAAAAAAATTATTACACGAATCAGGCCCCTTTTCTTTAGAGTTTGCTTTGCCTTGCCCTAATTTCTTCACAGACCCAACAAACAGACAGAACAACACACACACACTATCTCTCTCTCTCTCTCTCTACCCTACCTATCGTCCGACGGTAACCTCCGGCCGACGATCTACACTGAACGACCGACGATCTACACTTCTGAACGGCGATCGAGTTGCTTGCACTGAACGGCGATCGATTTGCTTGCACTAAACGACGATCGATCTATTCACTGAGGTATCTCTCTCTCTCTCTCTCTCTCTCTCTCTCGATAGAAGATTTACAGACACCTCTCTCTGTATATATATTGAGTTGATCGTATGAAAATCTTCGTGTGTTGAGTAATCGGCCTCTGAGGGTTTGATGTATATATGGAGTTTAGAAATTCTGTTTGATTGAGGGTTTGATGTATATAATATATATTGAGTTTTGATGTATATATAAGATTTGTTAAGTCATTGAGTAATCTGAGGATTTGATGTATATACTGAACAGTATATATTGAGCTTGATTGAGGGTTTGATGTATATATTGGTTTGGCATATATAAGATTTACAGATAACAAGACTGTTTTTTTTTTCTTTTTTTTTGAGTAAACTGTTATATATTAAGTAAACTGTTATATATATTGAGTAAGATTTATTGAGTAAACTGTGTTTTTTTTTAACAGATAACAAGATTTACAGAATTATTTTTGCATTGCCCAGGTTATTTTTGCATTGCCCACTGGTGTGGCAGTATATCAAATATGAATTGAATTGAATTATTTGTTTTTGGTCTGGCAGTATATCAATGTGAATTGAATTATTTGTTTTTGAATTGAATGTGAATTAAAAATATACGAAGTGACTTGGTCTGGCAGTATATCATTGCCCACTTGCACTATTATTTGTTTTTGGTCTGGCAGTATATCAATGTGAATTGAATTATTTGTTTTTGAATTGAATGTGAATTAAAAATATATGAAGTGAATTGGTCTGGCAGTATATCATTGCCCACTTGCATTATCTTTTGCTTACCTATGTTTTGACAATATTTTAGAAAGTGTAATGCACAATTGAATTATGTTCAGGTTGTGTTTTTGAGAAAGTGTGCAATTTTATGTTGAAAATTTGTAAACTTTTAAACCGCGAAACCGATTCGTATCCATCTGCCAATCCGTCAATCCGCTCAATCCGCATCCACCGGATTAGCAGACGGATACGGATTGATTTTCTCCAATCCGTTAATTTGGCAGGCGGATTGAAGATTTCGTGGCCGCAACCGATCTGCGCCCACCCCTCACGAGTAATTTTTCGATTTACCATTTATATGATTTTTTATTTTTTCCAAAATTTATTCCTTTGCCTCATATTTAATGGGTAATAAGCTGTGGATATTCTGATCCGTCTAAACCGATTAAACCGAACCGATCCGCTGTATTCTGGACGGATTCGTGATGATAAACGGACAATTGCGGATTATTTTTTTCAATCCGTCAAGTTTTGGACGGATGGCGGATTTGAAGTTCTTTCGGCCGCAACCGAACCGCCAAACTGCAAACACCCCTAGTAATTTGTAAGATTTTATGTTTTCAATTTGTTTAGATATTATATTTGGATTTTCAATAAAAAAAATTAGATATTCTGTTGTGTTTTCAATTTAGAAATCCTTTTATCAAATGACAAAGGTTGATATTTAATATTTTTGTGGGAAAAATATAAGGCTTAATTTTATCATTTAAAAAAAAATCAAATTAAATAGTTTTTGAATAAAAAAAAGTAATGAAATAGTTTTGATAATGCATGGTTTTCTTATATGTATTTATTATTGGTATTTGACAATTTAATTGATAATCTTTTGGTTATGTTGAGTTAGATTGTTTCTAAAAAAAAAATGTTGACAAATTATTGTATTATATTTAAAATTTGTAAAAGTTTAAACCGTCAACCGATTCGCATTCATCCGCCAATCTGCTCAATCCGTATCCGTCAATTTGACAGACAGATACGGATTAAGTTCTTCTAATCTGCCCATCTAAAAAAAAAATATTGACAAATTATTGTATTAGAGATTTTTTAGCAGCAACCGAATTGCCAACACTCCTAAGTAATAATGCCAAAGCATGTAAAATTTAGGATCTTATCGTAAGAGGATTGCAATAAATTGCATTATTTGTAAATACTTCTTTCTAGTGTGGTCAGTTAGTAATTATTGCAAAAGATATACAATCGCCCACAAAACCCTTTTCGTTAGCCCCAAGACTTGGCTGTTTTATTCTTCGCCCTTCGGCTCTCGCTCTCGCAGATCTTCGTCTCTTCGATTCATCGATCTCTTCGACAATCTTCGCATCCTCAATCACTGTGAGTTTCAGATTCATTTGATTATATATGTGTATATATAAATATATGTTCGTAATCTTCATACCAAATTCAAGCTTCAAACAGCCCTAAATCAGTGTTTTTTTTTTTTTACTGCAAATTTCTCTATAAACTTGTTTTATTTTGTTTCAAGAACTTCATTTGCCCTAATGATGGAGTATTAACAGTGCAATTACCCGATTTGTGATGCAAATTAGGTTAATCTGATCAATAAATTTGTTTATGTATTCCGTATGAGTAAGCCGGTGTGGTGCATATTCGAAAATGTCTAAGGCAGCTATAGATGTTCCGATGAAGGGTGGGTTTAGCTTCGACCTTTGTAGAAGGAATGAAATGCTCATAAAGAAAGGGCTTCAATCTCCTTCTTTTCTCAAGACCGGCACTACTATCGTCGGACTTATTTTCCAGGTTTGATTTGATTCGAATTTCATTTGTGGCGAGGTGTATAATATGATAGATTTAAGTTGTCATAGCAGATTATTGGGAAATTGTGAAACTTGTTCCCATAACCTTTAAGTTGATTTTGTAGTAATTAAATAATGTTTTGTTAATCGAAATCATCATTAGTTCTCTGAGGTGAACTGAATCTACTATATGAGGGATTCATGCCTTATAAGTGGGAATCATGGGCATCTACACCACAGTTCATGTGATCCAGAATTTTTTATTTATTATAGAACTTTATCGTTCATGTGAAGTAGATATTTATTTTCTTAGTTTTGAAATTTTAGAACAATTTTATTGGACCATTACCAACTTTTAAAATAATTAGATTTGGGATGATAGTGATGTAATTAAATGCATATCACCAAATCGTGGAGTTGGTGGAAGTTGGAGAGCAAAGTATACAAAAAATAAAATAAAAAAACAAATTTGAAAATATCGTTAAATAGCCGTTGGTAGCTCGGCTATATATACTTGAACTTTTATAAAATTTCATGCACATTTTGAGTGTGAATCCAACCTTGGATAGAGGTTGTAGCCTTCATTCCTTACACAAGTGCTTCCAAGAGTTTACTCGAAGGGAATCTTCCAAGTTCTTAACTTGTGAAAGGCATAAACATCATCCCATTAGTGTAGTTTATATACTATTTGTTGACACACCACAAATCTCTCACCTATAAGACTTTGTTTGGGCTTAAGGGTATTGGTTTTCCTTCTTGAAGTCCATGTTCTAGTTTTTGTAAATCTAGTGAATGTTCGGTTTTTGATTTGGATGTTGCAGGTTTTGGTGGGCGTAAACCCACTGTAGTATTGTGGAAGAGGTTTAGAGTGTAACCTAGTGAAAATCTTTGAAGGAGTATTTGTAAAGGTTTTGGGTTGCCCTAGTGAAAACCTATTTGAATAGTGGATTAATGCTGACATGGAGGCTGGGAGTGGATGTAGGCAAGTTGCTGGACCTATCACGACCCAAACCCGCCGCTAAAAGTTTGGATCATGACCGGCCAGTAACCTCTTGATTACTTACGGCCTCAGACAGATTGTAGAAAATTTATAATAACAAGGCCTAGGCGACAGTAAATAAAATAACAGAACGTCCTTTGAGCAGTGCTTATATGTCAGGATTTTAAACATCATGTCATTTATAGAAAGTTCACATACACAGCTCATACATACAAGTACGAGTCATGCAGGTATATACAAGGAGTTAGTAATCCAAAAATTACATGTTAACAAGGGGTTCAAACAAAAGTTACCAAAGACTTAACAAAATTTGCCATCACAGAAAAATCCCAAAAGACAAAAGACTCCTTTTTGGAGGCTTATCAAAGCAGGTCCACCCAAAAAACTTCTAAAGCTGACTTAGGGCCGATCTCCGAGTTGAACACCTACATAAATATATATAAATATAGAGTGAGCAAAACTCAGTGAATAATAGTAAAGTAAATTAAATGAAGGCATGTGATGTAAACCCAATATTTGTCCAAAGTGCAATATTCAGAGTATCCACCATAGTCACGTTAAGCATAACGTTATTCATAATCACATTTTCAAAATGGCCTCAGACCCATTTATTGCGGAACGGCCTCGGACCCACATGTAACAGAACGACCTCGGGCCCAATCACATGATATCAGTTGTTCAAAACAACTTCAGGTCCAAGCATATCGTATCATAAAGAAGATGAAATATCGACATGTCTCCATCTCTCACATAGAACAGAACAGCCTTGGGCCCAACATAATGCAGAACGGCCTCAGGCCCAACATAGTAACAGCTGTTCTGAACAACCTCGGGTCCAAACGTATCTTATCATAGAGAAGATGGAATATCGACGCATCTCCATTCCCCACGGCCTTAGGCCCATAATTCATAAGCAATCCATATCAAACATAACGGCCTCAGACCCATCACTTATAAAAGGAACAGAACGACTTTAGGTCCACATTTCATTCGTTCGTTAACATTCATCAAGCATCCGTTGCCATTCGTAATAAGGCATTCTATAACGTTCGTAGCGCATTTATATCATAATCCAATGTTGTATATATATATCATTCAATCGTTCCAAAATAGCAACTAGCCACATCGTTCATATCAAAATAAAATAGAGAATTAAATAAGAACAAATCTTTACAATACTATTACTAACTGTGATTTGGTCGTGCAACGGTCCCTTCCGGCGAGTGACCTACATATTACAAACACACAACTTGATAAGCAATTCATTCTTTTCTTAGCTTCTTCTCTTTACTCATTTTTCCGTTTCGTTTAATTTCTATTCATCTTTAAGTATTTCGAGAGGGCTTACATACACACATTAACAGATTCAGAGGGTCGAAAAGATAAACAAAATGCATCAATTTTCCTCCTTGTTTCCAGCATGTGTGGAAGCCCCACTGCACGTGCAGAAAGGTGTGCCGCACGTGCAACTGTGCAACCCGCACGTGCGGCTGTGAGCCTCGCACGTGCGATTCGGGGCTTTGTTTGTGTAGTCCGAAAATCCAACAAATTCAAGCCTTCCAAATGCATTTCTAAGGCCCAATTCAAGCACTTTCACTTCAAACACATGATATATAAACATAATAAGCATGAAACTCAAGCTCAAAGAGATCATAACTTACTTTAATTTGATATATAGAACCCTAATTTCCATATTTCCTTAATTTCCTTCATTGTTTCATGTTATACTTGTATATGCTTACATGAGTTCAAAGCATGCAAAGACTCAAGATTAAATCATAATTTCTCACAATCCAACCCAAATCCAACTAAAAATAAAGGAATTAACTCTTTAATCACACAACCCGAAGATTACATGTTCATTTTCATGAGATGTGTTCACTCAAGATCATAATCCATAAACCCTACCTTTTTTGAGTGTCAAAGCTTCATTTTAAGTCTTGATTTTAACCAATTGAAGCAAGATTTAGAGTATTCTAGTTGATTTACACTTGCCTTGAGCTATAATCTTGATTTTCCCCTTTCAAGTCCTCAATCTCAAGCTCTAGGTTGAGTTCTCCTTGGCTCTCTCTCTTTTCTCTTCTTCCTTCCTCTAGAAGCTCTCTCTCCAGGAGATATTTTGAGTTGGGTTGAGTCTAAGTCTCATAAGGCTCTTATACATATCCTAGGTCACTTAAGCTTATTGAATCTAATTGGGCTTAATTAAGAATTTAGTCAAATAAATCCAATTAATTCATTACGTATCAAATTTTTACAAAACTTCATATTGTGTCTTAAAAATCATGCTAATCATAACTGTAAAGTCAATTTCAGTTTATTGTGCCTCTAAGGCTTTCAATTTCCAGTTCAAAGATTGGAATTATAACAGATTTTCTCATAATCAACAGATACAAGTTTAGAAACATGTAATTCACATATTTAAACATGGAATTTCACATCAAGCACACATATAATCACACATATAATGAGGGAATTAAAGTATATAAGAGGGTCAGGTTGTTACAGGACCACTGTAAAATCATGTGTTCATCTCTTTTATTTTGAGACTTAATTTGATATATAATTTGTAATGCCTTGTGAGATGAATGTATGATTGACAAATTGTACTCTTATTAAAAAGTTAATTCACTAGAGAATAGAGAGTACTTCTCCAAGAATTAGGTTTTGCTTCATCAAAATTGAGAGAATGATTTTTGTGCAACCTAACAAATTGAAAGTGAGTTTGATGGGTTTAACAGTTATTCATAGTTTAAATTGACCGAGGTTAGGACTTTTAAATTGTAACAAAGTATACAACCAAGTGCTTAAGTTGTTCAAAGTTGACATTACACAAAAAATGACATGGGTTCAATTCAACGCAATAAAAGTAATTTAGGTTCACAAAAATGTTAGGTTGTCATATTCTCCCCCTCACAAAAAATTTAGGTTGACATTACACACAAATTTTAGGTTGTCATATACACTCTAGGACACTTTCACATTTGCTTACTAACATTGTGTTTTTGTATGCCACTCTTCTTTATTTCATAGATTCTTCGGACTGGTTTGTTTGTGTAGATGCTTCTTATACTCTCCATCTATAATGATATTTTCATTTCATATTCAGGATGGGGTCATCCTTGGAGCGGATACGAGAGCCACCGAAGGGCCCATTGTTGCTGATAAGAATTGTGAGAAAATCCACTTTATGGCACCTAACATTTATTGCTGTGGAGCAGGGACTGCTGCTGATACAGAGGCTGTGACAGGTAATTTCAATTTTTATGTTCTATGTCAGAATATTGGTAGTTAGGGTTATGCTATTACAACAATAGACAGCCTTTTATAAGCTAAGTTTTGACAATATTGTCTTTCTAGACATGGTCAGTTCCCAGTTGCAGCTACACAGGTATCATACTGGTCGGGAATCAAGGGTTGTGACAGCCCTTACCCTTTTGAAGTCTCATCTTTTTAGGTAAGGATACATAGTTCAAGGTTGGTGTTCTTAGATATGTGAGTACTTTCTGTTAGCATATTAGAATTCAAGGTTTGATTGTTTTGACTGAACCAGCTACCAAGGTCATGTCTCAGCTGCTTTGGTGCTTGGTGGAGTTGATGTGACTGGACCACATTTGCACACTGTAAGTGATTTTTACTACTAGGCATCTGAAGGGTATCGTGTTTTGTGTCATACTAAGGTACTAACTGTTTTTTGAATCATTGCACAGATCTACCCACATGGATCAACAGACACTCTGCCATTTGCTACTATGGGTTCTGGTTCCCTTGCTGCAATGTCTGTTTTTGAATCAAAATACTGTGAAGGGCTAACTGTAAGTTGGTGTATTCTGATTGGTAGAAGTGTTTAGAATGTACAAGTTAAATTGATTTTAAATTTTATCATGTTTCTTAGAATTCTTAGATTATCATTAGTCTATATAATACAGTCAACTTGGATTAATTTGTGTTACTTTGGAATATTGTTTTCTTTCGTGTTTTCATTCCTACTTAAAAAAATATGGAGTATATATATACATATATTTTTTTTGATGAAATGAGAATAAATCATGACAAAGGATGAGGAATTATATTGAGTTAAATTTTATCATGTGTCTTAGAGTTATTAGATTATCATTGGTTTATATAATACAGTCAACTTGGATTAATTTGTGTTACTTTGGAATATTGTTTTCTTTCGTGTTTTCATTCCTACTTAAAAAAATAGGGACTATATATATATATATATATTGATGAAATGAGAATAAATCATGAAAAAGGATGAGAAATTATATTAGAGCTAAAAATTTCTCTCATACATTAGTTGCATTTCTTTTTCTTGTTTTCTATTGTAACCAAGTAAGGAGTAATGGTTTTCATTGCATTTTCTTTTTCTCCTTCCTCATCAAATTCATGAACCAAACACGACCTTAGGTCCCATTGTATCATAGGTATAGGAATGAGATTCAAGAATGCAAACTTTTTTGGAATCCCATTAAAGCATTTGGTATGCTATGTTGATAATGGAAATGCAAATCTAGATGAGCACTCCAGAATTAAGGAAATATTGTTCCCAACCTAAGGTGGGGTTAGGGTTTCATTCCCATGGAAAGGAGTCTAAAAATATAATAACACTGTACCCTAAGATGTCTTAATGGTTTATACAAGCACATAATATTAAATATAATTAACTTGTGTTACTTTGGAATATTGTTTTCTTTCGTGTTTTCATTCCTACTTAAAAAAATAGAGAGTATATATATGTACATGTATTTTTTTTTGATGAAATGAGAATAAATCTTGAAAAAGGATGAGAAATTATATTAGAGTTAAATTTTATCATGTGTCTTAGAGTTATTAGATTATCATTGGTCTATATAATACAGTCAACTTGGATTAATTTGTGTTACTTTGGAATATTGTTTTCTTTCGTGTTTCATTCCTAATTAAAAAAATAGGGAGTATATATATATATTGATGAAATGAGAATAAATCATGAAAAAGGATGAGAAATTATATTAGAGCTAAAAATTTCTCTCATACATTAGTTGCATTTCTTTTCCATGTTTTCTATTGTAACCAAATAAGGAGTAATGGTTTTCATTGCATTTTCTTTTTCTCCTTTCTCATCAAATTCATGAACCAAACACGACCTTAGGTCCCATTGTATCATAGGTATAGGAATGAGATTCAAGCATGCAAACTTTTTGGAATCCCATTAAAGCATTTGGTATGCTATGTTGATAATGAAAATGCAAATCTAGATGAACACTCCAGAATTAAGGAAATATTGTTCCCAACTTAAGGTGGGATTAGGGTTTCACTCCCATGGAAAGGAGTCTGAAAATATGATAACACTGCACCCTAAGATGTCTTAATGGTTTATATAAACACATAATATGAAATATAATAAAATTGTACTGCATTAAAAGATTTAAAATAAAGTAGTAAAAAGTAATTGACTTTACAAGGTACAGTTATATCATATTTACCACACACAAAAAAAAAAAAAACAAAAAAGAAAAGGTTATATCACATTATATGTTTTGTAAAGTTATGTATTTATCTCTATATAGCACTAGCATTTCTTGCACGGATTCTAATTTGAAAGTGCAATTTCTTACGTTTGAACACTTTGTGGTTAGATACATCCTAAAACAACACATGTAACAATTGTCCTAATAGGAGTTGCGTAACTTATGTTCAATATTCTTGCAAACGGGGCTCACGCTAGTGTATCTTGAAAATTTGCTAAAACTAGGAGCCTACATATGATCAACATAACATTAAGTATGTAATGGAAACTTTTAATACAACTTACAAGAAAGAATTAATATTGAAAATTAAAAAAAAGAAAAAAAGAAAAAGAAAATAGGTAATATATATTATTTGTAGAACCTCATTTTTTAAATTTGCAATTTTTTAATACAAAGATTTATACCAAACAAATAAATGGCTGCCTTACTTTTCCTGTCAAGTTTTATTTATTTATTTTTGATAAGTAAGTTCATTATAAAGTGCCCAAAGGGTGCAATCTTTGTTCGAAAAAGATATACGCATCAAAAAAGTTTATTCCATGCTTTGTGGCATGATTGCATCTCATTCCTATTATGTTCATTTTTGCAAACCAAGCATGCCTTTAGTTCTTAAAACCAGTCGTGGAGAATGTTACCTCCATATGTGAAGTGAAATCCCACATCGCTTGGCTACTAAAGTAATATGTAGTATAAAACATGAGGTTACCCTCACATCAATAGTTAGTTTTTTGGATTGAGTTTTACCCAATACCGTGGAAGACCATGATCCATCAATATGCTTTTGAGAATTCTAAGTGTCAAAATACATATTTGTAGAGGGATGAAGGAGTGAAGTTGGTGACCGAGGCTATTTGCTCTGGCATATTCAATGACTTGGGAAGTGGAAGCAATGTTGATGTTTGCGTAATAACCAAGGTTTGTTGATTCACACTGACATTCCTTGAAAAGAATAAAAGGTTTCACTTTTTCCATATGTAGTCTTGATACTTTTCACGTGGCATGGCTTTCTAAACTCCTTTTGTCAATGTTTGCTTGTACAGGGGCAAACAGAGTACCTGAGAAACCACCAGTTGCCCAATCCTCGCACTTACATCAACGAAAGAGGCTATTCATTCCCAAAGAAGACTGGTCAGTAATTCTGTCCTAAACATTACCTTCATGTTGGTACTTACAATTTTGCTTCATATAATTCTTAGAACTGTCTTCTTTTTGTTGTTTCAGGGCTTTGTACTATTATTTTTTATACTTAAATTAAAAAGAAAAAGAAAAAGGAAGGCTTATCTTGTTTGATTTTGAGATTGTTATCACGATAACATTATTTATTGAGCATTTTAGCATTTATCTGCCAACTGACCTTGTACTGGACTCACTTCTTAAACTATAATGCTAGAATATTATGAGACTGGTGATTTTTGTCTTCTGCTTATTCTAATATGGATAATTATTATTTGATGGTCAATGGATAAATGTGTATATATATATGGGCAACAATTCATGCCGAAAACTTAAGTCTGATGCTATGGCCAAGTCTATATATTTCTGGATTGTAGGGAAATATTTGTAACCTCACGGTAACATTTGGTTGTGATTGCAGAGGTTCTGTTGACAAGGATTACACCGTTGAAACAGATGGTGGAGGTAACTGAAGCAGGAGATGCGATGGAAGAATGAGTTACTGTGGTTGAACCATGCTCGGTATTTTGTATTGAATTCTTGCCATTTATGACACTGTTTACTCTCATATTGTATCAGATGTGACATTAAAAATTTAAAACTAAGTTGTTTCCTTTCTGCAATTAACATTTGTTTAGTTCCTTCATTATGCTATATGCGATCTTTGTGGTGGTATGGAATCTCATATGAATACTGGAGATTTAGGTGTGGCAATTTCTGAGAAGGATCATTTTGAGCCACTGTTGTTGTTGTTGTTGGTTTTTTTTTTTTTTTTTTTTTTTTTTGCTTTTTTGGTTTTTCTCTATTTCATGCACAAAACAAACACTGTTTAAATTATCTTGTCTCTTTTGTGGTTATGTGGAAGCTGCTGAAAATGATGAAAATGCAGAACAAGGTCTAGTGATATTTGGAAACATCATTTTTTTCCCTTGCTCATTTAGATGTTGGGATTCAGAAATTTAATCTTAAAGCAGGGAATGGTATTTCATAAGAGATTTTAATCTTAAAATAGGAAATTTAATTTTCCTCTATACGAGGATAGAGAAGCTTCAATCAAAATCTCTTATGAAATACCATTCCCTGTTTTAAGATTAAATTTCTAAATCCCAGCATCTAAATGAGCAGAGTCAATTAGAGTAATAAGTTATTTAAATTTGGCTCGTAAACTTAAGGAGTTGAAAATGTGTTTAAGTTTTGCTTGTTTATCTTTTGAGCCAATCTCAAGAGTTTTATTGAGCCAAGGTTGATTAGTTTTATTTTTTATGATGCATATAACTAGTCGAGTCAAGTAAAGATCGTTTAAGTTTAGTTTAAAAACTTAACAACTTTTAAAATGTATTGAAACTTAAACATGTTTTTAACGAGCCACATATGAGTGAGCTCAAGTAGTTTGATTTGTCTTGCAACTCTAGTTGAAACTCATTGCGAAGCAAATATTAGAAGACCAAAGAAAGACCACAATAAAATGATTCTATTGCTTAAACAAACTAAAACAGTATATGGAACTTCATTAAAACTTCTTTAATAAGGCTGTATTTAGATGATGAATTTGCTTAACGATTTGGAAGAAAAAAATGAAAAAAAAAAGTGAAAAGTTGAGTAAAATAGTATTATTATATTTCATTCATATTTCAACTATTTTTTCTTTTTCTCTTCTCAAATCTTTAGTCAAATTCATGATTTAAATACAGCCTAAATGGTTTCTTATATGTTTGTTCTTAAAAAAATGATATACAAGTCTACTTTTTAGACCTAGTGATGTGTCAACCAATCATCTTCTTGACACATCACTGGATCTAAAAAGTAGGTCTAACTTTTGAGACTGAATAACAATACTCTTGTTCTTTTCACATATTTCTTCCTTGTGTATAAATACATCACTATCTTCCCTATCTCATGCTAAAACTACGAGACTCCCAAGCACGTTCTTTCTGCAGAAATCCAACACTGAGTTGAATCGAAGGAAAGGCATGGTCACATTCAAACTTCTAGTACTATTAACAATTTTGAACCACTGACTTGTCGGGTTGCACTTGTGACGTAATTTTAAGCATTTACAAGTATTCGTGACGATAGTATTGCTATTGGGGTCCACATCCAAGCACATGTGGGTGCCGTGGCGGGCAAGCTTGGATGAGAGGTGCATATTAGAGTCTGAGATGGGCTCCCATTTTGAAGTTGAGCCACTACAAATCACACCAAGCTTGACTGGTTTGTTTAGCCCATCTGCTTGTAAACAAAAATAAGTTCCTTTTATGGTTATTGTCTTTTCCTGTGTGTTGTAGATCCAAGCCTCAGAGTCTATGCATGGACCTAGATTCAATGGCTCCAGCAGTGATTTTCTTTGGAGACACTGACCAGTTAATGGGCGGAAAATTACTTTGTGTTGTTTGGCTCCTGGTTGGCCTAGTTGTCGTATTGGCCCTGCATGCCAAACAGAGCATAAACAAAACCATTTATATATAGGTAGTTACAAATCTGTAAAATATGATTGAATTTAACAGTTAAAGTTTTCCCTTGCAGTTACAGAAGGGCATTTTCAGAAAGTACCAAATGCGACATTTTGTGTTAATACCAACTCCAGTATTTATTCACTTAAAAAAGCTCAAGTATTCGATTTATATGTTAAGAGATTTAAAAAAAAGTGTACAATTTTTTATTGTACTCACTTATATATATATAATATATAATCATTTAAGTTTCTTAATATGTACTCAAAGGATACAGGTTAACAAAAAATAAATATGTAGATGGTATTCAATTCCAAGCTCTCAAATTAAAGTTGGTATATGTTTGTAAAGGATGCGCATAAATCTTTCTTGGGGAAAAATAATAAATGAAATTAAAAAAATAAATTATACACTAGGCTTCCTTCACGAATTATTTAAAAAATTAGTTTCTAGAAAAAATTGTTTGTCATATTTCTAGCTTTTTGACTTCTTGGACTTAGAGTGACTTAAGTAAGTTTTTTTTAGCAGGAAATGAGTTTGTTGAGTTTGTCAAATAAGTGAAGGCTTCGTAGACTCACGAAATTTGTTATTTTTTATGAAGTATTTTTGAAATACCAACTTAATATGCTGATGTGATACTCACAAATTAATAAGAGCATTTTGTGTGGAGCCAACTCAATCTACCTTGGTCAACTAGGTGAAGACAAAGTCAGTCTATCTATCTCATATTCTATCAATCAAGAACACTACATACACATAACACTGGTGCTCCAAAAATAATATATATATTTCTAAAAAAAGTGATGAATTCAATACCTTGAAAGGGTAATTGGATGCCAGAGATCCTGTCCAAGAAGCTTGAATTCCTAGCCTCAAACCAATTCCAATTGAACAACCCATAAACCTCGTCGAACCCACTCACCCCTTCTTTCAAATAGTAGCTCCCAGCAAGAGTCCACAAAGCCTAGTCAATGTCAAGTTCAGCTACCACACCCAACAAACAATTTAGGTACCTATTGTCAATGGCATCTGTACCCCTTAGGTCTACCCCAAACTCACTCAGAAACAAGGGGTACCCTTGCTCCAACACAAACCCTGCCTTCCTCATAAATTGATGCATGGCTCGCCCACAAATGTGGTTTGGGTTGCCCCTTTTCCATGGCAATGCATCAGAAAACCTGTACCAATGCACCTCGAATACTAGCTTTCCGGTGAACGATAGGCTTACCGGACGTTTGATGAGAAAGGATAAATCTTTGTCGAAAGTCAATCCAGAGAGAATGACAAGAACATCTGGGTTTATTGCATGAACTGCTTCTGCTCCTTTTTGCATGTACCTAGCATGTTTGATATAAATTATTTACAAGTTAAATTAAGCATTGTGTATGATCAAGATTATTTTTTATGGTTGATTTTGTGTTCTAGACTTACACCTAGAATTAATATGATCTACCCGTTTTAAATTCTCAATATTTCTAAATATTTTTTTTAAATATGTAATGTTGATGATTTATCCGGTAACAAGTACAATTTTGTTCAATTGATAGATTTTTTTAGATAATTATTCAATAGTTCTAGAATATCATATAGATATGACATTCTCCACATAGTGCTCTATACCAGTGACATAGTAAAAAAATTATGAATGTGATGTGAGAATAACATATTGTATTTCGTGATTATTTATTTTTTTAAAATACCATATAAATAATGTCATGTGATACTCAGGAGATTGATCGATAGTTTTTTAATTTTTTTTTGTTGTCATAATAGAATAATATTAGTTATTACCTGGACCAATCATTGACATTCTATTTGGGGCCATGAAGTTCATTCCTCAAGCTCATCCCAACAACATTACTGGTGCCCTTAAACAGAGTGGCCATCATGGTCAGGCCTTTGCACTATTTGTAAATACTTCTTTCTAGTGTGGTCAGTTAGTAATTATTGCAAAAGATATACAATCGCCCACAGAACCCTTTTCTTTAGCCCCAAGACTCGGCTATTTTATTCTTCGCCCTTTAGTTGTCGCTCTCGCTCTCGCAGATCTGCGTCTCGTCAATTCATCGATCTCTTCGACAATCTTCGCATCCTCAATCACCATGAGTTTCAGATTCATTTGATTATATATGTGTATATATAAATATATGTTCTTAATCTTCATACCAAATTCAAGCTTCAAACAGCCCTAAGTCAGTGTTTTTTTTTTTTACGGCAAATTTCTCTATAAACTTGTTTTATTTTGTTTCAAGAACTTCATTTGCCCTAATGATGGTGTATTAACAGTGCAATTACGCGATTTGTGATGCAAATTAGGTTAATCTGATCAATAAATTTGTTTATGTATCCCATATGAGTAGGCTGGTGTGGTGCATATTCGAAAATGTCTAAGGCAGCTGTAGATGTTCCGATGAAGGGTGGGTTTAGCTTCGACCTTTGTAGAAGGAATGAAATGCTCATAAAGAAAGGCCTTCAATCTCCGTCTTTTCTCAAGGCCGGCACTACTATCGTCGGACTTATTTTCCAGGTTTGATTTGATTCGAATTTCACTATGGCGAGGTGTATAATCACTACAAAAAAATTGATTTTTTGCGACGGCAAAACGCCGTCGCAAATACCCCAAACGCCGTCTCAAAAGGTTTTTTGCGATGGTAAGTGGCTTTTTGCGACGGCAAGTGGGGGGTCACAACAAAGGGAGTTGCAAAAGGCTTTTAGCGACGGCATAACGCCGTCGCCACTTTTTTGCGACGGCAAAATGCCTTTTTTGTGACGGAAAAATCATGTCGCAAATAACGGGTGAAAATCTGACTTTTTTGAGATGGCACTGCATTGCCGTCGCTAAAAGGGTTTTTTGCGACTGCAAAAATACCATCGCTAAAAATGTATTTGAGACAGCACCTGAGCTGTCGCTAAAGGACTATTGGCGATGGCAATAACACCGTCGCTAAAGGCCTTATTTTCAATCAATTCCTTACCTTTTGCGACAGTAAAGGTGCTGTCGCAAAAACCCTGTTTTAATTTACTTTTTGAGACGGTGTGAGGTGCCGTCTCAAAAAAAAAAAAAAAAATTTGTATTAAAATTATTAAAAATATGAAAATAACATGTATTAAATGAAAAATAACTAAAAAAAAATTGATAATTACATAATAATATAAATACATACATAAACAAAAGTTGACACATAATAAAAATTCATAATGTTGTTCCATTCATAACAATACATAAATAAAAATTCATAACAATAAAAATTATCCCACTACATAATGTCGCATAATGCATACACAATGTTATTTACAAATTTAAATAACGTAAATCAAAATCAAAACCAAAAGTTTTCGTCTTGATTCTTTCGTGGGTTACAAAAATAAAAGTTGGTTATAATCTTTACACGCCCACATTCCACAAGAAGCAAACTGCTACTCAGGAAATATCTGCAAATAAAAAAATAAAAATGATTAATGACAATATAATGGTGTTAATATTTTAATTACAGAAAAGCATAAAAAATCAACTACTATATAATTACAAAGATAGTTTAGTAAATAATTTTGGCTAGACAGAAATCCGGCCCTAACTCCCAAACTGGAAACCCGATTGGAATCTCGTCTTCTCCCACAAGTCTCTCGTGCCTAAGCAGTCGTGTGTGCCAAGTTTCGTGCTAAACCGACGCCGTTTGGTGATTTTGGGGCGTTAACACCTCGAATTCAAGTTTTTTAAGGAACTAGTTTGCCTAAAGTGAAATCCGGCTCTAACTCCCAAACCGGAACCCGATTGAAGTCTCGTTTTCTCCCATAAGTCTCTCGTGCCTAGGCGGTCGTGTGTGCCAAGTTTCGTGCTAAACCGATGCCGTTTGGTGATTTTGGGGCGTTAACACCTAGAATTCAAGTTTCTTAAGGAACTAGTTTGCCTAAAGTGAAATCCGGCTGTAACTCCCAAACCGGGAACCCGATTGGAGTCCCGTCTTCTCCCATAAGTCTCTCGTGCCTAAGCGGTCGTGTGTGCCAAGTTTCGTGCTAAACCAACGCCATTTGGTGATTTTGGGGCGTCAATACCTCGAATTCAAGTTTCTTAAGGAACTAGTTTGCCTAGACCGAAATCCGACTCTAACTCCCAAACCAGGAACCCGATTCGAGCCCCGTCTTCTCCCACAAGTCTCTCGTGCCTAGGCGGTCATGTGTGCGAAGTTTCGTGCTAAACCGACACCGTTTGGTGATTTTGGGGCGTTAACACCTCGAATTCAAGTTTCTTAAGGAACTAGTTTGCCTAAACCGAAATCTGACTCTAACTCCTAAACCGGGAACCCGATTCGAGCCCCGTCTTCTCCCACAAGTCTCTCGTTCCTAGGCGGTCGTGTGTGCCAAGTTTCGTGCTAAACCGACGCCGTTTGGTATTTTGGGGCGTTAACACCTCGAATTCAAGTTTCTTAAGGAACTAGTTTGCCTAAAGTGAAATCCGGCCCTAACTCCCAAACTGGGAACCCGATTGGAGTCCCATCTTCTCCCACAAGTCTCTCGTGCCTAGGCGGTCGTGTGTGCCAAGTTTCGTGCTAAACTGACGCCGTTTGGTGATTTTGGGGCGTTAACACCTCGAATTCAAGTTTCTTAAGGAACTGGTTTGCCTAGACCGAAATCCGACTCTAACTCCCAAACCAGGAACCCGATTCGAGCCCCGTCTTCTCCCACAAGTCTCTCGTGCCTAGGCGGTCGTGTGTGCCAAGTTTCGTGCTAAACCGACGCCGTTTGGTGATTTTGGGGCGTCAACACCTCGAATTCAAGTTTCTTAAGGAACTAGTTTGCCTAGACCGAAATCCGACTATAACTCCCAAACCAAGAACCCAATTCGAGCCCCGTCTTCTCCCACAAGTCTCTCGTGCCTAGGCGGTCGTGTGTACGAAGTTTCGTGCTAAACCGACACCGTTTGGTGATTTTGTGGCGTTAACACCTCGAATTCAAGTTTCTTAAGGAACTAGTTTGCCGAGACCGAAATTTGACTCTAACTCCCAAACCGGGAACCCGATTCAAGCCCCATTTTCTCCCACAAGTCTCTCGTGCCTAGGCGGTCGTGTGTGCCAAGTTTCGTGCTAAACCGACGCCGTTTGGTGATTTTGGGGCGTCAACACCTCGAATTCAAGTTTCTTAAGGAACTAGTTTGCCTAGACCGAAATCCGACTCTAACTCCCAAACCAGGAACCCGATTCGAGCCCCGTCTTCTCCCACAAGTCTCTCGTGCCTAGGCGATCGTGTGTGCCATGTTTCATGCTAAACCGACGCCGTTTGGTGATTTTGGGGCGTCAACACCTCGAATTCAAGTTTCTTAAGGAACTAGTTTGCCTAGACCGAAATCCGACTATAACTCCCAAACCAAGAACCCAATTCGAGCCCCGTCTTCTCCCACAAGTCTCTCGTGCCTAGGCGGTCGTGTGTACGAAGTTTCGTGCTAAACCGACACCGTTCGGTGATTTTGTGGCGTTAACACCTCGAATTCAAGTTTCTTAAGGAACTAGTTTGCCGAGACCGAAATTCGACTCTAACTCCCAAACCGGGAACCCGATTCAAGCCCCATTTTCTCCCACAAGTCTCTCGTGCCTAGGCGGTCGTGTGTGCCAAGTTTCGTGCTAAACCGACGCCGTTTGGTGATTTTGGGGCGTCAACACCTCGAATTCAAGTTTCTTAAGGAACTAGTTTGCCTAGACCGAAATCCGACTCTAACTCCCAAACCAGGAACCCGATTCGAGCCCCGTCTTCTCCCATAAGTCTCTCGTGCCTAGGCGGTCGTGTGTGCCAAGTTTCGTGCTAAACCGATGCCGTTTGGTGATTTTGGGACGTCAGCACCTCGAATTCAAGTTTCTTAAGGAACTAGTTTGCCTAGACCGAAATCTGACTCTAACTCCCAAACCGGGACCCCGATTCGAGCCCCGTCTTCTCCCACAAGTCTCTCATGCCTAAGCGGTCATGTGTGCTAAGTTTCGTGATAAACCGACACCGTTTGGTGATTTTGGGGCATTAACACCTTGAATTCAAGTTTCTTAAGGAAGTAGTTTGCCTAAAGTGAAATCCGGCCCTAACTCCCAATCCGAGAACCCGATTCGAGTCCTATCTTTTCCCACAAGTCTCTCGTGCCTAGGCGGTCGTGTATGCCAAGTTTTGTGCTAAATCCGGCTCTAACTCCCAATCCGAGAACCCGATTTGAGTCCTGTCTTCTTCCACAAGTCTCTTAACTTAGAATGTAAAGAATGCAAAGATACATTTTAGCTTAGAATGCAAAGATACATTTTATACCTGATCTTCTGGTGGTGGTGTATATGGATTCTCATCTTCTGCAGATTCCCTAAATACCCGGTGGCCACTCGTTGCATCAGGAACCTATGATAGTCAATGCATAATGTGTTAATCATATTCGAATTTTATACATAATGTTGTGTGAAAATTGAACTATTAAACAATTTAATTTATATCGAACCTCCACACTCGCCCCCTGTGACACAAGGGCCATCATCTCAGCTCTCATCTGCTGTAAATGTGTAGAGAACTCTGCTCGCAGCTCCTCCCTCAACTCATCCCTTAGCTCTGCACGAACCTGCTGCGTGATCTGATAGATTTAAGTTGTCATAGCAGATTATTGGGAAATTGTGAAACTTGTTCCCATAACCTTTGAGTTGATTTTATAGTAATTAAATAATAAATAATGTTTTGTTAATTGAAATCATCATTAGTTCTGTGAGGTGAACTGAATCGACTATATGAGGGGTTCATGCCTCATAAGTGGGAATCATGGCATCTACACCACAGTTCATGTGATCCAGTATTTTTTATTTATTTATAGAACTTTATCATTCATGTGAAGTAGATATTTATTTACTCAGTATTGAAATTTTAGAACAATTTTATTGGACCATTACCAACTTTTAAAATCATTAGATTTGGCATGGTAGTGATGTAATTAAATGCATATCACCAAATCGTGGAGTTGGTGGAAGTTGGAGAACAAAGTATACACTTTCAAAAAAAGATTAAAAAAATTTAAAAATATCGTTAACTAGCTGTTGGTAGCTTGGCTATATATACCTCAACTTTTATAAAATTTCATGCACATTTTGAGTGTGAATTCGACCTTGGATAGAGGTTGTAGCTTCCATTCCTTACACAAGTGCTTCCAAGAGTTTACTTCAAGGGAATCTTCCAAGTTCTTAACTTGTGAAAGGCATAAACATCATCCCATTAGTGTAGTTTATACACTATTGTTGACACACCACAAACCTCTCACCTATAAGAATTTGTTTGGGCTTAAGGGTATTGGTTTTCCTTCTTAAAGTCCATGTTCTAGCTTTTGTAAATCTAGTGAATGTTCGGTTTTTGATTTGGAGGTCGTAGTTTTTGGTGGGCATAAACCCGCTGTAGTATTGTGGAAGAGGCTTAGAGTGTAACCTAGTGAAAATCTTTGAAGGAGTATTTGCAAAGGTTTTGGGTTGCCCTAGTGAAAACCTGTTTGAATAGTAGATTAATGCCGACATGGAGGCTGGGAGTGGATGTAGGCAAGTTGCTGGACCTGTCACGACACAAATCCGCTCCTAAAAGTTTGGATCATGACCGGCCAGTAACCTCTTGATTACTAACGGCCTCAGACAGATTATAGAGAATTTATAATAATGGGGCCTAAGCAGAAGTAAATAAATAACAGAACGTCCATTGAGCAGTGCTTATATGCCAGTATTTTAAACATCATGTCATATACAGAAAGTTCACATACACAGTTCACACATGTCACGACCCAAACCCGCCCCTACGGGTTTAGCATCGCAATCGGCTAGTAATCTGTGATTACCGAAGGCCTGCTTAACAGTAATAACAGTAATACAAAGTAAGGGGCTGGCGGAAGCCAAACAGTAAATAAAAGATGTCCAATGAGCTGTGATAGTCTGAATGCAGAAAGACTTTTTATAAACATGCCACATTGATAACCAAAACATATGTACATGCATCACATACACAAACATCCATGCCAGGGACCAAATCCCTAACTAGAACTGTACAGTCAAGTCTTAAACATCTATTACAAAACAGAACAGAAGGGTGAATCTGAACACCCCAAAACAGCCGTGGCTTGAGCAGACTTGGAACCTCGAGGCGAGGCACAAAGGTTGGCTTGACAAAACAAGAGCTAACCCGACGCTCCTAGCTCCGGTCCGGTGCCTGGACACCTACATATGTATATATAAACAGTGAGCTAAAGCCCAGTGAATAACAAATGCGTAAAGGGGTTAAGAATGAATGTCCTTTCAATAATTAAAACAGTCAATTTAGTCACTTAGAAACCATAGCAGTCATATGTGGTACATCCAATAGCAAAACAGTACAGTAGGTCTTAACAGACCAAACAATCAGTTGATGGCCATCATAACAGTAAACAGTAGTAGTTCCAAGCATTGGAACCGACATAGATCTCTGTGACAGTAGCAGTAACAGTACAGTAGCAGTAAATTGCTATGGATGCCACGAATACAATTTACAAATAGGACAAACATTCATTCATTAAACAATAACATTTCAGTAAGCAGAACAGTTGATCATTCAGAAAATAATCATAGTTGAACATATCTTTACAACATTGTTACTCATAGAGCACTGGGCTACAGATAGGCTAGTGAGCGTCCTCAGATGCCAACCCTACGCAGTTGCAGAATGAACACACACTAAGTTACACACTTGGGATTAATAACTCGTCCCTTAACTAGACTCGGTGTGGTTCTACGTCAATATCCTCACTAAGATGCCTTAAATATGGCCTAGGAATGCCTAGGATGGAATGATGATGCAAATATGTACTTTAAAACACTTTTCAAATTTTTGTTGAAACAGGGGTCTCGCTCAAGCGTGGCTTTCTTCGCTCGAGCGAGCTTATCAAAACAGAGGGTTCGCTCGAGCGTGGACTTCCTCGCTCGAGCGGTCTGTAAAAATGCAAAAAGTACTGGATGTTGAAAATCTCCGCTCGATGCTCGCTCGAGCGTGAGACACAGTCCTCGCTCGAGCGTAGGTCTCGTCGCTCGAGCGTGCGTCTGCGTGCACCAAAAACCTGAGAGCTTGCAATTCACGCTCGAGCTAACATTCCGTCGCTCGAGCGGACCTTTGAACACACAGGTGCTCGCTCGAGCGTGGAATCCTTAGCTCGAGCGAGGAAGCCAAATTCTGGGTTTCCCAGATTTGCCTTCAAAGCTCAAACCAAGCATTCAACACATCAAAACTCAACCTTTTGGGCCCATTTTCTGGAAAACACTTGAAAAATCATACTATAACACGTTTTGAAGATCAATTTGTAAAATCAAAGCCCAAAGGTAAGTCAATTGAACACAATTTCAAAGAAACTTTCATAAACTAGGCAAGAACATAACATGCAAGTGTTCTAATGAATTCCAATGCCCCAAAACATAACCAAATGCAAGTTTGAACTCCCAAACATGGTGAATTCATGGACTACAACCAAAATGTGGACATGCATGTGGAAATTCATGAAGAACAACGTCAAAATTCAAGAATATGTACATGCATGCATGAATTAGCTACTCAAATAAACTCTTTAAGTCAATTCTAGACTCTAATCACCAACTTCCATGAACCATGCAAGAAATGACTTAAATTCACAAATGAGAGGATGAAATCTCTACCTTAGGTCTTGAATTCAAAGTATACAAGCTCAATTTGCAAATTTCCTTCAAGTCTTCTAAGTCTCCAAGCTAAATTTCTTGTTGAACTCAATTTCTCCCAATTTCCCTCTCTCACTCGGTTTGCTCAAGAAGATGAATGAGGAAATGATGCTAAACAATGTAAAGGGTGAGAGAAGTGGTGGCCTAGCATAATAAAATTTGTAATAACTCAGTCTAATGTAATTTAACATTATTTAATCTAATTTAATCATTCCAAATTGAATTTTAACTAAATCTACCATAAAATCACAAAAAATCTAATTAGCATATAACACTAATCAATTTCTGATTCAGTCGCCAATAAGGCCTTCAATTTAAAGTTTGAAATTAAAACATGAACAGATTCATCTAATGACAAACAGATAGAAATGTAATTAATGCAACACACTCATACAAACAGATCAGGATTTCATTCTTATCAGTTACTTGTCATGCTTAATCACAGATTAGCACTAATCAGAGGTGAGGGTTGTCACAATACATTTAAGTACATGTATATACAAGGAGTTAGCAATTCAAAAATTACATGTTAACAAGGTGTCCAAACAAAAGTTACCAAAGACTTGAACAAAATTTGCTATCACAGAAAAATCTCAAAAGACAAAAGGCTCTTTTTTGGAGGCTTATCAAAGCAGGTCCACCAAAAAGACTCCTGAAGCTGACCTAGGGTTGACATCTGAGTTGAACACCTACATAAATATATATAAATACTGAGTGGGCGAAGCTCAGTGTAAAGTAAATTAAATGAAGGCATGTGATGTAAACCCAATATTTGTCCAAAGTGCAATATTCAAAGTATCTATCATAGTCACGTTAAGCATAACGTTATTCATAATCACATTTTCAGAACGGCCTCAGGCCCATTTATTGTGGAACGGTCTCGGGCTCACATGTAACAGAATGGTCTTGGGCCCAATCACATGATATCAGTTGTTTAGAACGACTTCAGGTCCAAACATATCTTATCATAAAGAAGATGGAACATCGACATGTCTTCATCTCTCACATAGAACAGAATGGCCTTGAGTCCAACATAATGCGGAATGGCCTCAGACCCAACATAGTAATAGCTATTCTGAACGACCTCAGGTCCAAACATATCTTATCATAGAGAAGATGGAATATCGACATGTCTCCATTCCCCACGGCCTTAGGCCCATAACAGCCTCGGACCCATCACTTATAACAGGAACAGAATGACTTTAGGTCCACATTTCTTTCATTCGTTAACATTCGTCAAGCATCCTTTACCATTCGTAACAAGGCATTCTATAACGTTCGTAGCACATTTATATCATAATCCAATGTCATATATATATATATCATTCAATCGTTCCAAAATAGCAATTAGCCACATCATTCATATCAAAATAAAATAGAGAATTAAATAAGAACAGATCTTTACAATACTATTACTCACTGTGATTTGGTTGTGCAACGGTTCCTTCCGGCGAGTGACCCACGCATTACACACACGTAACTTGATAATCAATTCATTCTTTTCTTAGCTTCTTCTCTTTACTCATTTTTCCGTTTCGTTCAATTTTTATTCATCTTTAAGCGTTTCGGGAGGGCTTACATACACACATTAATAGATTTAGAGGGTCAAAAAGATAAACAAAATGCATCAATTTTCCTCCCTGTTTCCCACACGTGTGGAAGCCCCACCGCACGTGCGGAAAGGTGTGCCGCACCTGTGGCCCGCACATGCTTTTATTTCAGAATGTTCGACTTGCTTGCTCTGTTTTCCACACGTGCGGTTTTGGGCTCTGTTTGTGCAGTCCGAAAATCCAACAAATTCAAGCCTTCCAAATGCAATTCTAAGGCCCAATTCAAGCACTTTCACTTCAAACACATGACATATAAACATAATAAGCACGAAACTCAAGCTCAAAGAGATCATAACTTATGTTAATTTGATATATAGAACACTAATTTCCATATGTCCTTTATTACCTTCATCGTTTCATGTTATACTTGTATATGCTTACATGAGTTCAAAGCATGCAAATACTCAAGACTAAATCACAATTTCTCACAATCCAACCCAAAGATTACTTGTTCATTTTCATGAGATGTGTTCAATCAAGATCATAATCCATAAACCCTAACTTTTATGAGTGTCAAAGCTTCATTTTAAGTCTTGATTTTAACCAATTGAAGCAAGATTTAAAGTATTCTAGTTGATTTACACTTGCCTTGAGCTATAATCTTGATTTTCCCCTTTCAATTCCTCAATCTCAAGCTCTAGGTTGAGTTCTCCTTTGCTCTCTCTCCTTTCTCTTCTTCCTTCCTCTAGAAGCTCTCTCTCCAGGAGATATTTTGAGTTATGTTGAGTCTAAGTCTCATAAGGTTCTTACACATATCCTATGTCACTTAAGCTTATTGAATCTAATTGGGCTTAATTAAGAATTTAGCCAAATGAATCCAATTAATTCATTACGAATCAAATTTTTACAAAACTTCATATTGTGTCCTAAAAATCATGTTAATCATAACCGTAAAGTCAATTTCGATTTATCGCGCTCTAAGGCTTTCAATTCCCAGTCCAAAGGTTGGAATTTCAACAAATTTTCTCATAACCGACAGATACAAGTTTAGAAACATGTGTTAGGTCCCTCAGTCTTGTCAATCCTGCGAACAAACTTGTGTAATCGAGTTGTAATTGTCTGTGCTATTTTGTCTTGCTCGCTCGAGCGAAGAAGTCCTCGCTCGAGCGAAGGACTGTGTCTGGCTTAAAACCTGAATGAGATCATTGTGCGCTCGAGCAAAGCATTGGTGGCTCGAGCGAAGAACTGCGTCTGCATAAAAACCTGAAAGAGTTTATTCCTCGCTCGAGCGAAGCTTTCGTGGCTCGAGCGAAGGCACTTATGGAAATCACGCGAGTCAAGGTGCTCGCTCGAGCGAGAGAAGCTTCGCTCGAGCGAGCTTCAGAATCCGGATTTCTATAAGCAGTTGGTTTTCTCCAAAAAACTAGGATTACTCTTTCAGATCTACTTTGAGGTTTTCTAAGGTTTTCTTCTGGAGAGTTTTTTGTAAGTTTTTCCTTGATAACATTGATTGAGTATTAAACTCATGAACTGAGAAGCATACATCAAGGAGGTTGATCGAATACATACAAGAGTGTTGTTTTTCGGTGGATTCCAAAGATTCAAACGTAGAGTTTCAAAAGGCGTTTGATTCTGTATGTAGTCGTTAATTCGACAAGTGAAGTTGTGGATTCAACTTCAGGTGGATCAGTTCCGAGACGAAGGCTTGGTGAAAGAGTTACAGAAGATTCGAAGGCAAATTGACTGAGTTGGGTAATTTGTGTATTATCTTTGTAATCTTTCTTTCTTCAGTAATGGATTGATTAGTGGCGTTTCGCCCGTGGTTTTTTATTACAATTGAAGGTTCTTCAATTGTGATTTTTCCACGTAAAAATCGTTTGTGTCGATTTATTATTTATTCATAAAACAACAATCTAAATCACTTTCGTAAGTACTTGATGATTTAGATTGAGTGTTTTAATATATTTGGGAATTGGAATATTTTAAATCCTGATCTAATCACGAATCACTTAAGATTTTCAATTGGTATCAGAGCAGGTCACTCTTTGTTTTTATCAAAACTATAGGAGTATGATTTTGTGTGACTAGTGTTATGGATTCTATTCGTGAAGGTAACTCGCCTCATAGACCTCCTTTACTCGACGGTACAAACTATTCTTATTGGAAAGCTCGTTATGAGAGCGTTTTTAAAATCCATCGATGAGAAAGTTTGGCACTGCGTGATCTATGGTTGGAGTGAACCTATTGTCACCATTGATGGTGTTGATATTCCTAAACCCCTTGATAAATGGGACACAACTGACTACCAAAACCCAAGTTGGAACAGTAAGGCTCTCAATTCCCTGTTTTGCTCCGTCACACCTGAAGAGTTTCGTCGTATCTGCACGTGTGAGGTAGCAAAAGAGGCTTGGGACATTCTTGAAACGATTCACGAAGGTACTACTTCTGTCAAAAGGTCAAAACTTCAACGTCTCACCTCCGCCTTTGAAACCCTTTTTATGCGCGATGATGAGACGTTTGATGATTTCTATGCAAAACTTAGTGATATCGTGAATTCCTGTTTCACACTTGGGGAAAAAATCCCGGAAGCTAAAGTTGTTGGAAAAATTTTGAGGTCCTTACCCGAGAGGTTCCAATCAAAAGTGACAGCCATTGAGGAGGCTCAGAATGTTGATACCCTCAAGCTTGATTAATTGGTTGGAAACTTGCAGACTTATGAAGCCCACCAGATTTCAAAGAAAAAATAAAAAGATAGTGTGGCTTTCACTAGTACTCATGAGACTGCAAAAACTCCGGAGACTGAATTTGATTTAGAGTCTGAGATGACGGCTATGTTTACTAAAGAGTTTAAAAAAATTTTGAAGAAAAAGAAGCCTAATTTCAGAGACCCTATTTCAAAAGACAAAAGTAATGAAAAACCCAAAACTTTTCCCCCAAAATTTGCTTCAAAAACTGAAAAGAAGATTGTAAAGGGGCAATGGGTCAAGTGCTATGAATGTCAAGGGTTTGGTCATATTGCCCTTGAATGCCCTTCGAAAAAGAACCGAAAGAAAGTCTACACTGTGACTGGGGATGATGAAAGCGGGTCGGAGCAAGAACCCGAAGAACCTGAATCCAGAGAAGACGGGGAGAGTGCTTTCATGGCATTTTGGTCCACTTTCACTCAACCTTTTCCAAAGCCAGCGGAGTTAGCTCGTGGTCAGAACCTGCATCATGCTCCCACCTTTGATGGGAGTAACTACCTGTATTGGAAGATCAGAATGAGGGCCTTTCTGAGAGCTTTTGATCCAGAAGGCTGGCAGGCCATTGAAGAAGATACAGAAAGTGCAGACAATCCGGGCAATCAGAGAGCCCTGACTACTATTCGTGGAGCAATTTCTGATGAAGAACAGCAACGAGTTGTTCACTGCACAAAGGCTAAAGACGCATGGGAAATTCTGAGCCAATTCCATGAAAGAGGAGATTTACCTTCCCCACCATCCAGCAACTTCCCTGTCTTAGTCGCTAGATTGGATGAGGTCAAGGAGAATGAAGAGCAAATAGAGGATGATGAAACATCTGAAGACAATGATGAGATCAATGGCGATGAACTACAACAAGCTTACGAAAAGCTGTACGAGGAATCTCTGAATTTGTCTAAAATCAACGACAAACTCTCTCTCAAGCTCAAAACATGTGAGAGTGAGAATGTCAGGCTAAAAGGAGAACTTGCAGCAGCAAAACAGAATGTCATCAAGATCTCAAGTGACAGGCAAGACTTATGTGGAAAACTTCTATCCTGTGAAACTGAAAGGAATGAACTTCTGAAAGTGTATTCCACATATGAAGAAAAGCTTAAAAGCTTTGAGATGTCACAAGCTGCATTGGAAGAGATAGTCTGTCAGAAAGATGAAGAACTCCGTATTGCTAGAGCAACAATTGCCATGTGGAACAAAGGTTCCAAATCTCTAGAAGACATCATCGGGTCTCAACAAATGGGTTGTGACAAAAGTGGGCTAGGCTATGGTGCGACAGCTCACAAGGAACAGGCCTCTACCTCACATAACCTGAAGACTCAAGCAAAGGGAAAGTTGAAGGTAGACTAGGATGATTCCCTTCTTCATCTACCGAAAGTGGGTAAGATCAACAAAAGGGAGGTAAAACCTGTTTTTATTTGTCATCACTATGGTAGGTATGGCCACATTCGTCCTTATTGCTATGAATTGTTTGGTAAGGTGTCTCAAAAGGGTAGAAATTTGAATACTTTCGGATTAGGAGACAACCTTACATGTCTAGGCGGAATACCAAGACTCATGAGGGTGTTCACAACGCCAAGACATTGACCAAGACCAAAAAGATTTGGGTGAGAAAAGATGATTTGACTTGTTTAGTTGTTCACACTGCCCTAAAAGCACGTGACTCACACATGTGGTATCTTGATAGTGGCTGCTCTCGTCACATGTCCGGTAACAAATCCTACTTCACCTCCCTCGAAAAATATGAAGGAGGAATTGTTACCTTTGGAGATGGCGGCACTTCTAGAGTCATTAGAAAGGGCTCTATAAGTGTTGCTGGTCTTCCCAAGCTCGAAAATGCTCTTCTTGTTGATGGTTTGAAAGCAAATCTTTTGAGCATTAGTCAAATGTGTGATTCCCATCATGAAGTATTGTTTTCAAAAAATAAATGTGAAATTTTGGATAAAAAGGGAAATACTGTCTTACATGGGGTTCGCACATCTGATAACTGCTATGGGATTGTTACTACTAATGATCTCACTTGTCACTCTGCCGTCATAAGTAACATTGATTTGTGGCATCAAAGATTAGGTCACATGAATTTCAAAGAACTAACTAAGATAGCTAACAAAGAGCTTGTGAGAGGAGTACCTAAACTAGGTAAGAATTTGAGCCATGTGTGTGGACCATGTCAACTTGGAAAGCAAACCCGTGCCCCTCATAAAAAGGTGAACAGCTTTACAACCAAATGCCCTCTTGAATTGGTTCACATGGATTTAATGGGTCCTACTCGCACTGAAAGCATTGGAGGTAAAAGATATATTTTTTTAACTTGTTGATGATTTTACTCGATTTTCATGGGTAAATTTTTTAAGGAAAAAATCTGATACGTTTGATACTTTCCAGGCTTTAGTCCTTAAAATCCAAAATGAACAGGGTGCTTCATTGGGCGTATCATAAGAATCCGAACTGATCATGGTCGTGAATTTGAAAATAGTTCGTTTTCGGATTTTTGTGATATGCATGGAATTAAGCATGAATTTTCTGCACCCATTACTCCACAACAAAATGGAGTGGTTGAGAGGAAGAACAGAGTTGTTCAAGAAATGGCTAGGGTCATGCTCCTTAGTAAGAGTCTTCCTCCAAAGTTTTGGGCTGAAGCCCTAAATACTGCTATTTATGTCATAAATCGCGGTGTATTTAAGGCCCGACACTTTACAAACTCCATATGAATTGTGGAAGGGATTGAAACCTAATGTAAAATACTTCAAAACTTTTGGGTGTAAATGTTACATTTTCAAAGATAGAGAGCCTTTGGGCAAATTTGACTCCTGAAGTGATGAAAGTATTTTTCTAGGTATTCAACCACTAGTTTATAACCTGCGAACTTCTTCTTTAATGGAATCTATCGATGTGGTTATAGATGATACAGGTTCCCCTACTCAAGCAACAAATGAGGATGACAATGGTGAGTCTCCAATCTTGGATACTGAACCACAAAGTCAAAGAGAAGCTGAGGTCCAAGCACAAGAAGTTGAGACGGCACCATCCTCTCAAGTAAGTCAAAGTCCAAATAGTGCACAAAGAGACATCACCACTGATGCTACTGTCACTGCAAGTCCTGAGTTCAAACCATCAGCAAGGGTGGAACTAAATCATCCAGCTCAACAGGTAATTGGAAGTGTATCGGATCGAATGAAAACCCGAAGACAAATTCGGGATGAGGTATCACATATGTGTTATGTCTCATTAATTGAACCTAAGAATTTTAAAGAGGCCTTGCTAGATGATAGCTGGGTCAATGCTATGCATGATGAATTAGGTCAATTTGAACGTAACAATGTTTGGACTCTAGTTCCCAGACCTAGAGACATGAATGTGATAGGTACCAAGTGGATCTTTAAAAATAAATCTAATGAGAATGGTACTGTGGTTAGGAATAAAACTAGGTTGGTTGCTCAAGGATACACTCAAGTTGAAGGTGTTGACTATGATGAGACGTTTGCCCCAGTTGCACGTCTCAAATCTATTCGTATTTTGCTTGGTGTTGCATGTTTTCTTGGCTTTAAATTGTTTCAAATGGATGTAAAAAGTGCCTTTCTGAATGGGTACTTGAAAGAAGAGGCATATGTTGAGCAACCAAAAGGGTTTGAGGACCCTAAATGTCCAAACCATGTCTACAAGTTGGAGAAGGCTTTGTATGGGTTGAAACAAGCTCCTCGGGCTTGATATGATAGACTTACTACCTTTCTTCTTGATAATGACTTTCAAAGGGGTAGTGTGG
Organism: Camellia granthamiana; assembly: GCA_036172215.1. NCBI lineage: Eukaryota > Viridiplantae > Streptophyta > Magnoliopsida > Ericales > Theaceae > Camellia > Camellia granthamiana. Next base: position 119,039,475 of record CM069912.1, on the reverse strand, counting down.
ATAAGACTCTATTTGTGAAACATACTAAGTCTCATATTCTTGTTGCTCAGATTTATGTTGATGATATTGTGTTTGGATCCACTGCTGATCATCTTGTGAAATATTTTTCGGATTGCATGACACATGAGTTTGAGATGAGCATGATGGGAGAGTTGTCCTATTTCTTGGGTCTTCAAATTAAACAGTCTCCATCTAGAATGTTTGTTTCCCAGACTAAGTATGCAAAAAGTCTTGTGTCTAAGTTTGGTCTTGAGTCTGCCAAACATGCCCGTACTCCCATGAGCACCAGTCTTCACCTTTCCAAAGATTCCTCTAGTATTGATGTTGATCCTACCCTTTATAGGAGTATGATAGGGAGTCTTCTTTACCTTACAGCCAGTCGTCCTGATATTGCCTTCAGTGTCGGTGTTTGTGCCGGTTACCAAGCCAGTCCTAAGGAGTCTTACCTTCTTGCGGTCAAACACATCATCAAATATGTTAATGGGACATTGGGGCATGGGGTTTGGTTTTCTACTGATACTACAGCTGAAATTACTGGTTTTTCTGATGCTGACTGGGCAGGGTGTGCTGACGATAGGAAAAGTACATCCGGGGGTTTTTTTACCTTGGGAATAATTTGGTTTCCTGGCATAGTAAAAAGCAAAATGCCATCTCTCTTTCGACTGCTGCGGCTGGGTACATTGCTACAGGGAGTTGTTGTGCACAAATGCTATGGATGAAGCAAATGCTTCATGATTGTGGGATAGAACAAAACACTTTCACTCTTTTTTGTGATAACACAAGTGCCATAAACATTTCAAAAAATCCTGTCCAACACTCTTGCACCAAACACATTGACATTCGCCATCATTTTATTCGAGAGTTAGTGGAAGAGGGCCTTGTTGTTCTTGAGCATGTTCCCACTGAGCATCAAAAAGCTGATATTTTTACAAAACCCCTTGATCTTCTTCGGTTTGAGTTCCTTAGAAAGACCTTGGGTGTCATGCTCGATCACTAGAGTGTTACTTGTTTCTTGAGTGGGTATGAGTGTTTGGCTTTATGTGTGCTTGGTTGCTATAATCTGATTGTCATTAATTTCTATTTTACTTGCATACATCTTTATATGCACACTACTCATGCTGCTTGCAAGATTTCATTATTCTTTGTTCATAGCTCATTTTGAATGCCCATGCTCATTAACCTCATGATCTCATTCTGTACACATCCTTGAGATAAATTGTTGCAGGGGTTTCCGCACAAGTGATCAAAGTTCTCTATGGACCACTAACACTGTTTCTTGTACTTTTACAGTGGAATTGACCGATACTAGTATATCATGCGTGATGTTGAGTCTCTTAACCATCTACCATTTGTTTTCACTTCCACGGTTTCTCCCTCAGTTCTTTGAAGTCTGGGCATTAGGAAAAGGCTACCTCAGAGGCACTAACCAGGCCATCATTATTGATTTCATTCTTCTCTGGTTTGGTTTTCATACTCTTGAGCGTGAATGCCACCAGTGAGTGCCCACAAGAAAAGAAAAAGTCTGAACAAAAAAAAAAAAAAAAAAAAGGACTAATTGATTAAGGGGGAGCCTCCGCTTTTACTCAACAAATACCCTGTGATTCTTAGTGGTTTGACTTTTCTCTGTGTTGTTAAGTTACTCTTGGTGAAGGTCCAGCCATCTGATCACTACGAGGATTAACTCTAGCTCAGTGGACTCTCATGGATTGCACATACACACACTTTATTTTGTGAGATCTCATGTTGGATTTTGAGTTGTACATTCTCATGTAGCTTATGATCACTGATTATATTTTATCTGCATTGTTCATGATTTCCAGTGTCATTGTTTTTTTAAAATTGCAAGTTTTATAGGATTCATGATATGCGGATTATTTCATCTGAGTGTCAATTTTGGCCCATTGTGATCATCTGCTTGTGTTCCAGGTCTTACTTCATGATTTTGAGCATCTTGTTTTTTGTTTCAAAAAATAAAATAAAATTGGGTTTTGTTTTTTCTTCTTGGCTCGAACGACGGGTTCCTCGCTCGAGCGTGCTTCTGCTTCTACTTTAGACCTGAGAGCGTGTGTTTTTGGCTCGAGCAACAAGTTCTTGGCTCGAGCGAACCCTTGCGCATTATTGACCTCGCTCAAGCGAAAAAGTCGTCGCTCGAGCAACCTTTCGAGGTTCAAATTCTGAAATCGTGTCTCTTCAGTTCATTTTTTTCCCACCTCCTTCGTGTTTCCTCACTCTCTCTCTCCCCTAGGGTTTTCGTGGAAGGCATTGCTGCAATCTCTTGGTGTTTCTCTCTTGATTTTTGGGGTTTTTTCTTTGTCTTCCTCTGCTCTCTCCGTATTTGGTAAGTTATTTTTTTTCTTCGTTTGTTTTTTTTCGGTTTGTGTAGTACTTGGGTTGAGTTGTGTATGTGAGTTTGCTCTGTTTCTTCTAGGGTACTTCATTGATGATTTTGCTTATTTCATTATGCTTCGTGTCTCTCACTCTTGCATCTAGGGTTCGTATTTTGTAGCCTTTTGCTAGGTTTAATTGTGAGGGTTTACTTTGGAGTTTTTTTTCTTTATTTCTTTTTCACTATTGTCCTGTGTTCCAATCCTCATCTTTGTGGTTTGTTTAATTTGTTCATTTAAGGGTTAACATATTCATGTGTAATCTGTGGTCTTAGTACATTACATTTTTTTGATTTGTTTTCCTATTCTAATCTTTGTGGATGCTTTAATTTATGAGGGTTGTTTCATGTGCTTACCAACTGTTTACTTAGTGTTTTCACTTTTTAGTGTTTACTTTGTGATCTTAGTAGATTGTTTTTCGATTTCCTCTCTTCCTGATTAGCTTGTGTTGCACATTGGTGATCTCTATGCTTTGTCCTGATATTGATTCTACTGCTTAATGCATTTCATCCATTGTTCCATTTATGATTGTTTGATTATTCCTCTGTTTGTGTTTAGTCATAACATTTATCTTATGCATTTTGTTTCATTTTCACTGGTGGATTACTAATGCTGTGGCTTTGCTCTGTTGTTTGGATTTGGGAATTGTTGGTTTATCTCTGTTTTGGTGGTTTTGGGTTTGGGTTGTTGGCTTCTTCTGTTATGGGTGGTTTTAGTCATGGCTGAATCTTCCGTTCCTTCCAAGCGTCGTAAATCGACCATGTCTCGCCCAAGTTTCAATACCAAAAAATTTGAGTCCAAAGAAAAATCCAAGCAGTTTAGGGAGTTTTATGTTTCTAGAAAAGTCCATCTTGAGAGAAATGTTTTGTCTAGCGCTTTTGAGTTACTTCCTATTCGCTCCTTGTTTGACTCTTTAGGAGGTGATCAAGTGTTGGTTTTTTCCGGGCCTCAAAATCTGAGTCTAGTTCGTGAATTCTATTGCAACATCCATGCTATTCAGAAAGAAACTTGTTACTTTCATACTTGGGTTAGGAGGAACCCTATAGAGATCACTTGTGAGGTTTTTCGGTTATTTCTTGGTCTTCCCGAGGTTCCGAATTTTAGGTATCCTCTTCTTACCCGTTCCGGGATTGATTTTGATCAGGTAGCATCTGAACTTTGTGGTTGTGACAGGACTTGGATCGCCGGGGCACTCATTCAGCAGAATGAGCTTGTCCCTCGGTTTTGTCTCCTTAATCTGATTGTATGTGCGAATATTCATGTCACCTCCCATTCTTCACACATTACCCAAGAACAGGGGTATGTGTTGTACTGTATTGACCATAGGCTACCCATAGATCTTCCGGCCATGCTCGTTTCGAAAATGATTGCTGTTTATGAGGGTCGTAAATCTTTGGGTCTTCCTTATGGGTGTTTGCTTACCCATTTTCTCACTTCTCTTGATATTCCTTTTTCTGATGATGATGAGTTTGCTCACCCTATCAAACCCATTACCAAATTGACAGTCTCCCAAGGTCAGGCTCATGTGCGGGGGGGTGTGTCAGGGGGTAGGAGTTCTGGTGCAGGTGATGCTGATCCCATTACAGAGGAGGAGGAGTTTGAGGCAGCCACTGCTGGTGCTCCTGATCTACCCGAGTTGCGACCTCGCTCATTTCGTGGCCAGCTGCAGATGTTTGAGCAGTTTCTCACTCGTCGCCTTGATCAGTTGGATGCCCGCCTCGATTCCATTGATGGCCGCCTTGACCAGCAGAGTATCATACTTGCTCAGATTCTCTCTATGCTTCAGATGCAGCCTTCACCTCCTCCTTCCTAGTTTTTGGACTATGGTTCTTGTTGAACAGTTTTTGTTGTTTCTTCTCTTGGATAGTTTTGGTTATTTACTGGCTCAGTTTTTGGTTTCTTTCTTTGGATAGTATTTCTGCAGGTGTATATGGCTGTTTTTTTGTCACTCCCGGCCAAAAAGGGGGAGTATGTATTTTGGGGGGTATATATCATGTTTGCTTTATGTTTACTTGTTTTGGGATATATGTTGTTTTGGGATAATATGTTTTTTTCCTACTCATGATGTATCTTTGCAGATAGGACTGGTTTTTTTTTTATGGACTATATGATGCTATCTTGCTGGTTTTTTATGTTGCATAACAAATTCTCTTTAGTTTATGTTGTGCAGATTGGTTCATTTTGTGCAGAATGTTTGTTCATCAAGATTGATTTGCGAGTTGTTTCTTTTTCAGGTTTTTAGTTGGTTTGTTTAACTTATTTTGTTTGGTTAGGAAATTATGTTAGAAAGTTTTGTCCGGGTATTGACAAAGGGGGAGATTGTTAGGTCCCTCAGTCTTGTCAATTCTGCGAACAAACTTGTGTAATCAAGTTGTAATTTTCTGTGTTGTTTTGTCTTGCTCGCTCGAGCGAAGAAGTCCTCGCTCGAGTGAAGGACTGTGTCTGGCTTAAAACCTGAATGAGATCATTGTGCGTTCGAGCAAAGCATTGGTGGCTCGAGCGAAGAACTGCGTCTGCATAAAAACCTGAAAGAGTTTATTCCTCGCTCGAGCGAAGGTTTCATGGCTCGAGCGAAGGCACTTATGCAAATCACGCGACTCAAGGTGCTCGCTTGAGCGAGAGAATTTTCGCTCGAGCGAGCTTCAGAATCCGAATTTCTATAAGTAGTTGGTTTTCTCCAAAAAACTAGGATTACTCTTTCAGATCTACTTTGAGGTTTTCTAAGGTTTTCTTCGGGAGAGTTTTTTGTAAGTTTTTCCTTGATAACATTGATTGAGAATTAAACTCATGAATTGAGAAGCATACATCAAGGAGGTTGATCGAATACATACAAGAGTGTTGTTCTTCGATGGATTCCGAAGATTCCAACGTAGAGTTTCAAAAGGCGTTTGATTTTGTACGTAGTCGTTAATTCGACAAGTGAAGTTGTGGATTCAACTTCAAGTGGATCAGTTCCGAGATGAAGGCTTGGTGAAAGAGTTACAGAAGATTCGAAGGCAAATTGACTGAGTTGGGTAATTTGTGTATTATCTTTGTAATCTTTCTTTCTTCAGTAGTGGATTGATTAGTCGCGTTTCGCCCGTGGTTTTTGATTACAATTGAAGGTTCTTCAATTGTGATTTTTCCACGTAAAAATCATTTGTGTCGATTTATTGTTTATTCATAAAACAACAATCTAAATCACTTTCGTAAGTACTTGATGATTTAGATTGAGTGTTTTAATATATTTGGGAATTGGAATATTTTAAATCCTGATCTAATCACGAATCACTTAGGATTTTCAACATGTAATTCACACATTTAAATATGAAATTTCACATTAAGCACACAGATAATCACACATATAATGAGAGAATTAAAGCATATAAGAGAGTCGGGTTGTTACAGGACCACTATAAAATCTTGTGTTCATCTCTTTTATTTTGAGACTTAATTTGATATATAATTTGTAATGCCCTGTGAGATGAATGTGTTTCATGTTTTGTATTGAGCTGGACAAATTTAGAAAGGCATGATTGACAAATTGTACTCTTATTAAAAAGTTAAATCACGAGAGAATAGAGAGTACTTCTCCAATAATTAGGTTTTGCTTCATCAAAATTAAGAGAATGATTTTTGTGCAACCTAACAAATTGAAAGGGAGTTTGATGGGTTTAACAGTTATTCATAGTTTGAATTGACCGAGGTTAGGGCTTTTAAATTGTAACAAAGTATACAACCAAGTGCTTAAGTTGTTCAAAGTTGACATTACACAAAAACTGACATAGGTTCAATTCAACGCAATAAAAGTAAATTAGGTTCACAAAAATGTTAGGTTGTCATATTCTTCCCCTCACAAAAAATTTAGGTTGACATTACGCACAAATTTTAGGTTGTCATATACACACTAGGACACTTTCACATTTGCTTACTAACATTGTGTTTTTGTATGCCACTCTTCTTTATTTCATAGATTCTTCGGACTGGTTTGTTTGTGTAGATGCTTCTTATACTCGCCATCTATAATGATATTTTCATTTCATATTCAGGATGGGGTCATCCTTGGAGCGGATAGAAGAGCCACCGAAGGGCCCATTGTTGCTAATAAGAATTGTGAGAAAATCCACTTTATGGCACCTAACATTTATTGCTGTGGAGCAGGGACTGCTGCTGATACAGAGGCTGTGACAGGTAATTTCAATTTTTATGTTCTATGTCAGAATATTGGTAGTTAGGGTTATGCTATTACAACGATAGACAGCCTTTTATCAGCTAAGTTTTGACAATATTGTCTTTCTAGACATGGTCAGTTCCCAGTTGCAGCTACACAGGTATCATACTAGTCGGGAATCAAGGGTTGTGACAGCCCCTACCCTTTTGAAGTCTCATCTTTTTAGGTAAGGATACATAGTTCAAGGTTGGTGTTCTTAGATATGGGAGTATTTTCTGTTAGCATATTAGAATTCAAGGTTTGATTGTTTTGACTGAACCAGCTACCAAGGTCATGTCTCAGCTGCTTTGGTGCTTGGTGGAGTTGATGTGACTGGACCACATTTGCACACTGTAAGTGATTTTTACTACTAGGCATCTGAAGGGTATCGTGTTTTGTGTCATACTAAGGTACTAACTGTTTTTTGAATCATTGCACAGATCTACCCACATGGATCAACAGACACTCTGCCATTTGCTACTATGGGTTCTGGTTCCCTTGCTGCAATGTCTGTTTTTGAATCAAAATACTGTGAAGGGCTAACTGTAAGTTGGTGTATTCTGATTGGTAGAAGTGTTTAGAATGTACAAGTTAAATTGATTTTAAATTTTATCATGTTTCTTAGAATTCTTAGATTATCATTGGTCCATATAATAAAGTCAACTTGGATTAATTTGTGTTACTTTGGAATATTGTTTTCCTTCGTCTTTTCATTCCTACTTAAAAAAATATGGAGTATATATATATTTTTTGATGAAATGAGAATAAATCATGAAAAAGGATGAGAAATTATATTAGAGTTAAATTTTATCATGTTTCTTAGAGTTATTAGATTAGCATTGGTCTAGATAATACAGTCAACTTGGGTTAATTTGTGTTATTTTGGAATATTGTTTTCTTTCGTGTTTTCATTCCTACTTAAAAAAATAGGGAATGTATATATATATTGATGAAATGAGAATAAATCATGAAAAAGGATGAGAAATTATATTAGAGCTAAAAATTTCTCTCATACATCAGTTGCATTTCTTTTCCTTGTTTTCTATTGTAACCAAATAAGGAGTAATGGTTTTCATTGCATTTTCTTTTTCTTCTTCCTCATCAAATTCATGAATCAAACACGACCTTAGGTCCCATTGTACCATAGGTATAGGTATGAGATTCAAGAATGCAAACTTTTTTGGAATCCCATTAAAGCATTGGGTATGCTATGTTGATAATGGAAATGCAAATATAGATGAACACTCCGGAATTAAGGAAATATTGTTCTCAACTTAAGGTGGGGTTAGGGTTTCATTCCCATGGAAAGGAGTCTGAAAATATGATAACACTGCACCCTAAGATGTCTTAATGGTTTATACAAACACGTAATATGAAATATAATAAAATCATACTGCATTCAAAGATTTAAAATAAAGTAGTAAAAAGTAATTGACTTTACAAGGTACAGTTATATCATATTTACCACACAAAAAAAGAAGAAGAAAAGGTTATATCACATTATGTGTTTTGTAAAGTTATTTATTTATCTCTAAATAGCACTAGCATTTCTTGCACGGATTCTAATTTGAAAGTGCAATTTCTTACGTTTGAACACTTTGTGGTCAGATACATCCTAAAACAACACATGTAACAATTGTCTTTATAGGAGTTGCGTAACTTATGTTCAATATTCTTGCAAATGGGGCTCACGCTAGTGTATCTTGAAAATTTTCTAAAACAAGGAGCCTACATATGATCAACATAATATTAAGTATCTAATGGAAACTTTTAATACAACTTACAAGAAAGAATTAATATTGAAAATTAAAAAACAGAAAAAAGAAAATAGGTAATATGAATTATTTGTAGAACCTCATTTTTTAAATTTGCAATTTTTTAATACAAAGATTTATACTAAACAAATAAATGGCTGCCTTACTTTTCCTGTCAAGTTTTATTTATTTATTTTTGATAAGTAAATTCATTATAAAGTGCCCAAAGGGTGCAATCTTTGTACGAAAAAGATATATGCATCAAAAAAGTTTATTCCATCCTTTGTGGCATGATTGGCATCTCGCTCCTATTATGTTCCATTTTTGCAAACCAAGCATGCCTTTAGTTCTTAAAACCAGTCGTGGAGAATGTTACTTCCATATGTGAAGTGAAATCCCTCATCACTTGGCTACTAAAGTAATATGTGGTATAAAACATGAGGTTACCCTCACATCAATAGTTAGTTTTTCGGGTTGAGTTATACCCAATACCGTGTAGGACCATGATCCATCAATATGCTTTTGAGAATTCTAAGTGTCAAAATACATATTTGTAGAGCGATGAAGGAGTGAAGTTGGTGACCGAGTGTAGACGCGCCCTCGGGCCCCGCTACAGTTCGGACTCAATTTGTGTCATGGTCCTGTATCTAATCTCGCAGAGTGCAATGCAAGACCAATGAATCATCAAAGAGTCCAAATCCGGCAAATCGTTTTTGAAAACAGATTTTTTTGAAAGAAGTGCCAAACATGGACTGCTTTGCTAGATACAGAGTCGCCACCTAAATATTTTATTTTGAGAAATTTTGGAAACCCTGACTCGTTGCCTAAGGCCACGTGTCCGTCATCACCAAAGTTGCCTCGGCTCGGGAACTTGGGTACGATTGGGGAGGGTCACTTCATGAGCACCCCCACTCGCCCGATCAAAGATCGGCCTCTACTAACCATGATATCTAGTTTTGAAAACATATGTGCTCTTATTCCGATTATTAGTCTAGATTTACTATGTGATGCGCACAACATACAAGTATAGACCGGATCGCCTGAATTGGAACAAAACATTTCATGTTTGTTTTTGAAAGCGGTTTGCTACTCGCAAGTAGGCTTAAAATGCAGATTTTGCCATCCTCGGGTGGGCTTAGAAAACATGGTTTTGCCACTATCTAGTGGGCTTAAAACTCACAGTCAATGCATTATTCCAATTCAAATAATCCAACCTTCACCCACAGGCATTCAGGCAGATATATCACATAAGCAGTTAGCCTCATGGTAAGCATGCTATATGGCAGTCACTCACACGCATGCAAGGATGCTAAAGCATAAATACTTACCGAGTACTCCAAGCCAAAACAGAAGCTATGTTAGAAATCCATGCATGATCCTAACTACACTGAAATGCCTAATGCAACACATGCATAAAATGCAACTAAGATAGGCTCGGCTATTCTAAACATGGCATATGAAATGCAACGAATAACATGTATTCAACTCGGAATTGAAGTACAATGCAGTTAGTATGATGTGCCGAGCCCGGTGCATGCAAGACGGATAAATGAATGCAAACATGCTATCATACTATATGCTAATTGAAACATGCCCTAATCTAACCATCATAAGCTAGTAAATAAAAGGGAGAAAGACGTGGGGTTGGAAGACATACATCACACACACGCACACTTATTACAGTTGTGCCCTCGCTCGGAGGGTCCAAATAATACAGTCCGAATAAATAGTTACAGTCCGAATAAATAATTAAATATTACAAAACCCTAATTAATTAACAAATTAACTAGAAAATGACTAAACTAGCATGCAAGCTATGGACCGCCTCAGCCCTGCTCCGAATGATGAATGATGCATGTTCGAGTTGCCTTGCGCGGAAATCTATTGCGATGCCCCGATTCGCCTCTGTTTACACTTAATCCCGGAATGCTGTGCAAAGCTCTAGAAGGCTGTTGATTTCTGATTTGCTACAACAGAGAGCAACAAAGGGGCATGGCAAAGTATTTTCACATATGTATGCATGACTACTCTTCAGGGAGTGTAGTCTTCAATCCTCGTGCCACCAATCACGCATCTCGATGCATGATGGCCGAGGAGTCGAATTGCATGACTCAATGTGAAATGAATGCACATATAAACAAAAAAAGGCCTAGACTCCATCATGGGTAATCCGAAGTGTCGGCGACCGGGAATTAAGACACGTTCCGTCACTCGGAGTACGAAACGTCCCTCGTTTCCCGTGCTTGGGCTAACTCCTATCCCAAACACAATGCAAATGAGATGGCATACACAATGCGACTAACATACAACCTAGCATGCGCAATGCTATGAAATGGCATACACAATGCATGATGAACTTACACCAACATGAGTGGACCTCAGCCACACTCACATTAGTGGCCATTAGATGAAAATGAGACAACCGAAATGCGTGCACACATGCACGAATACCAAGGACCGAACCTAAGGCATCAAATGCCACTCTACCAAAGCATGGAAAAGGATGCAATATGGCATACAAGCATGTAATTTCCAGCACTGAAACATGATGCTAAATGGTCCCGAAACATGGAAATATGGCAACCGATGCATGAAATAAGCCCCGAAACTTAAAACTAGGCACATGAATTGAATTATAACTATGCAAAGCAAGCATTATTTGACATGAAGCACAAAGACAGAGCCAAGGCAGTCCCAAAACATGCACATTTCTAGTTTAAAGCATGACCAAAAAATGTTAACATGATGGACTAAAATAGCATGCAAATTTGGCTAGCAAGCATGGTTTACATGGCATGTATATGAAGCGTATGAGAACTCATCAAACCAGCCAAAAACAGTGAATAAAACATGTCAAAATATGCCCAAATAACCACTAAAATGCAGCCAACATGTGCAAAAATGATGAGCTCCTTTGAAAGGGCATGCAAGGGGTTACTCAACATATATATGATGGACACTTAGCATAGCAAAACCAACTCTGGAAATCAAATATGACAGCCCTAAAACTCACCAAAAAGGGCCTAAAATTGATCAATAAAGCATACAATGGAAGGTCCTCTTGAAAGGCCTTGAGGAGGGTTGTTCCACACATGCATGAGGGACATAAAATATGGCCAAAAGGGCCTTGGACAGAGCTAAGGCAGACCTCAAAATCCTCAGAATGAGGCCTGAAACATGACTTCAAAACATGCAAAAAGGGGTCCCTTTGGAAGGCCAACAAGACCACCAAACAAAACAAGGAGAGAGGGGGTCACCCCCCCTCTGATTTTGGCTCTCAAAAATGCATCTAAACTACTGAAAATCTACTGGATTTCAGTGGCTAAGAGGCCAAACCATGGCCAATGCAAGTGCTCTAATGCATAGCCCTAATCATGAAGAGATAAAGCATGCACAGGGGAAAGATGACCCCAAACAGAAAAGAGACCTTAACTAAACTTGAAGAGGAGATTAAAACAAGATCTTTTTCAGTTTATGATAAATCTTGAAAATGTTCACAAGTATGGCTAAAACATGATGCAAAAATAGCCCTAAAAGAGAGATAGAGGGTAAGGGGAAGTAGATGACCTCAAACAGCAAAGTGCCCTTAAACAAAGTTGAAGAGGAGCTCAAAATAAGACACTTTACAGTTTAGGTCGAGGCCCAGAAATGCTTGAAAATGGGGATAAGTAATGAAGCAAAATAAGGCTAGAAAAGGGGAAATGAAGACTTACCCTTGTAGAGCCGACCTCCAGCAGCTTCTGGACCAAGTTGGTGAGCTTTCAACCTCTGCAAATGACCTCCAAGGTGCTGGAATGGATGAGGGAGGTGGTAGGCTGAGCGGTGTAGGGTAAAATGGCCAAGAATATGAGTGTTTGGAGGGTTGAAGTATAGAGATAGAGGGTTGTATGTATATTTCCAGCCAAAAGCTTCTAACCCTTGCAAATGGAGGTGAAAGGTTGATTATATAGAGGGAGGAGGCCATGGCTTCTTGGAGAAGCCAAGAGAGAGGCTCAAAGCTTCTAAAGAAAGCTTGACCAAAGGAGTCAAGCTTCTTGAAGAAGCTAGACCAAAAGGGTCAAGCTTCCTCAAGAAGCTTGACCAAATGGGCCAATTCCTCTTTTAAGCCAAGCAAAGGGGTGAAAACCACCTTAAAAGGGGCCAAAACAAGGACAAAACCCTCGGACAGTGGGTCAAGTGTAAAATGGCTGGCACAGCTGGAACACACTCAGAGAGACAAAACTGGCCGACCTGTTCAAAAGGGTCAGGGTGGTCGGCCGACCACCTCCCCTGGTCGACCGACCAGGGGTCAAAAGGTTCAAGCAAAATTGCTGGTCGGCCTACCCAGAAAGGTGGCCTCCCAGATGAGTAGAACACAGCCCTGTGGTGAAAAACCAGAAAATGTGACCCAGGAGAAAGAAAAACTAGCTTTTTAGAGGGGTTCATAAAGGTCAAGAGGAATTACTGGTCGGCCTACCCATATTGGTGGCCTCCCAGATGAGCACAACACAATGGTGGTGTGAAAAACCAGAAATTGTGGCTCAAAAGTAAGAAAAACCGGCTGGAGGAGAGAGAAAAAGGGGAAAGCTGGTTTTTCAGGAGAAAAGCTGACCTCCCACCATACCACCACCTTCCTAACCATGAAAATAAGGTCCCTACCAAAAATGGGCCAAGACGGATGCAAAACGGAGGTTCGGGGGCCAAAACACGCGGCCTGGGGCCCCAAAAACTGACTATTAGGCACCGGAGGTGGCGTTCAACCACGAAGTTGGTCTCCCAGGCCACAGTGTCCCTCAAAAGGGAGGAAACAAGGTGTGTGCCAAAAATCGGAGCAAACAGAGGTGGTTAAGCGGTCCCGAACCGAGGCACACGGCCGACGGCTCCGAAAAATCGGAAACCGGGCTCCAAACAGGAAAAATGGCCTACGACCACGAAACGTAGCCTACGACCACTGAGAGATGGTCTACGAGACCTCTCCCTCCCTTCGGAAAGAGAAAATGGAGAAAACAGGACCTGGTGCGGAAACCAAGGCAAAGTACAAAAGAGTCCGGAAGTCTGGAGGCAAGGCTTGCAGCCAAGACTCTGAAACCTCAGAACGAGCACAATATGCAATATCACCAAGCGCTCGAACGGTGACGTCTGAGTCTTAAGGTCAGTCAAAAATGGGGTGTCTACAGTTGCCCCTCTTTAACAGAACTCGGAAGTCATAAGTGACGGGAGTGAATGTCAAAGCCCAGAGACGACCCATTCTTGACAAGGCCGAAGACTTAGACTAACAGGCGAGATAAACAGAGATGTGCCCGCAGGCGTGCCCGCAAGCAGGGGGCAAAATGCAACTGACAATGCAAGATGCCGCAGGTACCTCATGATCATGTAAATGCAGCGAGCTGTAACGAAGCACATATTCACAATAGATGCAACAGTTTTAAGCAAGAATGCAAAGCAACAACTACATTTCATGCAGTTAAGAATGCGGAGAATTATTCAATTCTCGCCACGTCTCGCACGGAGAAGATACAATACCTGCGCGGTTCGTCTGGTCGCACTAGTCTCAAATGAACCGTACATACAATATCGTGCCTGCAAAAGAAAGAAACTCAACAAGCACAACATAGTTAGCAACATATGTTCAACGTGATATCGAATGCAGACAAACGTGGTGTCGATGGGTGAGTGCATCACAATGCGAGAAGGAACGCGCGTGACAACGTAAGTCAAGCATGAGGGTATGACAATACTCGTGAAACGTGCATAACAGTGCGAGTGGTGTTCATGAGAATGCAAGTGACGTGCATAACAATGCAGGATAAGTGCAAACCCGAACGCATGTTTGTCACAAAACAACGAGCAAAGAAATGTAAGTTCTTGACGAGGGCGACTCAATCGCGACCTCCGATTTACCTCCCGGAGGGGTCGCAACATATTCAAAAAGGATACACCTCGCTTTTGACGAGTGACGATGAGACACGCATCGAAAGTTGGAGTTGAAGTTCCCGCGGAGGGATTTCGCGACGAAAAGTGCACTTTCCTTGTACTTTCTCGGGTCCCGGGGACTCCGATCATCACCAAAATTTGCAGAGACCTTGGAGACTATCTTGGGAACACCACCGACCAGGTTTGGTCCAGGGGGGAGGCCACCGACCAGGTTTGAGGGAGAGGGGTGGTCGGCCTACCAGAAAAGGTGGCCGACCGACCACCTAGCCCAAATCCGGGGCAATTTTGTCCTTTCACTCTCATTTCTTTAAATGCACAAAGCCAAACACCTTTTGCTCATAACTTCAGCTCCGAAATTGCCTTCTCCTCCTTCCTAGACCATTTTCTCTCTCAGATCTACGCTCTATATGCGTTTTCCAACGCCCCACGTAAAGTTGTTTCGCGAAATCTTTCAGTTTTTGTCACTTTGAACCGATTAGATTTTGATTTCGGTGCTTCTTTCTTCATTTTCGCCACTTGAGGTGAGTTTGTCTCAATATTTGGAAGATTTTCTCGGGAGTTGACTTTTGTTGACTCTTTCATTTCCCGAGAGTTGACTTTTGTTGACTTTTTTCAATTTTGGCTCATTTTGCTCATTTTTGCTCCTTTTTGCAAATTTTTCGAAATGGCCGGTCACTTTCCTCAGGGTGGAGGTCCTCCAGGCGCCGGAGATGATCCAGATATTATGGCTCTACCTCCGAGGGTTCGACCATTTATTCTTGAGAGGTACGACCCTCCGACACATGTCCTCCCTCAGGCAGTTTTCTATCATTTTACTGATTTCGATGATCGAGCACCGGTGGATCTTTTATTGTGGGAGCCGGAGTCCCACCTCTCCTATCAGGCACAGGAGGTATGTACTTCACTTTTACACTTTCTGCCATGTGTAATGTAGTCTGCATTTTCCATGCATTCCACGCTTTTGCTATGCTTATCTGCTCATTCTAGCACATAGCTTGTTCTGAACACTTTAGCCTATGACACAGCATTCTGTTTGCATTTTGAACACACAGCTCAATCACTTGAATTTCTGAACACACAGCCCATAAATTGATTGTGAACACATAGCACACACTTGTTGAGAGTAGAACACGCAGCCCAAACTCTGAATTTCTGAACACACAACCCAAATTGAAGGTGAACACGCAGCCCAATGGTTTTGAAATCTGAACACACAACCCAAATACTTGATGTTGAACACACGGCTCAAACTTTGAGGTGAACACACAGCCCACTGATTTTGAAATCTGAACACAGCCTAAATACTTGATGTTGAACACACGGCTCAAACTTTGAGATGAACACACGGCCCACTGATTTTGAAATCTGAACACACAGCCCAAATACTTGATGTTGAACACACGGCTCAAACTTTGAGGTGAACACACAGCACACTGATTTTGAAATCTGAACACACAGCTCAAACATTTGATGTTGAACACACAGCTCGAACTTTGAGATGAACACACGGCCCACTGATTTTGAAATCTGAACACACAGCCCAAATACTTGATGTTGAACACACGGCTTAAACTTTGAGGTGAACACACAGCCCACTGATTTTGAAATTTGAACACACAGCCCAAACATTTTTATTCTGAACACACAGCTCGAACTTTGAGATGAACACATGGCCCACTGATTTTGAAATCTGAACACACAGCCCAAACATTTCTATTCTGAACACACAGCTCGAACTTTGAGATGAACACACGGCCCACTGATTTTGAAATCTGAACACACAACCCAAATACTTGATGTTGAACATACGGCTCAAACTTTGAGGTGAACACACAACCCACTGATTTTGAAATCTGAACACACAGCTCAAACACTTCCATTCTGAACACACAGCTCGCATACTTCATTTGCACGCATCTCACATCATTGTATCTGGTTTGGTTTGCACATAGCTCATTTATTTCATTTGCACGCAGCTTACTTATTTCATTTGCACGCAGCTTATTCATTTCATTCTGAAACTGAATACATGTGTTCATTATGAATGCAGGTGTCTTCCCGCGTTACACGAGGATACGGCTCCATCGTTGCGAGGGATTGGTATGCAGAACTTCCAGAGGCGGTTCGTGATTGTGTCGACCAGGCAGGGTTTGGACCCTTCTGCACCGGGATATCTCGATATCCTACTAGGAGGACACTGATAGGGGCACTGGTAGAGAGATGGTGGGACACCACCAACTCGTTCCACTTCTCAGCTACCGGGAACATGACTATGACCCCGTTCGACTTTGCCGTGTTGACAGGCCTTGATGTGGGAGGCTGGCTGATCCCTTATGATGAGGACATGGGCGAGTGGGAGGCCGCCTGGATATATCTATTGGGAGCTCGCCCACCAGTTGATAGATCTTTAGGCAGAGTCCGGTATACCTGGTTTTCTTCATACTTCAGAGAGAGAGTGCCCGTGACTCCTGAGGAGGTAGCTCAGTACACCCGAGGATTTTTGATGTTCCTCTTCGGGACCACTCTGTTCGCCGATAAGGGGAACACCGTTGGGCTATATCTGCTAAGTGCCCTGGTAGACCTATCGCGAGTCAGCTAGTATGATTGGGGTGGCGCCGGTTTGGCTACCGTCTATTGCTATATGAACGCGGCCTCCCGCGGACGGGGGAACATAGTCGGCGGCTACTGGAGAGCCTGGGAGGTACTTTTCTGCACTCTTGATTTACATTTCTGCTTTTGATTATCTGTGTACTGCACACACGGCACACTTTACATTCTGTACTTTGCATTCCGCTCTCAGCATTCTGCATTCTTTGTACATTCTGTATTCACATTCTGCACTCAGCATTCTGTATTCTCTGTATATTCTGTATTTACAATCTGCACTCAGCATTCTGTATTCTGATGGCTTTTGCCTCATTTTCCACAGTTATGGGTCTTCGTATACTTTCCGACGCTAGCCCCTGAGCTTGAGGTGGAGACACCTCTCATGACTCCGTATTCACTCATTTTTTAGGGCCAGTATCGGTCGAGACCTCGGGAGACTCTCCCCTACCTACGGTAGTTTTTCGATACGGTGCGGCCGAAAAAGGTAATTCAGAACTCTCAGTTCTCCATGTTTTCATCTTTGATTTATCTTGCACATTCACGATTTCTAATTGGCTTATGCACTGGTTATCCGCAAATCACATGGCAGCCATGGGTGCCTTTGGGTAGAGATGCCCGATTCCAGTTTGCTGGGGCATGGGCCTCTTCTCGGTATAGGATCCTGTTTGAGGGGCCAACTGGTAGGGCCTGGTTCCTAGGGGACCACTTCCTGCGCCAGACTGTGGGCTTCCCCGAGCAGAGTGTTCCCTCAGCACCTCCGGACGACATGCGATCCGCTGATAGGCTCACTCTTCAGGATGTCACTAGCGCCATGTTGGGCACCGATGTGTTGCTACATTTGGAGGACGGGGAGTATGCGACCTACTGTCATACATACTTGATTTCTCCTTTGACAGGTGTCCGTACTCCCATGAGGAGGTCTGCCGGTAGGCCGTCATTGAGCCGACCCCGGGCTGCAGGTGCCCCTTCTACTAGCAGGGCTGGTACATCGAGAGGTAGGGCTGGATTGGTCCCCCCGATTCCTCCGACTCATCATCATGCCGGATGGCCAGACATGCCGACTGAGCTGACGGGATGGCGATACGGGACTTCCTACCCGATTCCGATAGAGCCTCCTATGCCTGACCACCGATATGTCAGTGGCCCTGACTCACCACCGGTATGTTCCGTTGTTTTCCATTTATCACACAGATACTTTGGCATTTATTTATTCATTGATGATTTGAGTTTGTATCTGCAGCCACCCAGAGAGTACATGGAGGGGATGCTTGGATTGGTGGCCTCACTTAAGGGTATGGTCTTGCGGAGAGAGGCGCAGCTGTCCACCATCGGTGTCCCGGTACTCTTTAGTTTTCTTGCATTTATCATACTTCTGATGACATGCTGAACTTGAACATTTCACTGCATTGATTAACCGACTGTAAGCGTAGAGCACATCTGACACACACCACATTCACGTACTGTATCTGTATGCACCCACTTCATGTAGTTTTCTTGTATCTACATCTGATATACACATTTGAGTTGATGTATTCAAATTGTACTCTTTATTTTCAAATGCCTCCGGTGTATGCTCAGCCACAGGCCGGGCCATCTAGGCCTTCTCGGGGAGCCGGGCCATCTAGGCCTTCTCGAGGAGCCGGGAGAGGGGAGTCGTCTCGCAGACGTAAAGCGCATGTCATAGAGGAGGAGTCCAGCGAGGAGGAGGAGGAGGAGGAGGAGGAGGCTGCATATCCCCAGTCAGAGACATCTGCTGACAGAGAAGGTGGCTCCGGTTCCGGTCCCGGGAGTGGAGGTGAGGCCGAGGAGGATCCCAAGGATGACAGCTCCGACTCAGATGGTGCTGGTGGTGCAGAGACTGTTCCGCAGAAGAGGACGAAGAGGGCCTCTTATTCCTGCTCTTGAGAGCATTGATGCAGCTGTTCCCTGCTTTATTTACCTTTTTACTAGTAGTTGTAGCACATTGTACATTGTTAGGCAGTTTTATTTTCTGTAAAACTTGTATCCTTGTTGTAAAATGTTGTGACAAAGGAAGCATGATGGAATGGAATAGCTTTGTTGAAAAAGTGTTGTATTTTATGTTCTTAGCATCGCATCATTTTACACAAAAATGAGATTGACTGTTATTGTGTACTAAAAATTGCCAAGTCAGGTAGTGAACCGACGCAACAAACTAAACAACCTAACTTACTAAGAAACAACAATACCTTAGCAAGTTTATAACTCGATAAGCAAGACATAACAAAGTTGATTAAACGAGAAGTAACAACTCAATATACAAAACTTGACAGCTCAACAAAACTTAACAACTCGATAAACAAGACAACTCAACAAACAAAACAACAACTCAATAAGCAAAGCGACAACTCGATAAGCAAGACTGAACAACAATTTGATAAACAAAATGCATTTTGGACGACTGTAGAGACGGAACGCACCCGAAACAGAGGGAAACTCGCACCTTTAACATTCCTGATGCATGAAAATGCTAGGAACTCACTTGTAGAAGCTAGGAAAAGACCAAAGGGGTGTTTTCCTCCATGGCCGACCACCTTTGGGAGCTGGCTGACCAGCTTTTCATTTGGAGACCAAGGGGGTGGTCGGCCTACCAGAAAAGGTGGTCGGCCGACCACCTAGCTTAGCAACCATCAGTTTTTCGACACGTGTCCCCCGAATAGTGCCTTATCCTCTTTAAAAGTCCTAGCTCCGTGGCTCATTCATTTCACCTCAGTTTTGCACCAAAATGGAGGCGTTTCTCGTCAAAAATCTCGCAGCTTGGATTGCTACTTTAGACGGCTCGGAAAATTTGAACTTCCGGGGCTTCGGCTTGAATGCACTATTTACGCTGAGCCGTACCCCGCTGCACCTTCCTTTCCTCCATGCTGCAGCAAGGTTTTGGAACCCGGTAACGCATGTCTTTAGCTTCGGCGGGCAAGAGATGTGTCCGACCTTTGAAGATTTTCAAGTTTTGATGGAATCTGTACGCCATGAAGAGATTTTGTCCCAGTTTCGCTTCGGTCATGCCCAAGCTTTAGGACAGATGTGTGGGCTCACCATGCATGATGCTCGGTCTCTGATCTGCAACGGGGAACTGGATATCCTTGGCTTGATTTATCGCTTTTCTGATGCCGGTAACCACGGCGATCATCATTGGCAAGGTTTTCGGCAACATGCCCTTTGCTTGTGCATGCTGTCTCACTTTTTGCTTGCCCCGGGCTTTAGCGGATCTAGTATTCGTCTGATTGAGGTTGCTCAAGGCTTGAAGGAAGGAAAGAGCTGCATTGTCATGACATTGGCCGAGACGCTGATGGGCTTGGATGCTTTCCATCGCCGGGAGACGACCAGATTCGCGGGGAGTCCACTACTGCTGCAAGTAATGTTTCCCACCCTTTCTCACATATATATTGCTCACATCACTCAGCCCTCAGGCTCGGTTTTTCTCACAAAACCCTTTTCTCACTTTTCTCTCATCGTACATCTCTCTATTCTTTATTCTCTCATTTTTCATCCCTCCCCAGGTATGGTTGACGGATAAATTGCAAGTTGTGGACTCTTGCCCAGCCTACTCAGCTCGCGGCTACTTCTTCCGACAGCGACTAGTCGATGCCCTTGATGAGGGATGGTGGTTCGACTGGATGTGCAATTTGTCTGCGGATCGCATTGCTTGGCGGTGCCCTTGGCTCAACCTCCAAGCAATGAGCTACAGTATGTCCCGTCAGGCCGGGATCCAGTTGATTGATCTGACTCACTGTGTGTTCTACTTTCCTTTCCGATTCCAACGCCAGTTCGGCCATGATCAGACTTGCCTGCCAGAGGGGATAGAGTACCCGGCTGCATTCTCGGTTCGAGGCGCACAGCTTGCCCGATATGCCACAACATGGAGGACGAGAGAACTCCTGGCCCCCGCTCCTACTTTCAGTTGCACTTTGTCTGATGAGTGCTTGGATTGGCTCAATGAAGAGGCACAGATTGGGCCCAGCTTGGCATCGGCGGCTTCGATCAGCTCTGGGAGGGGGCGCAGGAACACCTGACTTATCTATGCCCCGGATTTATTGCTTTATCAGTACTTTCAAGTTTTCTTTATGAATGTAATAAAAAACAACTTCAATTTGTATGCAAGAGCAGGAAGACTCTATATTAAAATCAATGAAATTGAAGGTTGTGGGTACTGAAAATTTTCCGCTTTGGTCCAAAAATGGTCTAAGTTGTAAAAAGATTAATTTTGAACAAAGCCAACTTTTATTAAAACTTTTCAAAACCATTTTCGATATGGATCAGAACTGGACACGCCTGAGATCTGTCACTGAGATGCACAACTTCGGATCCCTGCAACTGGAAAGTTGCCCCTAGTCTAAATAGTACCGCAGCACTGTATGGCAACGGAAAGTTGCCCCTAGTCTGAATAGCACTGCACCGGAGATTACAATCGAAGCTCTTGAATGCTGAATAGTCAAAGATGACCTAGATGATCAAATGGACAAAGTTGATCAGGGAAAAGTTTATGACTGAACTTCAGGATGAAGTTGCCTACGTATCCCAAAGATGGAAATCAAGCCTTACGTAGTTCAGGCTTAGGTTCACTCGAGTATTTTCACTCTCCTTTTACGCTCTAACTTTTGCCAAGGCCGCCCTTTGCGAGTTTTCAACCTTGCGAGCTCAGTTTTTATATTTTCCAATTTTTTCAATGCTCTAACTATTGCCTAGGTCGCCTTTTCAGGTTTTTGGCCTAGCGAGCCTCTCAGGGGTAATATTTCTTCAACTTATCCATGTTGATCGGTTGTGAAAATTCTAGGCCATCTAGATCCATCAAAACCACAGTTCCACCTGACCAGATTGACTTGATGATATAAGGGCCAGTCCAATTGGGTCTGAACTTGCCCCTAGGGTCGTGGATGGGAGCTCGGTTGTCCTTGAGCATCAAATCTCCTTCCTTCAGATTCTTGGACTTAACCTTCTTGTTGAAAGCCCGGGTAATTCTGTGCTGATAACCTTGAACATGGTACAGTGCTTTCAGTCTTCTCTCATCAAAGAGCATGAGTTCCTCAAACCTGCTCTGCTGCCAGTCTGCTTCGGCTATTTGACACTCAGCCAATACTCGCAATGACGGAACCTCAATCTCGATAGGTAGAATGGCCTCCATCCCATAGACTAATGAATACGGAGTCGCCCCAGTAGAAGTTCTGATTGAAGTCCGATAGCCCCACAGAGCAAACGGCAGCTTATCTGGCCAATCCCGGTAGGTTTCCACCATCTTCTGCAGTATGTGTTTGATATTCTTGTTGGCGGCCTCAACCGCTCCATTGGTTTGCGGCCGGTATGTGGATGACTTATGAAAAGCCATGTTGTATTTTTCAAACAAGTCAATCACTTCCTTTTTGAAGTGGGAACCATTATCTGAAATGACCTCGTTCGGGACCCCGTAGCGACAGATGATGTTGTTCCTGATGAACTTTGCAACGTGCGACGCCTTCAACACTGCATAAGACTGGGCCTCAACCCATTTCGTAAAATAATCTATCGCGACCAGGATGAACTCATGCCCATTCGACCCTTTTGGAGTGACAGCCCCGATCACATTGATTCCCCAAACTGAAAATGGCCATGGCGAAGTCATGTTGTACAGCTTTGACGGCGGGATATTCATGCGGTTTGCATGGATCTGACATTTGTGGCATCGCCGAACAAAGCCGATACAATCCTCCTCCATGGTGGACCAATAGTAGCCTTGTCTGAGGATCTTCCGTGCTAGCATCACTCCGTTCATATGTGCACCGCATTCCCCTCCATGGATGGCTTCCATTAAGCTCTTCGATTCTTCGGTATCGACACACAGCTTATGCATTCCCAGATGACCTCTCTTATACAGCTTACCCCCACAGATGATGAACTGAACGTCCATTCTTCTGATTGCCCTTTTATCCTTGGCATTTACCCCTGGTGGATATGCTTCCTTCTCCAAGAAATTCCAAATATCGTAATACCAGGGTTTTTCGTCCTAAACCTCATCTATAGCAGCAATTGACTCGTAGGCTGGCGCAAATTTCTAGTCAATGATGACTGGACGCATCCGGAATCCGAATGGGATGTCTATCATAGAAGATAGAGTTGCTAAAGAATCTGCAAACCTGTTGTTCTCTCTTAGCAGATGAGCAAAGTTTAGCTTCTCAAACCGAGGAATTAACAAGTCCAAGGTCTGGTGATACATCATCACCTTTTCTTCTTTGACTTTCCAGTCTCCTTTTGCTTGAGACACAACAAGGTTTGAGTCCCCAATGACATCCAACCGTCTTGTCCCTAGTTCCAGAGCTGCTTCTAGACCGGCAATGCATGCCTCATATTCTGCTTCGTTGTTCGAGACTTTGAATCGGAGTTTGAAGGCTAGAGGGATACGGGAATTGTCGGGTGCTATTAGTAACACTCCTATCCCATACCCATACTGATTTGACGCTCCGTCAAAGTACATCATCCAAAATTCGTCGTCGATGTGCAAAATGGCTTCATCTGGGAATAAGTACTCAACTGCTTCACCCCCTTCTACTGGATGTTCGGCTAAGAATTCCGCGACTGCTCTTCCCTTGACTGACTTGCGTGTCACATATTTCAGGTCGAATTCGGAGAGCAATAGCAACCAACAAGTTAGCCTACCCGTAAGTGCTGGTTTCTCGAAAAGATATTTGATGGGATTGAGCCGTGAAACCAACATTACGGAGTGAGCTAACAAGTAGTGCCGCAGCTTCCTAGTAGCCCATACCAAAGCTAAGCAAGCCTTCTCCAACGGTGTGTAGCGAGTCTCATACTCTAGCATCTTCTTGCTCAGATAGTAGATGGTTCTCTCCACTTTGTCCTCTGATTCTTGCACGAGCATACAACCCATTGTAGTCTCAGTCACTGAAAGGTACAATATCAACGGTTTTCCCGGCTCTGGTGGTGACAACACGAGCGGGTTCTGTAAGTATTCCGTGATCTGTTCAAAAGCAGCTTGGCATCGGCCGTCCCACTGGAATTTCTTTCCTTTCTTCAGGAGACCAAAAAGTGGTTCACAAGTCAAGGTTAATTTTGAGATAAACCGTCTTATGAATTGCACTTTACCCAGAAAGCCTCGCACCTCCTTTTCAGTCCTTGGTGGTGGCCTTTCTAAGATGGCCTTGATTTTGGAAGGGTCGACTTCGATACCTCTTTGTGTAATCAGAAACCCCAGCATTTTTCTTACTGTAACACCAAACGTACACTTCTGAGGATTCAGCCGCAACCGAAATTCTCTGATCCTTTGAAAAAACTTTTGCAAGGCGGTGTAGTGGCCCTCTCTTTCTTTGGACTTGACAATCATGTCGTCCACGTACACCTCAACCTCTTTGTGGATCATGTCATGTAATATTATGGTCGCGGCCCGTTGATATGTAGCTCCAGCATTCTTCAACCCAAACGGCATCACTCTGTAGCAGTATGTCCCCCACGGGGTGGTGAAGGCAGTCTTTTCCTGGTCTTCTGGTGCCATCACTATCTGATTGTAGCCTGAGAAGCCATCCATAAACGAAAGCAAAGCATGCCCCGCTGTGAAGTCCACTAACTCATCGATATGCGGCAAGGGAAAGTCGTCCTTCGGACTAGCTCTGTTCAAATCGCTGAAATCCACACACACCCTGATCTTGCCGTCCTTCTTCGGTACCGGAACTATATTGGCCAACCAAGTCGGGTATTCGGATACCAGCAGGAACCCTGCGTCAATTTGCTTGGTGACCTCTTCCTTAATCTTGAGAGCCCAGTCCGGGTGGATCCTCTTGAGTTTCTGTTTAACGGGTCGGGCCTCGGGGTCAAGAGGGATCCGGTGCTGTACAATCTCAGGATCGATTCCAGGCATGTCTTCGTAGGACCACGTGAAAACATCTTTGAAATCTTTTAATAAAGCGACTAAGCACTCGCGTTCCTCTGAAGACAACGTGGACCCGATCTGGACCAGCCGCGGGTCCTCCTCAGTACCAATATTCACTGTAGTGATTTCATCAACTAAAGGTTTAACAAATCTTTCTTGCTCTTGTTCAATTAAGCGTTGCAAAACTGGAGGAATTTCCTCCCGTCGTTTTCATCAAAATTTTGAAAGTCTGATTTAATGCAATAAATCAAGGGCACAGAAAAGTACTTAGAAACCACAGCTACTTGATTCTCATTAAGCACATCCAAATCGTCCGATTCTTCGATTACAACAGACTCAAAAGAGAAAGAAAAAGACAACATGGACAAGACTGTGGCATCCGGGTTATCATCCCTAGGATTACCAGATTCAGACTCAGTCGAGCTGGAACCTGATTCCGACTCACAAGACTCGGTGGAATCAGATTCCGGCTCACTACCTGACCCGGTGCTACTAGACAAAAATCCCTCTTCATACTGCCAAATGAGAGAGGGTGCGATAGATGCATCCCCCAAGCACTTCTATTCGATCGGAGGATCTGAAAGTAGACACGCCAGCGCTACCCCCATTTCATTTTCAGCGTCCTCAGACTGCACTTTCTTACTCTACTCAGCCTCAGCCAATTGGTCAGTCTGCTCTTCGGCAACGTCATCCCCGGATAACTGCAGATCAAAGAAGATCTCAAAACCTGGTACGTGCTTCCTCTCCGTGTTCAGCCATGGCTCTAGGAAGCCACAAAATGGAAAGTCCTCCCCCTCCCGGACAAAGCGTCCGTTTAGGGTACCTTGAATGGGCCTATGCATCAGCTCAAAAGGCTTCCCAGCCTGCTTTGCTCTGGCTCTCCCAGCCATTTTCTTTCCCTTCCTTATCCAATCCTCTTTGGCGGGCAGATAACCCAAGCCAAAGGTATGGGGGTTGTGTGGCACTTCGGCCAATGCTGCGATGCCCTTCCGGCCGCTCTTTCCCAATCCCATCCTGGGGATGTGTTGAAGCTTGTTCATGAGGTATACAGATTGAGCACTGACATATACTCCCTCATTAACAGCCATGATGTTCTGCACAACCCAAGCCTCAGCTAAGGTAAAACCCGACATAAACACATCCTCCATGCCGTGCTCAATTTCCAAGACTGGTGTAGACACCTCCGGCGGTGGATGGATCGATGAATTCCCAAAAACGATGGCTACTCCCTTCCTATGGGGGTATTTCACCATCTGATGCAAAGTGGACGAGACGGCCTTCACCTGGTGCAACCACGGCTACCCCAAAAGCAGATTGAAGGTCGCAGGAACTTCTAAGACGTGAAAGTCTATTTCATGCTGTCCCGGCCCAACCTTGGTCTGGATTTTCACTGTTCCCATGACTTCTCGACTCGTATTGTCATATGCCCGAATCACCTGGGCTGTCGGCACAAAGTCTGCAGTCTTTAAACCGATGGCGTATGCAGTTCTTGCCGGGCATACATTGATGGCTGACCCTGTGTCGATCAACACCACGGGTATCCATTTGTTTCTACACTCCACGGAGATATAGAGTGGCTTGTTATGGTTCGCACCCTCAGGCGGCAGCTCTTTGTCAGAGAAAGTCAACATCGGGGTAGCTCCTCCCGGAAAAACTAAGCCCACCAGCTATTCGGGCGTGGTGTCTATAGAGAGCTTGGCCTTGTCCACGGCGGATAAGACAGCTTGTCTGTGTACTCGTGATGCCATAAGCAGTCCCCAGATGGAGATGTCTGCTTGTATCTTCTTTAACTGCTTCAGTACAGCCTCTTCTTCGATTTGCTTCTCTTTCTGTCTCTCAGCTTCCTTATCCTTCCCAGATGCTTCTGGTTGGTCTAGGTGCGGGGCCTTGAAATACCGCCCGCTCCTCGTCATATGATCGACCTCACCGATATACCAGGTATCGTCTGGCTGATTGCTCCCCCAATCCTCATCCGTGTGGGCAAGACATAAATCATCGTCCTCCCACCACATTCCGTCGGTAGCCGACAGACACCTGTCTGGCTCCGGTATGATTGTACTCGCAGTACCTTCAGCCCACATGCTCACAACATCTTCCGTCCTTGTGCCCACAGCACTTTCGGTCTCTACGAGGGCTTTAGCTTTCCTGATTCTCTCAGAATCCCCAGATTTTTCTTGTTCCAACTGCGTCAGTACAGTTGGTTGTTCAGCTTTCCCTGCATTCACAATGCCCAAATCCCGAGCAAAATTCTTAGTACCGGCGCTCTCCAACAATCCATTCTGACTTCCGGCCCTTTCGGCCACAATTGATATTCTCGCCCCTGTCAGGCCCTGTCTCAACTGAGATTCTTTGACGACGTCTGGTATGTCATCAAGCCACCCAGTAGCCTCTGTCGATTCCTCGTAATCAAACCAGTTGACCGCCGCGTCCCCTAGATCTTGGTCGTTGAAAAACTGGAGGTTGGCTAAGTCCTCTTCCACAACCGTCAAATCATCTGTCCCTTACTCAAATCCATCCCCTCGGATCACACACAGCTCTGCCCTCTCTGGCAATTCAATATTTGGCTCAAACTGGCCTGCTGGCAGAATGTAATCACTCGGATCGTAGGCTTCCCCAGCGACACTCCCAGACTGCTCAAACCCTGATTGAATAATTCCATCCTCCTCTGAAATCTCCTGTGTTCTGTCTTTGCCAGTCACCACCATTGGCTCGGGTTGGGTTCTGGAGATGTCCAACATGCACAAAGAGTCAGTGCAGTCAGAAAGGAGCACCTCCGGCTTAGGTAGGTGGGAAGGAGTGATATAGATGCTAGGATCGTAAGGCACGACCCCAGTCTGGATAAGGTTGACTCTTTTGGGAGGTGGAGCTTGGTTGTGTGTAGGGAGCAGGTTAGTTGTGACGTTGGGTTTTTCTAGAGGCAGGATCACCTGTTTGTCAATGAGATCTTGAATCTCATGACGCAGTCAGAAACATTGGTCAGTGTCATGACCATGTTGTTAGTGATATGCGCAGTATTTGGCTGGGTTGTGAGAGGGGGGGAGTGGGTTTGGTAATGGCCTCGGCTCCAGGGGTTTTAGATGCCCTTTCTTGATTAATACCCCTAGAGCCTTGGATAGGGGCATATACAATGGGATGAAGGTTCTTTGGCCTCTGGGTTAGTATTTGGTGGTTTGTGTATTGCTTCTGAATGCATCGGAGAAAGGTGTGGCTGCCATGGGTCTTGGAAGGGGAGGGGGAATGGTGGTGACCATGCTCACCTCCGAAGCTCTTGCAGTTGCAGCGCCACTTCGGCCTGCATTGTTGTTGCAGTTAAAGGTTCTTCTGGGCTGCTCTCTATCTTGGTCAATCAAACCCTGTTTCATTGCATCTTCAATTTGTACCCCCATTTCGTGCAGATCTGAAAAAGTGGGGAAGGGAAGCACAATCATTTTTTGCATCAGTTTTGGCTGGAGATTGCGCACAATCATCCTGATTTGATCTTTGTTGGTAGGCCTCAGGGTCATCATTGAAGCCTTCGCCCTCCACCGAGTTACGAAATCCGAGAAGCTCTCCTTAGGCTCCTGCCTTGTTGTTTCGAGATCTCGGGTCGTAATCTCGATTTGGGTATTGTAAGAGTATTGCGCGACAAAGGCCTCGGCCATTTCATCCCAACTCCGCTTGACATCATCCTCTAACTTCGTATACCAGATAGCAGCCACACCTAACAGGGTCCGACCGAATAATGAAAGCTGTTGTGGTCTGGTGAGGCCCATTGGCCGTAGTATATCTGAGAATAGCCAGAGATGTACCATGGGGTCCCCAGATCCGTCGAAGCGATCAATTTGCGGCATTTTAAACCTATCCGGCAGCGTCACAGCCACATCGGTATATCTGTCCTCGATATCTGGGATAGACTTTACCCCTTGGGATTTCTTGAACAACTTCTCGAGCTTGCTCAATTTCAGTGCTATGGGGTCTACTTCGAACTCGAAGGGAGAGTCTGGATGATTGATAGGCGTATGTGCCTTAGATAATTGAGGTATAAGCGGGGGCGGAGCTGGACCTATTAGAATGTCTATGTCCTCCTGGATGGTCTGCACATTTGGCAAGGTGTTCTGGGCATTTGGCTAGATATTCTGGACAGTTGGTGTCTGCTCAGGTTGCGGGACTCCTGGTGGGGGAGGAGCTTGATGTGAGGCTGACGCTCCATTCTGCTGTTGCAGTCTAGTGATGAGCTCGGCCTGCTGGGCCATGACCGCAGCCTGCTGTTTGGCAAATTCCGCTTGGCGGATAGCATCCTCCTGCATTTGCTTCATACTCTCTTGGAGCTGGCGCATCATTTCTTCGATTCCGGCCATGTTCTGGTGATCCTGCTGACTGACTGGTATGTTTATCTCTATGGCAAAAACTGAGACCTCGGTTCAACTGTTCACTGCTAGGGTAGACCACTGCTCTGGTGATCTCTGCTCAGACACAGTGCGCTTTCTCGGCCTCCGTCTGATAATTGGGGGTAGAGAGTGGAACACTGGTTGTCCGTCAACCAGGTCCTCAGATCGATTGAGTCGGCGACCTCTTGTCCAGAGTGCTTGGGGGATATCTGCTTGGTCTGAAGCAATTGTGCTAAAACTGCCCCCCTAGCAAAAGATAAATAAAGCAATAAGGAAATAATTAACCAGACAAAATGGACAGCATAACGGCTTAAAATAAACACACAACACACAGTTGGGCATAACAATAGCTGAATATGCGCTATCCTCAAACACTGATTTATTATCCCCAAATCACTGTCCCCAAAGCTGAATCTGATACCCGCAGATAACCGATTCTCAAACACTGAGCTGGTACCCGTAGGCCTGATGCCCAAACTCGCAAACTGATACATGCACCCCCTGTAGAGACGCACTCTAAAAGCACATAACAGATAAGTGAGAGCCAAAACACCCCTATGTTGGGGTAGGGTTTCCCTGTCCTATTTTGTCAGGAGCTAGGGTTTCACTACGCACGCAGCAGTTTCAAACAACCTATCGGGTAAGCAACTTGTCCTAGCTTGGAATGGTCACTATGGATCCGAATATGCACTAGGTCGAATGGTCAAAAGGGTGCCCCGGTAAAACCGGGGTTTGTGTTCCCATACTAGTAGATCCCATAACCAGGTAAGCCTTATGGCCGCAGCCTCTGGCAAACTGCTCAGGAATAGCAGATGGCAAACACAGTGTCCTAGGCGCACCAATGCAAATGCAATGCAAAGAAACACAAAAGTGTAGTCAAAACAAGATATCATGAGTTCGAGTCAAATTCTCTAACTCCCCAGCAGAGTTGCCAGAAACTGTAGACGCACCCTCGGGCCCCGCTACAGTTCGGACTCAATTTGTGTCACGGTCCTGTATCTAATCTCGCAGAGTGCAATGCAAGACCGATGAATCATCAAAGAGTCCAAATCCGACAAATCGTTTTTGAAAACAGATTTTTTTGAAAGAAGTGCCAAATATGGACTGCTTTGCCAGATACAGAGTCGCCACCTAAATATTTTATTTTGGGAAATTTAGGAAACCCTGACTCATTGCCTAAGGCCACGTGTCCGTCATTACCAAAGTTGCCTCGGCTCGGGAACTTGGGTACGATTGGGGAGGGTCACTTCATGAGCACCCCCGTTCGCCCGATCAAAGATCGGCCTCTACTAACCATGATATCTAGTTTTGAAAACATATGTGCTCTTATTCCGATTATTAGTCTATATTTACTATGTGATGCGTACAACATACAAGTATAGACCGGATCGCCTGAATTGGAACAAAACATTTCATGTTTGTTTTTTAAAGCGGTTTGCTACTCGCAAGTAGGCTTAAAATGCAGATTTTGCCATCCTCGGGTGGGCTTAGAAAACATGGTTTTGCCACTATCTAGTAGGCTTAAAACTCACAATCAATGCATTATTCCAATTCAAATAATCCAACCTTCACCCACAGGCATTCAGGCAGATATATCACATAAGCAGTTAGCCTCATGGTAAGCATGCTATATGGCAGTCACTCACACGCATGCAAGGATGCTAAAGCATAAATACTTACCGAGTACTCCAAGCCAAAACAGAAGCTATGTTAGAAATCCATGCATGATCCTAACTATGCTGAAATGCCTAATGCAACACATGCAGAAATGCAACTAAGATAGGCTCGGCTATTCTAAACATGGCATATGAAATGCAACGGATAACATATATTCAACTCGGAATTGAAGTACAATGCAATTAGTATGATGTGCCGAGCCCGGTGCATGTAAGATAGATGAATGAATGCAAACATGCTATCATACTGTATGCTAACTGAAACATGCCCTAATCTAACCATCATAAGCTAGTAAATAAAAGGGAGAAAGACGTGGGGTTGGAAGACATACATCACACATACGCACACTTATTACAGTTGTGCCCTCACTCGGAGGGTCCAAATAATACAGTCCGAATAAATAGTTACAGTCCGAATAAATAATTAAATATTACAAAACCCTAATTAATTAACAAATTAACTAGAAAATGAATAAACTAGCATGCAAGCTATGGACCACCTCAGCTCTGCTCCGAATGATGAATGATGCATGTTCGAGTTGCCTTGCGCGGAAATCCATTGCGATGCCCCGATTCGCCTCTGTTTACACTTAATCCCGGAATGCTGTGCGAAGCTCCAGAAGGCTGTTGATTTCTAATTTGCTGCAACAGAGAGTAACAAAGGGGCATGGCAAAGTATTTTCACATATGTATGCATGACTACTCTTCAGGGAGTGCAGTCCTCGATCCTCGTGCCACCAATCACGCATCTCGATGCATGATGGCCGAGGAGTCGAATTGCATGACTCAATGTGAAATGAATGCACATATAAACAAAACAAGGCCTAGACTCCATCATGGGTAATCCGGAGTGTCGGCAACTGGGAATTGAGACACGTTCCGTCACTCGGAGTACGAAACGTCCCTTGTTTCCCGTGCTTGGGCTAACTCCTATCCCAAACACAATGCAAATGAGATGGCATACACAATGCAACTAACATACAACCTAGCATGCGCAATACTATGAAATGGCATACACAATGCTCGATGTAACATGGCATACACGATGCTCTATCATGCAAACTAGCATACGCAATGCTATGAACTGAAATGGCATACACAATGCATGATGGACTTACACTAACATGAGTGGACCTCAGCCACACTCACATTAGTGGCCATTAGATGAAAATGAGACAACCGAAATGCGTACACACATGCACGAATACCAAGGACCGAACCTAAGGCATCAAATGCCACTCTACCAAAGCATGGAAAATGATGCAATATGGCATACAAGCATGTAATTTCCAACACTGAAACATGATGCTAAATGGTCCCGAAACATGGAAATATGGCAACCGATGCATGAAATAAGCCCCGAAACTCAAAACTAGGCACATGAATTGAATTATAACTATGCAAAGCAAGCATTATTTGACCATGAAGCACAAAGACAGAGCCAAGGCAGTCCCAAAACATGCACATTTCTAGTTTAAAGCATGACCAAAAAATGTTAACATGATGGACTAAAATAGCATGCAAATTTGGCTAGCAAGCATGGTTTACATGGCATGTATATGAAGCGTATGAGAACTCATCAAACCAGCCAAAAATAGTGAATAAAACATGTCAAAATATGCCTAAATAACTACTGAAATGCAGCCAACATGTGCAAAAATGATGAGCTCCTTTGAAAGGGCATGCAAGGGGTTACTCAACACATATATGATGGACACTTAGCATAGCAAAACCAACTCTGGAAATCAAATATGAAAGCCCTAAAACTCACCAAAAAGGGCCTGAAATTGATCAATGAAGCATACAATGGAAGGTCCTCTTGAAAGGCCTTGAGGAGGGTTGTTCCACACATGCATGAGGGACATAAAATATGGCCAAAAGGGCCTTGGACAGAGCTAAGGCAGACCGCAAAATCCTCAGAATGAGGCCTGAAACATGACTTCAAAGCATGCAAAAAGGGGTCCCTTTGGAAGGCCAACAAGACCACCAAACAAGACAAGGAGAGAGGGGTTCACCCCCCTCTGATTTTGGCTCTCAAAAATGCATCTAAACTACTAAAAATCTACTGGATTTCAGTGGCTAAGAGGCCAAACCATGGCCAATGCAAGTGCTCTAATGCATAGCCCTAATCACGAAGAGATGAAGCATGCACAGGGGGAAGATGACCCCAAACAGAAAAGAGACCTTAACTAAACTTGAAGAGGAGATTAAAACAAGATCTTTTTCAGTTTATGACAAATCTTGAAAATGTTCACAAGTATGGCTAAAACATGATGCAAAAATAGCCCTAAAAGAGAGATAGAGGGTAAGGGGAAGTAGATGACCTCAAACAGCAAAGTGCCCTTAAACAAAGTTGAAGAGGAGCTCAAAATAAGACACTTTACAGTTTAGGTCGAGGCCCAAAAATGCTTGCAAATGGGGATAAGTAATGAAGCAAAATAAGGCTAGAAAAGGGGAAATGAAGACTTACCCTTGTAGAGCCGACCTCCAGCAGCTTCTGGACCAAGTTGGTGAGCTTTCAACCTCTGCAAATGACCTCCAAGGTGCTGGAATGGATGAGGGAGGTGGTAGGCTAAGAGGTGTAGGGTAAAATGGCCAAGAATATGAGTGTTTGAAGGCTTGAAGTATAGAGATAGAGGGTTGTATGTATATTTCCAGCCAAAAGCTTCTAACCCTTGCAAATGGAGGTGAAGGGTTGATTATATAGAGGGAGGAGGCCATCGCTTCTTGGAGAAGCCAAGAGAGAGGCTCAAAACTTCTAAAGGAAGCTAGACCAAAAGGGTCAAGCTTCCTCAAGAAGCTTGACCAAAGGGGCCAATTCCTCTTTTAAGCCAAGCAAAGGGGTGAAAACCACCTTAAAAGGGGCCAAAACAAGGACAAAACCCTCGGACAGTGGGTCAAGTGTAAAACAGCTGGCATAGCTGGAACATACTCAGAGAGACAAAACTGGCCGACCAGTTCAAAAGGGTCAGGGTGGTCGGCCGACCACCTCCCCTGGTCAGCCGACCAGGGGTCAAAAGGTTCAAGCAAAATTGCTGGTCGGCCTACCCAGAAAGGTGGCCTCCCAGATGAGTAGAACACAGCCCTGTGGTGAAAAATCAGAAAATGTGACCTAGGAGAGAGAAAAACCAGCTTTTTAGAGGGGTTCAAAAAGGTCAAGAGGAATTACTGGTCGGCCTACCCATATTGGTGGCCTCCCAGATGAGCACAACACAATGGTGGTGTGAAAAACCAGAAATTGTGGCTCAAAAGTAAGAAAAACCGGCTGGAGGAGAGAGAAAAAGGAGAAAGCTGGTTTTTCAGGAGAAAATGTGGCCTCCCACCATACCACCACCTTCCTAACCATGAAAATAAGGTCCCTGCCAAAAATGGGCCAAGACGGATGCAAAACGGAGGTTCGGGGGCCAAAACGCGCGGCCTGGGGCCCCGAAAACTGACTATTAGGCACCGAAGGTGGCGTTCAACCACGAAGTTGGTCTCCCGGGCCACAGTGTCCCTCAAAAGGGAGGAAACAAGGTGTGTGCCAAAAACCGAAGCAAACGGAGGTGGTTAAGCGGTCCCGAACCGAGGCACACGGCTGACGGCTTCGAAAAATCGAAAACCGAGCTCCAAACGAGAAAAATGGCCTACAACCACGAAACGTAGCCTACGGCCACTGAGAGATGGTCTACGAGACCTCTCCCTCCCTTCGGAAAGAGAAAACGGAGAAAACGGGACCTGGTTCGCAAACCGAGGCAAAGTACAAAAGAGTCCGGAAGTCTGGAGGCAAGGCTCGCAGCCAAGACTCTGAAACCTCAGAACGAGCACAATATGCAATATCACCAAGCGCTCGAACGGTGACGTATGAGTCTTAAGGTCGGTCAAAAATGGGGTGTCTAAACTGAGGCTATTTGCTCTGGCATATTCAATGACTTGGGAAGTGGAAGCAATGTTGATGTTTGCGTAATAACCAAGGTTTGTTGATTCACACTGACATTCCTTGAAAAGAATAAAAGGTTTCAGTTTTTCCGTATGTAGTCTTGATACTTTTCACGTGGCATGGCTTTCTAAACTCCTTTTGTCAATGTTTGCTTGTACAGGGGCAAACAGAGTACCCGAGAAACCACCAGTTGCCCAATCCTCGCACTTACATCAACGAAAAAGGCTATTTATTCCCAAAGAAGACTGGTTAGTGATTCTGTCCTAAACATTACCTTCATGTTGATACTTACAATTTTGCTTCATGTAACTCTTAGAACTGTCTTCTTTTTGTTATTTTGGGGCTTTGTACTATTATTTTTTATACTTAAATTAAAAAGAAAAATAAAAAAAAGAAAAAGAAAAATGAAGGCTTATCTTGTTTGATTTTGAGATTGTTATCACAATAACATCATTTATTGAGCATTTTAGCATTTATCTGCCAACTGACCTTGTACTGGACTCACTTCTTAAACTATAATGCTAGAATATTATGAGACTGGTGATTTTTGTCTTCTGCTCATTCTAATATAGATAATTAATATTTGATGGTCAATGGATAAATATATATATATATATATGGGCAACAATTCATGCCGAAAACTTAAGTCTGATGCTATGGCCAAGTCTCTATATTTCTTGGATTGTAGGGAAATATTTGTAACCTCACGGTAACATTTGGTTGTGATTGCAGAGGTTCTGTTGACAAGGATTACACCATTGAAACAGATGGTGGAAGTAACTGAAGCAAGAGATGCGATGGAAGAATGAGTTATTGTGGTTGAACCATGCTTGGTATTTTGTATTGAATTCTTGCCATTTATGATACTGTTTACTCTCATATTGTATCAGGTGTGACATTAAAAATTTAAGACTAAGTTGTTTCCTTTCTACAATTAACATTTGTTTAGTTCCTTCATTATGTTATATGCGATCTTTCTGGTGGTATGGAATCTCATATGAATACTGGAGATTTAGGTGTGGCAATTTCTAAGAAGGATCATTTTGAGCCACAGTTGTTTTTTTTTTTTTTTTTTTTTTGGTTTTTCTCTATACAAACACTGTTTAAATTATCTTGTCTCTTTTGTGGTTATGTGGAAGCTGCTAAAAATGATGAAAATGGTCTAGTGATATTTGAAAACATCATCCCCCCCTTCCCCCATACGAGGATAGAGAAGCTTCAATTGAAATCTCTTATGGAATACCATTCCCTGTTTTAAGATTAAAATTCTGAATCCCGGCATCTAAATGAGCAGAGTCGAGGTTGATTAGTTTTATTTTTATAATGCGTATAACTGAGTTAAGTAAAGATCATTTAAGTTTAGTTTAAAAACTTAACAAGTTTTAAAATGTATTAAAACTTAAACATGTTTTTAATGAGCCAAATATGAGTGAGCTCAAGTAGTTTGATTTGTCTTGCAACTCTAGTTGAAACTCATTGTGAAGCAAATATTAGAAGACCAAAGAAAGACCACAATAACATGATTTTATTGATTAAACAAACTAAAACAGTATACGGAACTTCATTAAACTTCTTTAGTAAGGCTGTATTTAAATGATGAGTTTGGGTAACGATTTGGAAAAAAAAAAAAAAAAGTGAAAAGTTGAGTAAAATATAATTATATTTCATTCACATTTCATCTATTTTTTCTTTTTGTCTTCTCAAATCTTTAGTCAAATTCATGATTTAAATACAACCTAAATGGTTTCTTATATGTTTGTTCTTAAAAAAATGATATACAAGTCTACTTTTTAAATCTACATTTTAGACATAATGATGTGTCAACCGTTCTTGACACATCACTGAGTCTAAAAAGTAGGTTTAACTTTTGGGACTGAATAACAATACTCTTGTTCTTTTCACATATTTCTTCCATATGAATAAATACATCACTATCTTCTCCATCTCATGCTAAAGCCACAAGACTCCCAAGCATGTTCTTTTTGAAGAAATCCAACACTGAGTTGAATCGAAGGAAAGGCGTGGTCACATTCAAACTTCTAGTACTACTAACAATTTTGAACCACTGACTTGCTGGGTCGCACTTGTGACTTATTTTTAAGCATTTACAAGTATTTGTGACGATAGTATTGCTATTGAGGTCCACATCCAAGCACACGCGGGCGCCGTGGCGGGCAAGCTTGGATGAGAGGTGCATATTAGAGTCTGAGATGGGCTCCCATTTTGAAGTTGAGCCACTGCAAATCACACCAAGCTTGACTGGTTTGTTTAGCCCATCTGCTTGTAAACAGAAATAAGTTCCTTTTATGGTTATTGTCTTTTGCTGTGTGTTGTAGATCCAAGCCTCAGAGTCTGTGCATGGACCTATATTCAATGGCTCCAGCAGTGATTTTCTTTGGAGACACTGACCAGTTAGTGGGTGGAAAATTACTTTGTGTTGTTTGGCTCCTGGTTGGCCTGGTTGTTGTATTGGCCCTGCATGCCAAACAGAGCATAAACAAAACCATTTATATATGAAAAATGAGTTAGACCTCTAAAAAGGGAGCTCTAATGGACCATTAATTTGTCTTTTTCTTCCTCATATTTTGTCTTTCAGCTCACTTTTTCTTTTTTTCTTTTTTTAATGTGTGCGCCAGCTCATTAGATAATGAGTTGCTGCAATGCAGCTCTAATTAGAGCTCTGTAGCATTACTGTTTATATATAGGCAGTTACAAATCTGTAAACAAAAATGCTTGGAACCTCTAATTAGAGGTGCCACTAGTGATGTGGCAGTGGGTCCCACCCACTGCCACTGTTAGTGTTGCGTCTGTCTTTTTTTTTTTTTTTTTTTTTTTTTTTTAGAGGTGTGTTTAGAGTCTCTAAATTAGAGGTCTCTAGCATCACTGATCTGTAAAATATGATTGAATTTAACAGTTAAAGTTTTCCCTTGCAGTTACAGAAGGGCATTTTCAGAAAGTACAAAATGTGACATTTTGTGTTAATATCAACTTACTCAAAAAAGCTCAAGTATTCGATTTACATGTTAAGAGATTTAAAAAAAGTGCACAATTCTTTATTGTACTCACTTATGTATAATATATATAATCATTTAAGTTTCTTAATATGTACTCGAAGGATATAGGTTAACAAAAAATAAATATGTAGATGATATTCAATTCCGAGCTCTCAAATTAAAGTTCGTAAATGTTTGTAAGGGATGCGCATAAATCTTTCTTGGGAAAAAATAATAAATGAAATTAAAAAAATAAATTATACACTAGGCTTCCTTCACAAATTAGTTAAAAAATTAGTTTCTAGAAAAAATTATTTGCCATATTTCTAGCTTTTTGACTTCTTGGACTTAGAGTGACTTAAGTAAGTTTTTTAGCAGGAAATGAGTTTGTTGAGTTTGTCAAATAAGTGAAGGCTTCTTAGACTTACGAAATTTGTTATTTTTTATGAAGTATTTTTGAAGTACCAACTTAATATGCTGATGTGTGATACTCACAAATTAATAAGAGCATTTTGTGTGGAGCCAACTCAATCTACCTTGGTCAACTAGCTGAAGACAAAGTCAATCTATCTATCTCATATTCTATCAATCAAGAACACTACATACACATAACATAGTGGTGTTCCAAAAATAATATATATATTTCTAAAAAAAGTCATGAATTTAATACCTTGAAAGGGTAATTGGATGCCAGAGATCCTGTCCAAGAAGCTTGAATTCCTAGCCTCAGACCAATTCCAATTGAACAACCCATAAACCTCGTCGAACCCACTCACCCCTTCTTTCAAATAATAACTCCCAGCAAGAGTCCACAAAGCCCAGTCAAAGTCAAGTTCAGCTGCCACACCCAACAAACAATTTAGGTACCTATTGTCAATGACATCTGTACCCCTTAGGTCTACCCCAAACTCACTCAGAAACAAGGGGTGCCCTTGCTCCAACACAAACCCCGCCTTCCTCATAAATTGATGCATGGCTCACCCACAAACGTGGTTTGGGTTGCCCCTTTTCCATGGCAATCCATCAGAAAACCCGTACCAATGCACCTCGAATACTAGCTTTCCGGTGAACGATAGGCTTACCATACGTTTGATGAGAAAGGATAAATCTTTGTCGAAAGTCAATCCAGAGAGAATGACAAGAACATCTGGGTTTATTGCATGAACTGCTTCTGCTCCTTTTTGCATGTACCTAGCATGTTTGATATAGATTATTTACAAGTTAAATTAAGCATTGTGCATGATCAAAATTATTTTTTATGGTTGATTTTGTGTTCTAGACTTACACCTAGAATTAATATGATCTACCCATTTTAAATTCTCAATTTTTTTTTAAATATTTTTTTTGAATATGTAATGTTGATGACTTATCCGGTAACAAGTACAATTTTGTTCAATTGGTAGATTTTTTTAGATAATTATTCAATAGTTCTAGAATATCATATAGATATGGCATTCTCCACATAGTGCTTTATACCAGTGACATAGTAAAAAAATTATGAATATGACTTGAGAATAACCTATTATATTTCGTGATTATTTTTTTTTTTTTTTTGAAATACCATATAAATAATGTCATGTGATACTCAAGAGATTAATCAATAGTTTTTTAATTTATTTTTTTTGTAATAATAGAATAATATTATTTATTACCTGTACCAATCATTGACATTCTGTTTGGGGCCACGAAGTTCATTCCTCAAGCTCATCCCAACAACATTTGTGGTGCCCTTAAACAAAGTGGCCATCATGGTCAGGCCTTTGATCCAAAGGTCAGGATTGAAGTACTGGTCACTAAAGAATCCACTACCGTCGAATTTGCTGCAACACCAACCAGGCTTGCTTATGTGATTGTCCAATATCACCATTACATTATTCTTCCCAAGGCTTGACACCACGGCCTAATATATTCACAATTCATACACTCTTCAATCAAAAATATTTCATAATAATATTATTATAAATTTAAAAATTTTATCCAAAAATATAAACCTAATATAAATTTAACCTATACATGAACCTCACATTTCAACCATCAAACCCCAACCATTTCCTTACTTTTTGGGTTATTTTCTTGCCCTAATTTCTAGATACTTAAAAATACTTCAAAATACAACATTTGGACAAAATAATATGTTAAAATATAGCATTAACACAAATAAAATTAAGATAAATTATACTAATCCCCTTTGAGGTTTAAAAACATTACAGTAAGTTCTATGGCTTTAACTCTTTTAATAAGGTTAAATAAATTGAAACTAATGCAAATGATGTAACGATGCAAAGATAAATAAAATAAAATATATATTTAAGTGTAAAAGAGATGGCAATATTATTTTTATATTTATATAACTAACGAAATTTTAATGAAAATGAAACTAACGGCTCGTTTGGGCATTTGCTATTTTAGTTGATTTTTTAACTTCTTACGAAAATGTGAAGTAAACACAGTAATATAACAATTTATAGTGATTTTTTGACTTTTTGACTATATTAGCCACTTCCCAAACAAGGCCTAAGGATTGTATTGGAAATTCACTTTTTTTTAATGACTTTTTGACTTTGAATAAAAAGACATGGAAAAAATAAGAAGAAGAGTTGACTTTTTTGTAATTATTTTTTAGCTAAAATTTGATGTTTCTAAAATAGGTGTAATATGAATTAAAAGTTTAAAAAAATTAATATAATTATATCGAATTTATAAAATTTATTGTATTTTCTAAACATTAAAAGTGATTAGTGTTATCTACTCTTAAAATTATTCACAATATTCACAATATACAATAATAAAATGGGGGACTTATGTATAGGTCATCTAATAGGTCCTATGATAATAAATAATATTTTTTATCAAACACTATTAAAAAAAATCAATAATTATTAATATTCAGCGACAGTTTAAAAATTATCACAAAAAATGTCATTAATTATAAGTTTTAGTGTCAAGTTAAAAAAAAAGTCACTAATTTTTAACTTTCAGCAACAATTTGAAATATTTGTTACAGAAAAACGTCACTAATTGTAAGTTTTAGTGACAATTTATAAAAATTGTGACAAAAAAAAGTCATTAATTATCAATTTTTAGTGACATGCAAAAAATCGTCAAAAAAAATTATTTTTAGGTATGATTTTATTATGATTTATTTTCAATAAGACTTTATGGGAATTAAGTCAAACTTTTAAGAACTATTGGTAGTTTAGTAATAAGCTTTTTGAGGTCATGTGCATACAAGACGTTCACCCTAACTTTAAATGAAATTCACGTAAGTAGACGGTGAGATTGATCTCTCAAAATTAATTAAAATACGTGTAAACTACCTCAAACACATAATTGTAAAATAAAATATGATAAGAAAAACAGTCCAGTAGCCTGGAAGCATAGTGATTACTACTATATTATAATTTAAATGTCATTGTCATGACTCACCATAATTTTTGTCCAAACTTAAAGGTTATCCATCATGACAATGTCAATTTCCACAACTTAATATTAACAAACAAACGGGCAAACAACTTTTGACTTGTTAAAATTAATTTGAATATTCTTCAATCCGTACTGATATTTATTATACTTTTATAAGTCCCTTCTATTAATAAATTTATGAACTATTTGTGCTTTCAATTAATTATCCAATGACATGTATGATTTAATCACAACCACATCCAACAAGAAGGTTAATGTCCAAAAGTTGGAAATTTCACATCAAGCATGTATTCAACCATGCAATACTGAATTATATAGAAAAATAAATTTATAAATCACAATCTTGAATTTTAAATCTACACCGTATATATCACTTTATAATTGTGTTTGGTTTATTGATTTGGGTAAAAATTTAAAAAAAGAAAGAAAGTTAGAGATAGATGAAATATGAATGAAATATAGTTATATTTCACTTATTTTTTTCTTTTTCATTTTTAAATTCCTAACCAAATCAATAAACCAAACACAGCGTTAAAGTAATTTTCAAGATAAAAATTCATAATAAATAGCATTTTTCCGTGCATATTTATTACCTTTTTTTAACTGGACCTTATCACTCACCATTTTTTTTAATATAATTATTTTATAGTCTCAAAATATCATATATAATATTAATTATTTGACATTCCTAATCAACAGCGTATTAAGATCTTTTAGGAGTATTAAATAACTCACGGTGTATTTTGTAATTTTTTATCTGTTAGAAACATCAATTGATAAGGTCACATGACAACTACCTAATACATTTCTCTTTTGATAGAGCTTCTGGAGGCTCTGCTTGGTTTGATATTTAGAATCAATTTTCTAAAAAAATAAAAAATTAACATAATATAAAAATAAAAATAAATAAAAAATACTCATCATTTTCACATAGCTTTATTATTTTTTTGACTGGTAGAAATAATTTTTAAAAATTTTGAGAATATCTTTTGATTATTTCGTTTCGTCTAACTAATTTCTATTTTTCCAAAAAAAAAAAAAAAATTGAAAACAGATTTCAAAAATATGAAATCAAAATAAATAAATTACTTTTGTATCGTTGGAATAATATTACTAAAATATATTATTTTATTGCTATTCATGGTAACAATAGTGGGTCAATACCTAACAGGCAACAAAGTCATCCATCTTTCATGCTCTCTTTCTCATTTAATTCCCACCCCAACTTCCCACATGTAGATAATACATAAAATTTTCCCAGAAAAGAAAAGAAAAGAAAATTACCTGGTAAGCATTAATAAGGCTGAGATCAATGATAGAAGGGTTGTTGGCTTGAAAACCAGCAATGGAATCAATCAATCCAAGGTTCATAAAAGAGTGTCTAACAGTTGTGCTAGCCAATGAATCATTGGTTGCCAAGAAAAGAGGCCAAGTGAGCCTAACACAGTTGAATCCCATTGACACAATCTTCTTTGAGATTGAATCAATGGGTTGTTTGCTAAGTCCCTCTGCCACCACGGCCTCGAGATGCGAAGGCCAACTCACACATGAGAGCTTCACGCGCCGCCCTGTTTCATCGACGATCCACCGTGAATCAGTGGAGAGTGGAAGCGCCGCTGCGGGGTTTGGTGGTGTTATGGTGGTGCTGAGGAAGATGACTGTAAGAGAGAGAAAGGGTAGGAGGGACAAGAAAAAAGGGAACCTTCCCATGTTGAGTACTTTGCATTGGATGTAATGTATTGCTTCTAAGTATTATATTTGTATGAAGGGCTTGTTTGGTTG
Organism: Camellia granthamiana; assembly: GCA_036172215.1. Taxonomy (NCBI): domain Eukaryota; kingdom Viridiplantae; phylum Streptophyta; class Magnoliopsida; order Ericales; family Theaceae; genus Camellia; species Camellia granthamiana. Next base: position 118,996,598 of record CM069912.1, on the reverse strand, counting down.
TTTCTTTTGTCTTTTTATTTAATTTGATTTTTTTATTGTTTGCTTACTTTTGACACAAAGAAAGTTAGATGATAGATTCCTAGCTCAGCTAGCCATATTCGGAGATGTTGATTCATGAGTGGCGTTAATATATTTTTATTTTAACATTAAAAAGACATTTAAAAAGAGATTTTTCTCGAGTTTGTTTTGAGCCACTGTTGTATTTGATCTCTAGGAACATAACTTATATATTAAATTTTGGTATGTTAAATAAAATTAAAAACTTGAACGGTAAGTTGGCATATGTGAATTTGACATCTCTTAAAACACTTCAACCTGTATGCCAAATTTTACTATTTTATTATTAAAAGATAAATGAAAATATTATTTTATTTTAAAAAAATACTATATTTAAAAATTTGACATGAGCTAAGGAGCATGTCATGTTGACATATGGATGGAGCAAAAATTTAAGGTCAAATTTGATTGTTAGTGTGCCATGTAGGATTTGGCATACAGGTTGAAGATGCTCTAAGGCTGTGTTTACATAGTCAAGTAGAGTAGTAAGTTTAACAGAAGGTAGTATGCATTTTAATTTACAAATCAAATGTGAGTTATGTAATAATTTCTAAACGTTATGGGGGTAAACCACACATGACCCAAATTACAAGGGAATAAAATAAAATTTGCCCTAAAATTTATTTAAGTTTGCTTTGTTTATCTTTTGAGGCAATCTCAAAGGAGTTTTAACAAGCCAAAATTTAGTAATTTGATTTTTTATAGTGCATAACAGTGAGTTGAGCCAAATAAGAGTAGTTCAAATTTAGTTTGAAAATTTAACAAATTTTAAAATAGGGTAAATTATGTAAATAGTTCTTGTAGTTTACTTGGTTTTTTCATTTTGGTCCTCTTTGTTTTAATTTGATCAATTTTGTCCCATAATTTTACGGATTGTGTCATATTAGTTCAATAAGTAACGGCGGTTAAGTTTGATGGACGAAAAATCAAATGATATTTCAATTTGGTTCTTGTAGTTTATAGGATATGTTAATTTGGTCCCCATAGTTTATATGAAAATGAAAACAACAGTGACCAAATTGACAAATCCAGTAAATTACAGGGACCAAATTGAAACATCATTTGATTTTCCGTCCATCAAACTTAACCGCCGTTATTTATTGGACTAATATGACATAATTCGTAAAATTAAGGGGTAAAATTGAGTAAATTAAAATAATAGAGATCAAGATGAAAAAAATGTAAAGTATAGGAATTACCGTTGTAATTAACCCTTTAAAATATATAAAAGCTTGATTTGTTTCTTAAATATATTTTTAACAAGCTAAAAATGCAGTCATATTTGAGTAACTTAATGAAAAGATTGTGAAGCAAATATGAGAAGAGTTAAAAAATACTCCAATAAAATGATTTATGGGAAAATTACATCGATAGTTTCTATGTTTTGTCTCTTATATTATTTTGATTCTTATATTTTTAATTGTTTTAATTTTAACCCTTAATTTCAGATTTCGTGTCAATTTGATCTAATTGATAAAATCGCTAATTTTGCCACCTAAAGGTATGACACATGTTGCTTATTTTTGTATTTTCTATAAAAAAAAAAATGCTAACAATTGTAATCAATTAGACAAAATTGAGACAAAATTATAAATTCATAGTCAGAATCAAGCCAACTAGAATTTTAAGAACTAAAATGACACAAAAATCAAAATATAGGGACTATTGATATAATTTGTCCATGATTTATTGCTTCAACAATATGAAACTTGATTAAACTTCTTCAATAAATGATTTCTTGTACGTACTGTTCTTTTCACAAATTTCTTCAATGTCTAAATACATCACTATCTTCTCTTTCTCATGCTGAATCCACCAAACTCCCAAGCATGTTGTTTCTCAAGAAATCGAACACCGAGTTGAATCCAACAAAAGGAGTGGTCACACTCGAACTTCTAGTACTATTAACAATTTTGAACCACTGACTTCCCGGGTTGCACATATTATCTCTATTTAAGCATTTACAAGTATTCGTGACGATAATATTGCTACTAGGGTCGACATCCAAGCAAATGGCGGTGCCATCCGCGGCGAACTTGGATGAGAGGTGCATTTTAGAGTCTGAGATGGGCTCCCATTTTGAAGTTGAGCCACTGCAAATCACCCCAAGTTTTACTGGTTTGTTTAGCCCATCTGCTTGTAAGCAAAAATAGGTTCCTTTTATGGTTAGTGTCTTTTGTTGTGTGTTGTAGGACCAAGCCTCAGAGTCTGTGCATGGTCCTAGCTTCAGTGGCTCCAATAATGATTTTCTGTGGATACACTGACCAGTTAGTGGGTGGAAGATTACTTTGTGTTGTTTGGCTCCTGGTTGGGCGGGCCCTGCATGCCAAACAATGCATAAACAAAACCATTTATATATAGATGATTGCTAACGTGTATTGTTAAGGCACACATCAAAACTTTAAATTCATACAAATTAAGAATGAACTCTCAAACTAAAATTAGTATATGTTTAGACTGGATGCATAATTCCAACTTGGGGGAGAATATAGATGTGAAGACCAAAAATTCATCGGTACCACTAATATTCTAATATTTTCCAAATAAAATTGTAATCGTCAAGTATTTTTTTTTTTTTTTTAAATATATACTTAGGGCCTAAATTATATAATTTGAAAATATTCTTAATTAATACTACTATAATATGGAGATTTTCAAAACTTTTTGGGAGGGGCATTATCTCCATTTATCCTTGTCCATTCTGATTATGTTCGTATTTTGTCTTTTCTTATATTTTGTCTTCCCAGTACAAAATTTATTGTCTTTTTTTGAAGTATTTCAGAAATACCAACTCAGTAGGTTAATATGACACTTTCAAATTAATAAGAGCACTAGTCATGAATATAGAGAAAGGGATTCTCTCCAACAATTTTTTTATTCAATCATTATTCAACAATTGATTCAAAGGCCATGTCTAATATTATGACTCGCTATTGAATTAAATTGTGATATTTGGATAAGCTATGGAAATGACTAGTTGAATTGAATTGTGACCTTTAGATCAATTGATGGATGATGATGGCTAGATGAAAAAAGTGCTGGAGGACCAACGAGATAAAAGACAAATGATATGACCTTGTCTCCCATCCAACTGACAAAAGTGAATTAAGTTAGGTCGACATACAGTATCCAGATCAAGTGCACATATTATGATGGTGAGTAATGAATAATTTCACACAAAAAAGGGCATAAAATTAAATTTTATGAATTCAATACCTTGAAAGGGTGATTGAATGGCAGAGATCCTTTCCAAGAAGCTTGAATTCCTAGCCTCACACCAATTCCAATTGAACACCCCATAAAACTCCTCTAACCCAATCACCCCTTCTCTCAAATAATAACTCCCCGCAAGTGTCCACAAAGCCCAATCCAAGTCAAGTTCAGCAGCCACACCCAAGAAACAATTTAGGTACCTATTGTCATTGTCATTTGTACCCCTTAGGTCCACCTCAAATTCACTCATAAACAAGGGGTACCCTTGGTCCAACACAAACCCTGCCTTCCTCATCATTTGATCTACCAATTGTCCACAAACCTGGTTCGGATTGCCTGCTTTCCATGCCGACCCATCCGAAAACCCATACCAATGCACCTCGAATACTAGCTTTCCGGTGAACGTTAGGTTCACTGGGCGGTTGAGGAGGAATGATAAATCCTTGTCGAAACTCAATCCAGAGATAATGACGAGAACATCAGGGTTTACTGCATGAACCGCTTCCGCCCCTTTCTGCATGTACCTAAATTAAGCATTACATTTGTTTGGCGTAAGGCTACAGAGTTAAAATAAATCATTTTATTTTTTCTCTCACAAAAGTCAAAAAAATTAAAAAGTCCATTCTAAACGAGACTTTTTAGCTCCAGACTAAAATAGCCAAAAAATCAAAAAAATAAAAAAAACCAACCTACATCCCAAACAAATCCAATGTGTATAATCAAGATTATTTTTTGTACTAACCATATGGGTTGTTTTGGAAAGTTAGTAAAAAATTGATTTTTTTGGGGTTTTTTTTTTTTTTTTTTTTGGAAAAATATATAAAAAAATTAGAAAAATAATATGACCTAAAATAAGTTAAAAATTAAAAATTAACTTTTAACTATCTTTACAAAATAGATCATTATTGTGATTGTTACAGTGAACTAAAGTAACTCGTTGGGGACCAATTTCAACTTTAGGCCCAAGGCCACAACATCATTTGTGTGCTAAGATAAAGTCAACCCAAGGCACATTCAGGATTGCTCGGAAAGTATTAGATTAGAATATTTTTTAATTTTTTACGGAAAAAAAATGTGAAATATGAGTTGAGTTTGAAGTAATATGGTAAAAAATAATATGATCTAAATAAGATGATTGTGATCAAAATATGATAACGTGCTAAAATCTCAGTACAATTTAGACCAAGCCCATTAGTAACGAGTTTAAACAAAAGAGTTAATTACACTCAAACTCCTTCAATTGTTAATAAATATCACTTTAACCTTCTCATTTATAAATCCATACATATTAGCCTACTCAATTATGAAAATCGTACTAATACACCTCTTTGAATATGATTTAAAAAAGTGAAAGTGATACAATTTTATAATTAACAGAGTCAAAATGCACGAATTTATAATATTAACAAATAGTTGTGGGAAGTCTTGATATAATTAACCCTTAAACAAAATTCATGAACAGATAATGAAAAAAAGACAAAAATAATAATGAAACGAATACTATACATCACCAAATACATTTATTTATTTTTCTCACACAACATTAATATATCCCAAAAATAACCATCGTTTTCACATACATACGCAGTGTTGTTTATTGTGTAGATCGAGAAGTGAAAATAATTTCAAAATTCATAATATTCAAAAAATTATTTAAAATTTTAATTTATAATATAAATTTTAACTTTATTTAAACGTTACATCTAGAATTAATATAATCTATCCATTTAAAATTCTCAACTATTTTTAGATATTTTTGAGTACGCAATAACAAGTACTTTTTGGTTCAATTGATTGAGTTTTCATGTATGGCATTGTCTACGCAGTGCTCTATACCAATAACATAAGGAAAAATTCACGATAGGATAATGTTGACTGTTAAGTAATTGAGAAAAAAATAAGACTAAACTATTGTATTTCGTGATTCTTTATTTTCCTAGAACACCACATAGATAATTGTCATAGGATACTTCGAAACTAGTTTTTTTGGGAGAAATTACAAATAATTTCTTTTTTTTAAAAAAATAAGGATTTGACCCTTATAACAAAATAAACTTTTACTTTTAAATTTTGTCAATTTAAATCTTAATTTATTTATTTATTTTTAATCTAAATTAGTTGTCTATTTTCGTTAAATAAAATCGATGAAAAATGAGTATTTTAAATATTTTATATATATACCTACATTAAGTTTATGAGTAAAATACTCTTTTTCATCAATTTTACTTGACGAAAATAGTTAGGTTGAAAATAAATCAAAAGATTAAGATTTAAATTGACAAAATTAAAAATTAAAAATTTATTTTATTGTAAGGTTCAAACCCTGAATTCTTTTCTTTCTTTTTTTAATGTAATGTTGCCTTTTTTTGGAGTAATAGAATATTCAAAAAAATTTATTTAACAGAATTAACAAAAAAAAATAAAATTCATAACTACTATTCTATAATATAATAAAATTATCTAAATTATTAGTTAAAATATATTCATGATATAATTAAAAATTATTAATAAATTTTATGATTTATTAATAAAAATGATTATTTTTCATATGCGATTAGACATTTGAGATGTAATTTTAAAAAATATATGAGATAATTTATATTTTCAACCAACTGAGTGACTGTATTTATAATTTACTATTTTATTACCTGTACCAATCATTGACATTCTCTTTGAGGCCACGAAGTTCATTCCTCAAGCTCATCCCAACAACATTGGGGGTGCCCTTAAACAAAGAGGCCATCATGGTTAGGCCTTTAATCCAAAGGTCAGGATTGAAGTATTGGTCTCCAAAAAATCCACTGCCGTCAAATTTGCTGCAACACCAACCAGGCTTGCTTATGTGATTGTCCAATATCACCATTACATTGTTATCCCCGAGGCTTGATACCACTGCCTGAGAAATTCAACAATCCAAACACTCCTCAATCAAATATATTGCACAAAGTCATGGAGTTAATTATAATTACACTTTCTCTAATTTTCCTAAAAAATATTAATTGTCTGTTTGTAGTTTTGAAAGGTACATGTCTCTTTAAATTTTTCTATCACTTATTAAATAAATTAACATTTTTTTATGATGTTAATAATATATTTGAATTAACAGTTCTAATAATTTCATTATTGTATAAGAGAATAGTTATGAATTTTATTTTTTATTAAATAAAAAATTCTCAAAATAGAATATTTATAATTTTAAAACCAAATGAGACAATTTACATATTTAAGTAAATTTAAAGGGGTATATTTATAATTTATATATTTTACTTTATATTTTCAAATAATTAAATCCATCCTAAAAAATAGTGTGGGATACATATTTCATTAGTTTGGATTAAAAAATCTAACGGTAACATTTTAATTTAAAATTACATAGGAAACTTTCTAATTATATTCAAACTATAAAAATAAGATACTCGACTTCAAACTACAAAAGAATAAAATGAAATTTTACCTTTAAATTATTCATAATATATTATACAAGGAAATTTTTTTCAGCATGCAATGCATATCACGTTCAATCTTATACAAAATTATATAAATTAAACATAAATTATTATAAATTTATAAAAATTTATATGATTATGTGAATTTATATTTAATTTATATATTTTTATAATATTATTTATGTAAATTAATAAAAAATTATGTTATTTTATATAGAATTTATATACGGTGCATATGGGAGCATTTAACATTATTATAATTTCATGTAGCGTGGAAGAATACTATCCATAAGGTCATTGTACGTCATTGTCAGCACTCATCATCATTATTGTCAAAGTTGATTTTTTTTTTTTAAATTTATAAAAAAAAAATTAAAACTTTTGGTCCTTTCAAATAATTATCCAATTACATCTATCCACATCCAAGATCCAACGACAAGGTTAATGCCCAAAAGTCTCAGCAAAGTTGGACTTTAAGACAGTGTTTGCTTAGAAAATTTAGAAAAAAATTTAAAAAGAGAAAGAAAAAAAAAAAAAAAGGGTAAAATTTGAATAAAGTATATTCATATTTTATTTTATTTTATATATTTTTTTCTTTTCCTTTTTAAATTATTTTCTAAATTTTCTAATCAAACATAACATTAAATAGTCTTAGAATATTCTATAGTATTGGCTATATATTACTCATAATAACCAGTAAAATAGTGAAATTTTTACAATATAATATTGTGTCCCTTTACTACGTAGCTCACGGACATAAATAACCAAAGTTTATTTTGTAATTTCTTATTTATTACTAAAATACAACAGGCAATTCAATTTTTTTCTCTCCCTGGCGATATAAGTGGATTGAAAAAAAAAAAACAATTTGCATTCGTCAGCTTACTTAACAGTTGTGAATTGAGTGTGCCGAGTGGATTGGCGAGTGAATAGAGATCGGTTTAGCAGTTTGAACTTTATTGTTTTTTGAACTATTTTTAATAATTCTTCACTATTTTAAGCCCAAAAATTTTTATTCTTCAATTTTTATAACAAAAATAAAGGTACAACTTTTATATTTCATAAATAGAAAATATAATTACTAAATAAAATATCTTATTTTTAATGCACAAATTATAAAAGTATAACATAATTTTCTTGGCAGTTTGAGCTTTATTGTTTAAAGCTTTTTTTTCAAATTATTTTTTAATAATTCTTTACTATTTTGAGGCCAAAAATTTTTATTCTTCATTTTTTATAACAAAAATAAAGGTACAACTATTTATATTTCATAAATAACAAATATAAGTACTAAATAAAATGCCTTATTTTTAATGCACAAATTATAAAAGTATAACACTCTATTTTCTTGAAAGTATTGACAAATTAAGTGACTCCTCATCTGTTATTCGCTTAAATTTAGACATTGAAAAATGTCTATACACATCCTTCTGCTTAGACAATTAAAATTGTCCATTCTGTATAATGAATTGATTCATGCCATTTAAGAGTTATTTGAGATGTTCTAACTAAAGTGCGCTTTTTGACTTTTTATGAAATATGAGTTGGGTTTGAAGTGATGTAGTAAAAATGTGATGTGACTTAAATAAGATGGGGTTATTTGGGGTGTCCTAAATAAGTGCACTTTTTGTCTTTTTGGACTAAAAAATTGAGGAAGAAAATATGGATGTTTGGGTTAATTTTTTGACTTTTTATGAAAAAATATATAAAAAAAATTGTAAAAATTGATTTGTAGAGAAAAATTAGGATTGGGAATTGTGCAGCCGTAATTGTTGACTTTTGGTAAATAGTGTTAACTTTTTAACTTTTTGAGTAACTTTTTGACTTTTTGACTTTTTTGCAATATGCCAAACTTAAATAAAATAGTAACTTTTTAACTTTTTGACTCTTTTTGAAGATGCCAAACTTTAGTCTTAGGCCAAGTTTGGGAAGTTGCCAAAAAGTCAAAAAGCCAAAAAGTTACTCAAAAAGTTAAAAAATTATCATTATTCATCAAAAGTCAAAAATTACGGCTGCACAACTCTCAATCCTAATTTTCCCTTACACACTAATTTATATAATTTTTTAATACACATCTTTTCATAAAAAGTCAAAAGTTAACCCAAACAACCATATTTTTTCCTCAACTTTTTACTCTAAAAAGACAAAAAATACATTTATTTAAGACACCCCAAACAATCCCTTAGTTTTAACAAATCAGACAAATATTTGCCCAACCCTAAATTCTACATTTCTCATGGTGGGACCGACATATAGCTTTTCAATTTGATATTTTGAAAAATGTTTGGGAGCGTTACAAAATAGGATGCCATAGTATTGATATGTTTGAATTATTTTGAGAGTTGTGTTGTGACATATGTTTGAATTTTTTTTGAGGGTTATATCTGACAGTGACATTCATTCAAATCATTTTGAAAATTATGTTTTGTGAAGGTCTCTATGTGATATCTTATATTAAAAAAAAAAGAAATGATTATTACCAAAATATAACACTTGAATCGATATCTATGGTTGAAAACCTAAAATCTAGCAATAACTAGTGATTCAACTGTGGGAGATGGCTTTTATGATCACTCTCTCTCATCCATAAATAGTGGGTGTCAATGTCATGATCAAACAAGCAACAACACAATCAAAACAAAAAATCTTCTTTCATGCTCTCTTTCTCTTTTGATTCCCTTCCCAAGTATACCACCATGTGATTATATACAATTTTCCCATACAAGAAAATTACCTGGAAAGCACTGATAAGGCTGTGATCAATGATAGAAGGGTTGTTGACTTGAAAACCAGCAATCGATTCAATCAAACCAAGGTTCCTAAAAGACTGTCTAACAGTTGTGTTAGCCAATGAATCATTCGTTGCCAAGAAAAGAGGCCAAGTGAGCCTAACACAGTTGAATCCCATTGACACAATCTTCTTTGAGATTGAATCAATCGGTTGTTTGCTAAGTCCCTCTGCCACCACAGCATCGAGATGAGAAGCCCAATTCACACATGAGAGTTTCACGCGCCGCCCTGTTTCGTCCACGATCCACCGCGAATTGGTGGAGAGTGGAAGCGCCGCCGCGGGCTGTGGTGGTGCTATGGTGGTTCTGAGGAAGATGACTGTAAGAGAGAAAATGGGTAGGAAAGAGAAGAAATGTGGGAACCTACCCATGTTGAGTTCTTTTGATTTGGATACATTGCTCTGTTCTAAGTGTTATTTATCTCAATTGCTTGTTTAGTTCTTTCTTTATCTTTTTATTTAATTTAATTTTTTTATTGTTTGTTTACTTTTGATATAAACTAAGCTAGATGATTGATTCCTGGCTCAGCTAACCATATTTGGAGATGTCGATGTCATGATGAATTAATGTAATAATTATAAATAGTTAATTTTAAATTATAATGATTATTGTGACCTTATCTATGTTTTGAAATCAAGATAATTTTTTATAAGAAAGCACCATTATTAATATAGTGTACACTCGATAATAAATCATTTAATAAAATAAATTAAAATATAAAATAGATTTTAAAAAAGCTAAAGAGAACATCCATACAAAAAGGATTCTGATTTTCATACAAGGAAAAAAATAAATATCCACACAGTGAAAAGAAAACCTCTATAAAATGAGGAAATCTCTATACACTGACATATTATTGCACCACAAAAAATAAAATAAAAAGTAAAGCAACCACCACTAAACAAATATTACCAAACTATTTTCATAATCCATTTATCATCACAATCAATAACTTTGATACTTTAATCGTCACACTTGCATTTTAAAATAAAACATTCTAAATTTGCATTTTAAAATAAAACATTCTAAATTTGAGATAGTCTCCTATAATATAAAAAAACGTTTAGCGACATCGGATCTTGATGGCAAGGCAATGATGGAGACAAAAGGAACGATATCATGGTGATGAAAAAAAAAAAAAAAAAAAAAAAAGAGCAAAAGAAGAAACGAAAGGGAAAAAAAAGTTGGAAGCACCACCACTACCCCTAAAATGTAGAAAAAGAGTGAGGATGGCTAGGATTGGATTTTTTAAAATGGAGATGTTAATGTATTAGAATAGTGTCTTTATTATGTAATAGAAAATAATTAAACTTCTAAAATAAATTATGACATAATTTAAACCATTTGATGCTATTCACTTTTTGAGTTGGGATTTGTCATTAATCATGATAAGATTCAGTATGTTGATTTTTAAGAGTTTGCCTTGTCACCAAATAGAGATACGGATTGATGGACACGTTGAACAAAAAGAATTATTAAAATGGCACAAATAGTGGGCCACAGGCCCAGGGTTGATGGTTTAGTTTAATTAGAATCTCCAATTGTATTGATTTCAGAACACTATTTGAGCATGAGGTTGTGATAGGACTGTTCTGTAGAAAGTTCAATTTTTCCATACCCAAATAAAATATGATAAATAACATTATTGCTAAAACCATTCGACAAATCTATAAAAAAAAATCTCAAATTAAATAAAAGGGATAAGAATTACACAAAGATGGATGTCAAGAATCAAATGTATGAAATATAAATCACACTATTAGGAATCACATTACTAGAAATAGGATTTCAGTAAAAATTTAAAAATTTTGGACATAATTAACCTTTTTTTTTTTTTTAACACTCATAAATAGTCCATATTTTTTTTAAGAATGTGAAATTACCGTAAGAGAGGGTGGGAGTCAAATTCCTACTCAGTTTGAGATTGTAATTATTGATGAAATTCTATTCTATCTCATTTCAAATATTAGAATCATGAAAATTTAAATTACATTTTCATTTTTCTTCAAGATTATTGTTATTCTCCAACCCACTTAAAAGTGCAAAAACTCATAAATAACAAGCTAGCGTGTTGATTAGGGATCTGGATTCTCTCCAATACTTTTTTCATAAAATCATCATCTAATAATTAATTAAAAAATTACAATTCAACAATTAATCATTATCACTAATTATGATTTGTAGATAAACTGTTAAATAAAGAAAGCACTGAGAAGAATTCTCTCCCATTAATTAGGGTTTATATTCATTGAAGTTGGAAACACGTCAAGTAAAAGACAGAGGCTAGCTCTCGTTGCTTTTGGGATAAGTTAGATATGTGGTATGGATTTTTAAGATTTTGCAAGACTTGCAAGGCAATGCATATATGTAATTTATTGCTTTTGTTATTGGTTATGTTTTTGTCATTTTTTTGTCTATTTGCTTCTCTTCCCTCTTTCTTCTATGCACAACTCAAATTTTAACTTTGTAAATAAATTTGATTTTTTATTTTTATTTTTAAATTTTTATAAATTGATGTGGCCTACAATAGTAAAATCTTAGGGTCTGTTTGGTAACCATTTCGTTTCCAGTTATCAGTTTATATTTACAAAAATTTTAAAAATTGTCATAAAAGCTTGTTTGATAATTTGTTTAGTTTATAAACGATTGTCTCAGTTTGTAAATTGGAGCAAAAAACGTAAACTCAAACAAAATTTACGTTGGTTTACGTTGGTTTTTAAACAAAAATTTAAAAATTTGACTAACAAAATTTTTTTTTCAAATAATTTTTTCTTCAATTAATTTTTTTTTCAATTATAATGTGTATGATCCTATTGTCATAAATAATAAAAAATAAATATAAAAAATTTAGGCCTAAACAAGCATATTTTTTAGTTTATGTTTTTAAATTTTTTTAAATATTTTATTCAAACCAAACGCGTTTGTAGTTTATGTTTTTCTAAAAATAAACAAAAATCAGTTTATAAAATTTTGTAAACATAAACAAAAAACGTAAACGTTAGCAAACGCTACTTGGTATTTTTTATTTTTTTCTAATCAAATTTGGTTTTTTTTTTTCCCCTCTTCATGATGTATTTGTTCTTGGTTATGACTCAAATTGATAGAAATAACAAACAATTGTGACTCAAATTTTAAATACATATCATTTACTCTTTTTGAGGGTATACTTTCCACTTCTAGATGAAAAGTTAATTAATAAGTTCAACAAATAAGAAATGTGATTATTATTCCAATAGATTCACAGTTAAAATAACTTAAATGGCACCTAATTTTTTACAAAACATTTTTGAATACTTAAATTTATTGATTTCCTTTCGGACAAACACCTCCTCCGAAAATTCCTCTATTCGATTTTGAGTTTTAAAATACAGTTTTTGAGTTCACTGTGTTTTTGTGTCTGTAGTAAAATTTTTAATATTTTAATCAAAATAATTTACTTACATAACCCAGATATACTTAAAAAGTAAAATATTTGAATATAAAAAATACAAAAATTCAATATATATATTTTAATTGTGTGTATTGATTTTTTTTAGATTTCTCTAAAAATAATTTTTTTTAGATGCATCTAGGTTAAATGCTTTTAAAAAATAATAAATAAATAATATTTGATTAAAATCTTGAAAAAAATTTTACCAAAGACAACAGAATATAAAAAATAAAAAACTTAAATATTGTATTTGCTCAACTAAGTGAAAGACAAAATTAGATCCATTATGCTCTTTCAGTGTACCATCATTGGACAGAAGCACCACACGTGCACGCTACGATAATATTAATGAAATACTAAATAATTTTTACCAATATGGTGGTGATCTATGAAGTAATAAACAAAATATAACAAATAAATATATTGACTTATAACATAAACACATTAATTATATGCAAATGCATACATAAATACATGTAAATAATCATAAACAAAAAAATGAAAAAAGTGAAATTATATATCACTATAACAAAAAATGGTTTTTACGACGCGTAATACATGCCATAAAAACCCTTCTACGACGTGCAGTGCGCGTCATATTATGATTAGTCATGAAAAGTCATTAATTGTCAACGACATGCTTCGTACGCCGTTAAAAACTATTTAACGACAGATTTTGTGCGTCATTGTGATTTTTTCTACGACATGCTATAATACGTCATTAAAAACTATTTAACTACAGATTTTGTGCATCGTTGTTACTTTTTTTACGACTACTTTTGCACGTAGTTAATTGGTGAGACAAATAACGACGGTGATCGCGCGTCGTAAAATATGTAATACAACGACTTATTATGTCTACCGTAGAATATGCAATTTTTATTTTTATTTTTAAATTCAGTAGGTTCTATTTAACCAATTTTGTACATTCTAACAAATATTACAAACAAGCATCACAAAATATCAATCAACCATCAACATATTGTTCGAAACATCAAAATAAACTATATCCATAAATTATAAACATTCAACAATTGCCTATACATTTCAAACATTCGAAAATTATATCATCAAGTTCTTAAACTGCACAAAAAGTAACCATCCAAAACTATGCATATCTAACTTTCTAAACATATCGACAACTATTAAGAGATTATCTAAAACTACCGACAACAGTTCCTATAGCAGTTGCAGCTGCAGCTGTAGCAAATCCACTTGCTCCTATCACAAGAACAAAGGTGCCCAACGTATGTGTCACCTAAACCCGCAGCAATAGCTTGAGCAACTAACCCTATTGCATTTCTTGTCTGCATAACAAAGGAAACTTCACATAAGTACAAAAACCAACGACTCAAGGACAAAAATATTTCTTGAGATATTAAGAAATGATCAAAAAATTTTAAAACATCAACAAAAAATTTTCAAAATTAATAAGGTAATTCAATGGCTCCATAAAAACAATGTCATAATGAAAAATTAGCAAAAATTCAATATCTTAATAGTCTCAACGTATATCTACATAAAGCAAAACCTTTTTTTTTTCATACCTCAAATGAAGTTACCTCTTGTTGCAATGTTTGTAGAGGCAAATGAGTAGAAATCTTCAAACAAACCATTAAGTTTGTACAAAAAAATATAGTTTACTACTAAATCCGGGCCATAAGAAGCTCAAGAGAAAAATTAAATTTAAAAAGAGGAAGAGGTGGAATTAATCTACTTCAATGCAACACCTACTTGGGAATTGCATGATTATGTTAAAGGATCTCCATGTATGAGATTTAGGTTTGTATAGGTTTTATCCATTACCATTGTAGGTTCCAAAATAAAGAGTCCAAGACAATTTAGAGTCTATATTATTTACAAGTTTAAAAAGAAACTTTCAATCCATTATAGAAGAAATTTAGGTAAGTTTTAGTAGCTTTAGGTGCTTTTTGGGACAATGTGATGCAATTCTACCTGAGTACTTAGTAGCAAATACATAAGATAAGGAACTATAGGAATAATCCTTAAGCTAATCTTTTTCTTCTTCTCTAATTTTTCACTAGTATCTAATTCAATCACAAGCTATTACTAAAGAATGGGGGCACTTTTATAAAATATGGAATTGAGCTCAAATCAAATTTCAGTGTCTTATTCATTTTAGTTTCAAGTTAACCATCCCATGTGATGATAGTTGTCAGAGAAAACCTTAAATACCCATGTGATGATAATTGTTAGAGAAAACCTTGAACACTAGCCTTTTTTGTAATCACATTAAATTCATCAACTGTTATTTGCTACCAGCCCTTAGAATTCTAGCATAAGCAGCAAGACAAAAGTAAAATATCACGCTCATTTTATAGAAAAATTTCAATCCTTCAGTGAAAGAAAAGACACTTTATACAAAATCAATTGTTTGGTTTCATAATTTTTTCCTTTTTATTGGCATGTAGGGAAGGAGGTGAAGATGATGTCTGAACTCCTAGACAATCGAAACCCAAGTAAAGAAACTATCATGCAAGTGTTCTTACATGAAGAAAAAAAGAAAAAGAAAAAGAAAGAACATTCAAAAGATGTGTGCATAAGTTAGCCAAGAATAAATTATATTAACCATTCCACTTAAAAAGTCAAGCCAAACTGATATTAGTCATGCATGTCAAAAGAAAAAAATAAACAAGAGAACTCGAAAAATTGATATTAGTCATTTATCATTTATTAAAGTTGCTTGACAGATAAAATTGTTTCTTAAAAAAATTTTAAAAGAGAGAGAGAGAGAGAGAGAGAGGGAGACAATGTGCCTGTTTGGTAGCACTTAAAAGCAGCTTAAATCAACTTTTAGCTTAAATTAAGTTATTTTGGTGTGTTTGGTAAAACTTAAAGGGATAGATTATAGCTTTTATTAAGCTATTTTCAGCTTAAATTTGTAAGCACCTCAAGGGGTGCTTCTTGATTTCAGCTTATACGGCAAGCTGAAATGGGGGGTGCAAAATGACTTAAATGCCTTTCCCAATTGATGCTAATTACAAGTGTGCCATGTATATAAACCATTTCTCACTCATTCTTCCTTTCTCACACAAACGAGAGAGGCGATTTCCGGCGAACATGTCGATTTCCGGCGACTGTGTTTTGTTTCTTCTCTCTCTCTCTCTCTCTCTCTCTCTCTCCGGTGTCCATCGCGATCGACAGCGTGAACCCTAGCTCTCTCTCCCTCTTCGCGATCGATGCCGGCGGCGCGATTTGAACCATTGCGATCGACAACGTGAACCCCTTCTTTTGTGAGAGTTAACCGAAGGTTTGTTGTGAGTATAGTTTCTTTCCTAAGTGCTCGGGTGTTGAGTGCTATGTGATCAGTTGGCCTTGTGTTTTGATGTATTCTTAATTTCGGGGACGAAATTCTTTAAGGATGGGAGGTTATAGCGATCCGAGTTTTTCTTTGTCCTTTGTGGTATTCCGGACTCGAGTTCCGAGTTGTGTGCTGATATCTGTATCTTGTTTCCATCCTTTAATTTCTTATATTTGAGTTTTGGGATGTGTTGGGCAGGTTTGTAACAGGTTGGTTGTGTTTGGAAATACAATGTTGCTGCCCAGTTTTTGGTGTCGTCGCTCGAGTGAGGCTTTTGTCGCTCGAGCGAGCTTTGAGTTTGTGTCTCTTGGCTCGAGCGAGAACTCTTGCGCTCTCGAGCGTGCGTCTGCGTCTCTTTTGACCTAAAGGTTATGTTTCTTGGCTCGAGCGAGCTTTCCTTCGCTCGAGCAAGCGAGCTGTATGTTTTGGGTTTCTTCGCTCGAGCGTGCTTCTGGGTTGCAGACCTGAAGCTTCATGTTGTTCGCTCGAGCGAGGCTTTGTGCGCTCGAGCGAGGTTTCTTTGTGTCTGGTCGCTCGAGCGACCACTCCTTCGCTCGAGCGAGGATCGAGTATATTAGTTCACAGCAGGGGTCTTCTTCTCCATTTTTGATCCTCTTTCTTCCTCAAAACCCTAGATTGACAGCTCCTCTCTCTAAACTCTCTCTCTCTCTACAAATACACCTTGTTCTAGAGACGTTCTACTCTAATATCTTTGTAAGAAAGGTTAAGCATCACAGGAGCTACGTTTTGATCCGAAAAAGTTTGGGTTTGGAGCACTTTCGAGTTTCTCTCTTCTTCTCCTTGGGCTCTCCATTTGAGGTAGGGATTTCCTTGTTCTTTTTCAATACTCCGTCTATAGATAGACATGTAGTGGTTTTATATTGCATGAAAATCATATCCATGTTGGATTTGTTTGAAAATCATGAGAGGGAACCTAGGGTTGTTTGTTTGAGAATGGATTTATTATCATTGATTGTTCTTTGGGCTAATTGGGGAGTAAACTAGCATGTTATTGTTGAAAGAATAGAAAGTCCTAAATTATATTTTGATTTGGTAAATTAAAAGGGAGGATGGTTGAACGATGTTTGTAAATTACTATTGTTAATGTGGATTGTGTAAAAGTGTTAATGGCTAAGGGATTAACTATGGCATTGGGGTTATTTTGAAATGAACGTATTGAACTGAGATGGGTTATGGCTTTATTATTCGTGGAATTGGTTTTGTGAAATGAAAAGAATGGAATTGGTTTTGTGAAATGGGAAAAGTGGGTTGGAATAAGTGGTGGAGTATGTTGACCTAGAAAATTATGAAAGTTGATTGTGAAAATGAAAAATGAAATGATAACTCTATGTGAGTCTCGGAAAATAAATATGAGAATTGAACTGTTATATCATGAGTGTTGAATACACACATTTGGGGGTTTTACCTTTAACTGTCATGCTAATGTCGTTGTTGGGTTGAAGATCTCATGAGAGTTGAGTCTTTTATTAAGTGTGTTGAATACATGCATTTAGAGGTCTTGTCCTTGGTCATCGGTGGAGGATGACATTGTTGTATTGAATTGTTGTATATGCATTACACTTGTGTTGGTTGGACATTATTGAATAGTTTATGTGTATGTATTACACTTGTTGGTTGTGCTTTGTTATATTGCGATGGTTGGTGTTATATACCACGCTTAGAATGAGGGGTACCAGTACCTTTCAGCTAGCGCCTGGAGAACTTGGCAGGGGTACCAGCACCTTCTAGCTTGTGTCTGGAGAACTTGGTAGAGGTACCAGTACCTTTCAGCTTGTGTCTGAAGAACTTGGCTTGTCATTTGTCGAAAGGTGTATCCTTAACTTACCGTGCTTATGGCAGGTAGAGCAGAACTTTTTATCATCATTGTCTCAGTGTATCTGAGTATGTTATGGGTTACGATGGTTACAGTTTTGAAAGGCCGAGTTGCCTCATTTGTTGATCACATACTTGTTGATGTTTAGTTGTTTCTCTTTTTACTAAAAGTATGCATGTACAGGTGTGAATGTGTTGGGAACAGACATAAATACTATTTTTTGAGATTTCGGAAAGTATGAAAGGAATTGGGTATTTGTGAACATGTTTTGAAAAGGCGAATCTGTTGTAAGTACGGAAAATGGGAGAAAAGTAATGGGCTTGGTGTAATTGTTTTCTAGAACTGTTATTGTTATGAAAGTTTGGGAAAAAGAGGTAATGAAAAGAAAAGAAATGTGAATTACTTACAGTGTTGAATAAAATGGTTGATTTTGAGAAAGGTTCATACCTATGTATATTTTTGTGTAAACTGCCACATTATTATTCTAGTATGAGATTGAGCATTCATGATCATAGCTATCTGTAAGTTGTTATTGTTGAGGACCATGTTGAGATCCCTACTGGACTATATGTTCATCCCACGTTGTTGAATCTTTTTCAGGTGATAATCAGGATGTGCTACAAGATTTTGGATCTTCTTATTTTTTGCCATGGGGCCTCTTTTGTGTTGGCGGAATGCCATTTATGTAAAAGGGTTACACCCTTCTTCTTGATCCTTTAATGATGTAAGCCCACGGGCAATTTATTTAGTATGCTCATGTTGTATTTAATTTGCATTCGGATGAGAGAATTGTTGTTTATTTCTACTCATTGAACTAAAGAGTTTTTCCATATGTTATCTCTGAACTTGAATTAAATTAATGGATTTGGTGATGATTTCGAGTAATAAAAAGTTGGGCGTGACACTCTCTCTCCCTTTTTGCGATCGACGCCGGTGGGGCGATTTGAACCATCGCGATTGACAGCGTGAACCCTAGCTCTCTCCCTTTCTTCGCGATCGATGCTGGCGGTGACATGAGAAGGAGGAGGAGGAGAAAAAGGGGCTGTCAGCGTGACAACGGCTCTGGCTCTGGCTCTCTCTCTCTCTCTCTCTCTCTCTCTCTCTCTCTGTCGATCAATCTGAAACCCTAGCGCCGGTTCGTCCTGCCAGAGCTAGGGTTTTTTTTTTTTGTGTAGAGGTTTTCAGTGTTTTTTTAATAATAATAATAATAATTAATGAATAAAAAATAATAATTGATGCTAATTAATAATTTAATTGACACTAATTAATTTATAATGAAAAAACGAAAAAAAATTATACTAATTGATACCATTAATAATTGTAGTATTAATTGATGCTTATTAAACCATTAATTGCCACTAATTAATTTATAATGAAAAAATGAAAAAAATAATAATTGACCCTATTAATAATTTTACTATTAATTAATGCTTATTAAACCATTAATTGCCACTAATTAATTTATAATGAAAAAATGAAAAAAATTTATACTAATTGATCCTATTAATAATTTTACTATTAATTGATGTTTATTAAACCATTAATTTCCACTAATTAATTTATAATGAAAAAATGAAAAAAAATTATACTAATTGATCCTATTAATAATTTTAGTATTAATTGATGCTTATTAAACCATTAATTGCCACTAATTAATTTATAATGAAAAAATGAAAAAAAATTATACTAATTGAATTTATACTATGAATTTAAGCAGCAGAGTAGTGTTTGGCTGATAAGCTGTAAAATAATTTTTTGATGTGTAATTGTCCTTTTTACCCTTATATAATATAAAAATGATTATTTTGTCATTTTTTTTCAGTTTTAATTTTTAAAAAAAAATATTTCATTAATAAAAGTTAATTAGTATTACATAAATAATTATTTCATAAATTGTTATTTTCATTTTTTCATTATAAATCAATTAGTATAAAATTATTTCATTTTTTCATTATAAATTAATTAGTGTCAGTTAATGGTTTATTTTCATTTTTTCATTATAAATTAGCTAGTGGCAATTAATGGTTTAACAATTAATAGTAAAATTATTAATAGGATCAATTAGTATAATTTTTTTCATTTTTTCATTATAAATTAATTAGTGGAAATTAACGGTTTAATAAACATCAATTAATAGTAAAATTATTAATAGGATCAATTAGTATAAATTTTTTTCATTTTTTCATTATAAATTAATTAGTGGCAATTAATGGTTTAATAAGCATCAATTAATAGTAAAATTATTAATAGGATCAATTAGTATAATTTTTTTTTTTCATTTTGTCATTATAAATTAATTAGTGGCAATTAATGGTTTAATAAGCATCAATTAATACTAAAATTATTAATGGTATCAATTAGTATAATTGTTTTTCATTTTTTCATTATAAATTAATTAGTGTCAATTAAAATTATTAATTAGCATCAATTATTATTTTTTATTCATTAATTATTATTATTTTAATTAAAAAAAAACACTGAAAACCTCCACACACAAAAAAATAATAATTTGAAAACCCTAGCTCCGGCGGGACAAACCGGCGCTAGGGTTTCAAATTGATCGACAGAGAGAGAGAGAGAGAGCCAGAGCCGTTGTCACGCCGGCAGTCCCTCCTCCTCCTCCTCCTCCTCCTCATCTCATCGCCGGCGTTGATCGCGAAGAAGGAGAGAGAGCTAGGGTTCACGCTGTCGATTGCGATGGCTCAAATCGCACCACCATCATCGATCGCGAAGAGGGAGAGAGAGAGCTAGGGTTCACGCTGTCGATTGCGATGGTTCAGATCGCAATGGTTCAAATCACGCCGCCGGCATCGATCGCAAAGAGGGAGAGAGAGCTAGGGTTCACGCTGTTGATCGCGATGAACACCGGAGAGAGAGAGAGAGAGCAACACCGGAGAGAGAGAGAAAGAGAAGAGATAGAGCGCAGTCGCCGGAAATCGACATGTTCGCCGGAAATCGCCTTAGTTTGCCGGAAATTGCCTCTCCCGTTTGTGTGAGAGAGGAAGAATGAGTGAGAAATGGTTTCTATACATGGCACACTTGTAATTAGCATCAATTGGGAAGGGCATTTAAGTCATTTTACGCCTCCCATTTCAGCTTGTCGTATAAGCTGAAATCAAGAAACACCCCTTGGGGTGCTTACAAATTTAAGCTGAAAATAGCTTAATAAAAGCTATAATCTATCCCTTTAAGTTTTACCAAACACACCAAAATAACTTAATTTAAACTAAAAGTTGATTTAATCTGCTTTTAAGTGCTACCAAACAGGTACTATAAGTTATAATCTGTTAAGATATAATCTATAATCACTTTTCCACAGTTCTACCAAAGGGGCCAATAAAAGGAATGATAGTGCAATTGTTCTTGAAGGCATATAACAAGCATTGGATGCCAATAATGTTTTGTATCACCAAAAGGCCAAACCCAATGATGTGTAAGTAATATGATTGGTTAATAATTAGAGAAATATGAGATAAAGTGTAACATTTAATATCCTACTTAATTGCCACATCATTGAACTTAAAAAGTGAATCTAATTTTTTGTCTTGAATAACAATGCTCAAAATTTAAATATAAAATTGTCAATGCATTTGTGTTTGTACCTCAGATATAAATCACATTAATAATTCATTCAACACATGGCACCTGTTGGTCCTTGACATGTAGCCATTTGTAAAAGAGAAAGATTAAGGCCTTGCCCAAGAGTGCAAAATCATTACCGCCGGAAAGGGTCTAAGTTTGTTTAAGTTTTTCAAATGTCCAAAGTTGTTCAGGGTTTTTGGAAGGTGAAGGAGTTTCATCATCATTTATCATCATCATCAAATAATAATAACAGGAATTACCATATGTCCCAAGATAATGGTATTTGTTGCCAAAAACTCTGTCAATCCTAGCTTCCCATCTTCCATTATGATGATGTCTGCTTATTGACATAAAAATACAATAAGTAAAAAGAACAACACATTTGCCATCTTGAATTTGCGATAAGAAGATAGGCAACTTGAGCTATATATGGATTATAATAGTGGCAAAAATATCATAGAAAGTTTTATTATTTACGACTAATATTGCAAGCCGTAAAAAAATTATCGTTATTAGCATTCACGACCTACGCAATAGGCACGTCGTGGTTGGAAAATTATTTATGACATGCAAAAAAAGCAAGTCGTAAAAATGAGAAACCACAGCTTATATTTACTGTATGTCGTTGATGTGAAGCCATAGAAACCTAGTTTTGTTGTAGTGTATATTATTATATAAAATTAATATGTTAGTAGGCTTGTTACCTTTCTTTTTTTTTTCCATCTAAAATATACTCTCAATAGCAATTTATATGGACCGTTATATCCTAAATTGAAGGTAGTGTGTGGTCTAATTTTTAAATTAATATTTAGATTAAAAAAACAACAAACATGTTTGGTTAACATATTTTCAAAATTATTTTTTCTCTCTCATTTTTCCTTCTTTTTTTTATTAACAAATCAATCAATTATTTTTTCTCTCTCCACTCTCCTCTCTCATTCTCTTACATTCTACACATCAATCAAGCAAATTTTCTTTCTCATCCATCTATTCAACTACAAAAATAAAAAATAAACTACAAATCTTTCCAAAATTATTTTCAAAACTCATAACTAAACAAATTTTCAAAACTCTTTTCAATTTCAAAATACAACTCAAAACTCAAAACTCTTTTAAAAAACTAAACCAAACAGAGCCTAATAATTTTATTTTTTTTCAAAACTCTTAATTGTTTATTTTCAGTTTTCAAAAATTTTGTATTCAATCATACACTTCATAATTTTGTTTATTTAAAAGAAAACGATCATATGCACATACATTGCGTGTAAATATTATAGGTTGGTATGTACATGAAAATGGAATTACATGAAATTTTTATGCTTGAGTATCTGTACAACTAATTTACCAATGAATGAAATGGTTTTCCTTCTCCAATCTTTGTGCCAGAAAATGTAAAATTCCAGAGAGAAAAAATGTTGGGAAACATAGTGGTTTTGTGATGCACATCTCTGATGATGATGTAAGAGTAATCACTACTATAAAAATAGTTAAAGATCACACTGTGACCAAAAAAAAAATATCTCACTTTTATTGAAAGTGTGATAAAAAAAAATTAGATTGATATTTTAATCACACTTAATTTGATTGAATGTGATAATATTTATTTTTTATGTCACTTTTCAATTAAGTGTGATTATATATATATATTTTTTTAATCACACATTCTAATTAAAGTGTGATTATATATGCACTACTACTTTTTAATCACACTTTTTACATAAGTGTGATTAGATATATATTTTTTAATCACACATTCTAATTAAAGTATGATTATTTATATATTTTTTAATCACATATTCTAATTAAAGTGTGATTATATATACATTACTACTTTTTAATCACACTTTTTAAATAAGTGTGATTATATATATTTTTTTTAATCACACATTCTAATTAAAGTGTGATTATTTATATATTTTTTAATCACACCTTCTAATTAAAGTGTGATTATATATACATTACTACTTTTTAATCACACTTTTTAAATAAGTGTAATTATATATATATATATATTTAATCACACTCCACTACAAGAAAAAGCATCTTTGGCAACTAAAAAAATTTAGTAGCCAAAAGTAAAGATTTTTGGCGACTAAAAAAATTTAGTAGCCAAAAGTATAGGTTTTGGCGACTAAAAATCTATTTGGTTGCCCATATATGGCTTTTACCAACTAAAAAAATTTTAGTAGCCAAAAGTAAGGCTTTTTGGCGACTAAAAAAAAATTAGTAGCCAAAAGTGAGGTATTGGGTGACTAAAAAGATGTTTGGTCGCCAAAAGTAAGGCTTTTACCAGCTAAAAAAATTTTAGTAGCCAAAAGTGAAATTTTTTAGCGACTAAAAAAAATTTAGTAGCCAAAATTGAGGCATTGAGAGACTAAAAAGATGTTTAGTAGCCAAAAGTGAGGCTTTTTGGCGACTAAAAAGAAGTTTAGTCGCCAAAAGTAGTAATTTTAGCCCGGGAATTCAATTTTTTAACGACTAAAAAATAATTAGTAGCCAAAAGTATAAAATTGGTGACTAAAATTATGTTTAGTAGCCAAAAGTGGTCTCTTTTTTTTTTCTAGTAAATAATTTATTTTTACATAAATTATGTTCAATAAAAAATAATTATCTTTATATATATACTTTTATATTAATACGGGTCGATGTACTATATAAATAATATATGTTGCATATATAATCACATGGTGTTATAGAGGTATAGTGGAAAGAGTGTGTTGCATAAGGTTTATGGTGTGAGAGGGTTGATGGTTCAAATCTTTACAAGAGCAAATGAGAAGCTTTTGTGAGTGTAATATATATTTTTTTTCACAACTAAATATTTTTAATCACACTTAAAAGGTGTGATCTAAATACTAATAATCACACTTAAAAAATGTGATCTAAATATTTTTAATTACACTTAAAAGGTGTGATTACACTTAAAATGTGTGATTAAAAATGACTCCTTTTAATCACACTCCCAAATATCACACTTTAATAAAACTTAAAATGTGTGATTAAATAACATACATCACACAAAAAAAGTGTGATCTTTATCTGTTTTTGTAATAGTGAATACTACAAATTCATTCTTGTTAGTTTTGAAATTATTTATAAATTAATTTTCACCATACCTTACATGGATTCTACACTACACAAATTAATTTTCACCATATAATTATTAACTCCAAAAATTCTGAGTGGGTAAGTCTGGGTTTGGAGATTTTCCCAATGATATAAAGGCTGTTGAATATGAGGAGAAAGAAATTCATTCGAGGTATACAATATATCATTCGTATTGTTCTATTTTAGAGAAATAAGTATTGGGGAAAAAAAAGGAAAAAAAAAAAAGAGACCAGAATAAATTTGATCAACATATTTTAAATTCTGGACACGTTTTAGCCTAATTGTTTTTAGTGCAATAGTGGCTTATGCTCATTGAATAAAATGGATGACATATTATCCTATACAAAGACATGTAATCTTAATTGAAAAGGAGGGAAGGGCAAGAGGAGGTAAACATGATCTCATACATTTATTTATTTGGTCTTATTTATATTTTACTTCTCATCTAACTTGATCGTTGCAGTGTCCTTTGGTCGGCAATCAACGATCGGGTGACATTAAAGATTATTTCTTTTGCAGATTCAAAACAGTGTGACTCATCTTTTTGTTAATCTCTTAATTAATCAGTGTGATATGCGACAAATATACTCTCCATAGTAAGAATTATAAATAGTTAATTTTAAATTGTAATGATTATTGTTACCTTAAGTATGTTCTCAAATGGAGATCTTAGGGTGTGTTTGATTGGACGGACTGGATAAGGGAGGATTAGAATCCATCGGACTTGAATCTTGGGACTGTGAATCCCTTGGATTATTTAGTTGGATTGTATATGTATCTTGTGTTTGTTTTCTCATGGATTAGATATCTAGAAGTGACTCTTTTTAATGAATCCAATATTTGGTTAGACGGACTGAATAGGATAAATGAGCAAAAGACTATATTACCCTTTTTCAATTGTTTACTAAGTAATAGCAATATTAAACATATCTTTAATATTTGAATTATTTTTAGCTAGATTAAATAAAAATTTATTTTATTTTATTTTTTACGCAATTAAATAAATTTATTTTTTAAAAATAAAATAAATAAAATATCAATAAAAATATATGTTATTTTTTTAATTAAAATTTTAAATAAATTTGTTTTTAAAAATAATAATAATTAAACAATGAAATTAAATAAAACATCTATTAAAATTTAAATAATGAAATTAAATAAAATATAAACAAAATTTTAAAATAAAACATCAATAAAATATCTATAAAAAAAATTTAAAAAAATTAAATAAATAAAACATCAATAAAAAGTTAAATAAAATTATTTTATTTTTAAATTGAGACATTTAAATTTTATTGAATTTTACTAAATATAATACATAATTAAATAGCAGAGGGTCAAAATGGTTATTTTACCACCTAATCCCAACAGTAAATAGTCTCTCCAAAATTGTCTCAAACCCTCCCCAAGGATAGTATAATCCCCCTATAGGAGATAAGGAGTCCGGCGGAGTAAAAAAAAAACAAACGCCAGATTGGATACTTCCCTCAGATTACAATCCGCATAGTAAACAATTCCTCCTCATCCCCCAATCAAACACATCCTTAATGTATTAGAATAATGGCCTTTATTCTAACTGAGAGTATGTAAGAGAAAGTAATTAAACTTCTAAAATAAAGTATGAGATAATTTACTTTTTGAGTTGGGAATCATCATCAATCATGGTAATTTTTTGAGTTGGGAATTGTCATCAATCAAGGCAATGTAAAAGTTGTTGAAATTTAGTGTCAAATCTTAATGAATTTTAAAATGTATTGAAATTCGACTTGTTTCTTAACTATGTTTTTAACAAATCAAATGCGAGTCAAATTTGAAGCAAATATTAAAAGAGGAAAAAGTTTGAAACCAGACATATTTACCCAGAATTTTTTGGGTGGTATTTGTGTGGCGGAGATTAAATTTGTGTAGTGTGAGGTCTATGTAGAATAAATTTGAGTTATAAGATGATAATTTTAGATAATTTTTAGGTAATTATGTGTGCGTTTGTAGTATTACTGTTAAAAGAGTAAAAAAAAGACCCCAACAAAATGATTTGGGTAGTTAAAAAAAAAAAATTGATTTAGATAAATTACAAATACAACCCCTGAGGTTGTTTAAAATATAGATTGCCCCTTATGATTTAGAAAATTATAAATATTCCTCTATCAGAATTTTTTATTTAACAAAATTAAATAAAAAAAGAAAATTATTAACTGCTCTCCTATATAATAATAAGATTACTTAAATTATTAATTGAAATAAATTTTTGATACCATTAAAATTTTAGTTGAATTGATGCTTGATTAATAAAAGAGATCATTTGTTATAAAATTAGAAACTTTAAAGGTTTAAATGTAACTTTCAAAATCACATAAGATAATTCGTATTTTAAACAAAATGTCAAGAGGTGTAATTGTAATATATCCAAATGATTTTATTGCTTCAACAAACTAAAACAGGATATGAAACTCCATTGAACTTGTTCAACAAATGGTTTCTTGTATGTATTATTCTTTTCACAGCTTTATTCCACGTCCAAATACATCACCATATTCTTTTCCTCATGCTGAAATCGCCAGACTCCCAAGCATATTCTTTCTGAAGAAATCCAACACCGAGTTGAATCGAAAGAAAGGCATGGTCACACACAAACTTCTAGTACTATTAACAATTTTGAACCACTGGCTTGCCGGGTTACACTTATTATCGCTATTTAAGCATTTACAAGTATTCGTGATGATAATATTGCTACTGGGATTGACATCCAAGCAAATGGCGTTGCCATCGGCGGCGAGCTTGGATGAGAGGTGCATTTTAGAGTCCGAGATGGGCTCCCATTTTGAAGTTGAGCCACTGCAAATCACACCCAGCTTGACTGGTTTGTTTAGCCCATCTGCTTGTAAACAGAAATAAGTTCCTTTTATGTATAGTGTCTTTTGTTGTGTGTTGTAGGTCCAAGCCTCAGAGTTTGTGAATGGACCTAGCTTCAGTGGCTCAAACAGTGATTTTCTTTGGACACACTGACCAGTTAATGGGTAGAAAATTTCTCTGTGTAGTTTGGTTCCTGGTTGGATTGGCCTTGCGTGTCAAAAAAAGCATAAGCAAAAACATTTACATATAGATGACGGATCTTATTAACGTGAATTTTTAAGGCACATAATAAAATTCTAAAGACACACATTAATAAAATTTATAGATGATATGTAACACTAGCTTTTAAATTGAAGTCGGTATATGTTCGGACTGGATGCATAATACCAACTTATGTGTAAACTAAAAATTTGTACACCAAGTTACATGTTAAATTGAGAGTAACCTGCTCATGCTCATTTGTAATAACCTAAGAAAAGAGACAAATGCCTTTGATTTCAATATTTGACAGGTTGTGTCAACAATTTGCAAGTAAAATTCCAATAAATAGGATAGGATACCAGTATAAACAAAGTGTAAGCCTATGTATAAAAGGGATAGATTTAAACAAATGGGTTAAAGAGAACAAGGAAACACTAAAAGTTACAAAAATGAGGCAAAAAGAATAAGGTGGGAGGGTTAATTTTGTTCAATAAGGTGTGAGGTTAACTGCATCAGTAGAACCAGCAAAGTATTTCAAGTTTAAGGCTCTACAAGTCAGGCTTTGGAAGCGATGAGGAAAACCCTCATGAATTTTTTTTTTAACAGGAGATGTGGCCCTGAAAGCAGAGCTTGAAGGAGTTGAATTTGATTGCATAAAAATAGTGCCCTTAAAAATTCTCTGTTTTAGCTGAAATCAAATTCATCTTTTACAATATCTAATTCAATCACTTTCAACATAGAAATGAAAAATATGCATTACTACCTGTTCAGTGAACAATTACCTTATGACTTATATTAGAGCATCTCCAATTGTCAAAGCCAAAATGGCTTGCTACAGTGCACTAAAACCAATTTTTGGCTATATCACTCCAATGGATACTTGCCATTTTGGCACAAGTATTAGCCAAATTCAACTATTCTGTGTTTAAGTCATGGAACAACCTGCTCATATACAACCTGCTCATAATAAATAATAAATAAATAAGACTAGGGACACAGATTCCATCCAAAATAATAAATAAATAAAAACAACCTGCTCATATACAACCTGAAGGAGATTTTTCATCTAAAAACAACCTGCTCATAAACACAACCTGCTCATATAAATAAAGGCTAATTTCATCCAAAAAACAACCTGCTCAACACAAATTTTTAACATACAATCATCCAAAATAAAGTATTACAAATCACCCAAAATAAAATATTACAATCATCCAAAAAATTTAAAATGTCTTAATAGTTATACAACCATCCAAAAAAGTCGAAATGTCTTAATAGTTAATACAATCATCCAAAAAATTTAAAATGTCTGAAGCCATTGATTTCTTTGAGCCAAACCAAGCCATGAGCCAAACCTGCATAAAAAAAATAATAAAATTATTTAACAAGGAAAACACTAAAAAGTCTTAAACTTAAAATAAGTAAACATAATACAACAAACACATATGAAGTAAACATAATATAGAAAAGGAGAAGTATTTTACCAATGATATTAAACTTCAATATAACTACTCTCAAGACTTGGACTTGAACATGAACCTGATTCCGAAACAACTACACATAAAACATAATACAACAAAAATATGTGAAGTGAAGATAATGAATTTTGAATAATACAAAATAAATAAAATTTAAAACAAAATAAATCATTATATATATATATTACCCGAATCATATTGTTGTTCAAATTCTTCAATATTATCCATTGCTTGTCGAAGGCATATTGGAATGTTACTTCGAAGCCAATTTTGTGTACAAACAAGAACCTCCACCATCTTGGGAGCAAGTGAACTACGGAATGGATCAAGTATACGACCTCCTGTACTAAAAGCCGACTCAGAAGCAACAGTGGAGATAGGCATTGCCAACACATCTCTTGCTATAAGTGATAATACTCTATAGTTTGTTGCATTAACCTTCCACCACTCCAAGATATCAAATTGAGCATTTTTCCCACCTTTCTCAATGTCACCCAAATACTTGTCCAATTCCGATGTACTCCCACTACTACAAATTTGCCCCTCCAAGAATGAGTTAAATTGAGAGTTCACAATAGAATGTGGATCATTTTCATCTATCACCATATCTATTGTTTCATTTACATTGGAGACATAGACATTTGTTGAATCAAGTGTGGCATAATGATCATACAATTGAGTCAAACAATGTTTCACCTTGTCCAACATTTCTTTCACTTTCACCACATCCCCACCAAAAATTGTTGAGAAACAAAATTGCAAGTATGTCATTTTCCTTCTAGGATCAAGCACAATCGCAACATACAAAAGGAGATTGATTTTATCCCCATTTCCCCAATACTTGTCAAACTTCTCTTTCATTTTCTTTGCCATTGAAGACAAAATAGGATCGTTGTCTTTGATTAATTGTCCAATCATGTTTTCAATGACAAAAATTTCCGTGTAGAATGTATTTGAAGTAACAAATAAAGACCCAGAAAATCTCTTTGTTGCATTGTAGAACATTTTAAGAAATTTCAAAAACACCCTGCAATTTTCCCAATCCTCGGCTGTAGGCATCTCTCTCCTCTCACCCCCTTCATTATCCAAAAAATAGTGTTTATAATTGTAGTCCTCCTCACCCATTCTTTGAAACGCACTCTCAAATTTTTCCGCCGCCTCCAACATAAGATATGTGGAATTCCACCGTGTTGGCACATCTAAGCACAAGAGACTCTTACTCTCAATTTTCAAACTTTCCACATACTTTTTAAAAGTGTCAAGACGGTTTGGAGAAGACCTCACATATCTCACTGCATGCCTCACATTCGCTATACAAGACTCAAGATCCTTCAATCCATCACTAACAATGAGATTTAGAATATGCGCACAACAACGCATATGTAAAAACTCATGACCCAAAACAGTTCCCTTCCACAGTTTTGTAGTTCGTTTCAAGAATCTAATGGTTAGATTATTAGAACTCGCATTGTCAACAGTTAAGGTAAAAAGCCCATCAATGTCCCATTCTTTTAAGAGTGCCTCAATTTTTTTCCCAAGAGTTTCTCCTTTGTGATCTTCAACTTGACAAAAATTAATGACCCTCTTTTGTAACTTCCAATCATCATCAATGAAATGTGCTGTTAGACACATGTAACACAAATTTTGTATGGAAGTCCATGTGTCTGTGGTAAAACAAATCCTACGCCCCTTCACAAGTTTCTTCAACCTCTCTTTTTCCTTAGTGTATATGTCTAGGATGTCCCTAGCTACGGTATGTCGAGATGGAATCTTGAACTTGGGTTGCATGACATTACAAAACCTTTTAAAACCAACCCCATCCACCAATTTAAAAGGCAATTCATCAATTACTATCATCTCGGCAAGATACCTCCTACCAACTTCTACAGAAAATGATGTAGCCACAACATCAACACCACCCTCCCCATCAACTTGTCTTGGTTTAAATCCTAATGTTTGTTGCCCTTGAGTATCCCTATATGGGTACTTTAAACAATTTTTCAAATGAGACAATAAATTACTTGTTCCATGACTCTTAGAGCCAGCCATATATTCTTTCTTACAATACTTGCACATAGCCCTATCTTTCCCATCAATACCCTTAATTTTTTCAAAATGATCCCAAGCCTTTGATTGTGTTCTCCCACCACTACTACTTTTGGCCAAGGGTGGTCTAGGAGGGCGAGCAATAGGTTGGGTAGAGGGGTCAATAGAAGATGATTCAGGCTCAACATTAGGATTAACAAACAATGTTTCTTCACTTGAAGGATCCATGAGTAAAATATTATCAAATAAACTGCCAAAAACCAAACATAGAACAAGAGAGAGAATGAATAACAAGACAAACATCACTACTTAGCAACTCATACAATTGAACTCAATGCTACAATGTTAACTCATACAATGAAAGATGATTCAGACTTCTATATTAGGTGAATTGACAAGATTGAGAAATAAGATAAACTAGGTTAAATAAGAAGTATGTGACCACTGACCAGATTTTCAGTTCACATTTGAATAGTTAGACAATATAAAATAGAAAGATAACTAGAAAACACTGTTATAAGATAACTATTCAGATTTTCAGATTTTCAAATATAAAATAGAAAGATAACTATTCAATTTTTCAGTCACAAATTTTAGAAATAAACAGATTTGTCATTCACAAATTTGATAACTATTGACAGAAATAAACAGATTTTAGAAATTTGATAACAGATTTTAGAAATAAACAGATTTGTCATTCACAGATTTGTCATTCACAAATTTGTCATTCACAGATTTGTCATTCACAAATTTGATAACAGATTTTAGAAATAAACAGATTTGTCATTCACAGAAATAAACAGATTTGTCATAAACAAATTTTCAAATATAAGATAACACTGTTATAAGATAACTATCCAGATTTTCATTCACAAATTTTTCAAATAAACAAATTTTTCATTCCATTTTTCCAAATTTTTCTAAGTAATCAACCTCTAAGTAAGTAATTTTCCATTTTTCATTCGGATCACATTGTAAAAAAAAATGTCAAATAAATAACAGATTCAATGCATCAGGTCAGGAACTACATCATTTTAACATTGTAAACAGATTCAATGCATAATATAGAGAGGGAAAGAAAATAGGAAAGAAACTTACATTTTTTCCCCTCTCTGTAACCTTCTTCACATTTCACACTGTAGAACAGAACCTCTCTTCCACTGGTTTGGTTTCACTTTAGAACTACAACAAACCTAGAATAAAACCAAAAAAAAAAAAGGAAAATAAGAACGAAACGAACAGATTTACAGAACAAAAAAAAAATTATAGAACGAACAGATTTACAAGATTACAGAAAATAAGAACTTTACATCGTCGGAAAAAAAAAATACAGAAAGAACGAACAGATTAGAGAGGAGAGGAGAGGAGAATAAGAGAAGAAGAGAAGACAATAACTCACACCACCACCACGATCGTCGATCGCCGATGGATTTTTCAGTGTAGATCGTCGTCGCCGTCCGTCGGTATGGGTAGGGAAGGGTAGGGTTTCTCGGGGAGAGAGAGAGAGAGTGTATCGAAGAAGAGGAAGGAATGAATGAAAATATTAGGTTAAGTGTGTGTGAGTGAGATGAGATCAGAAAAGGGGGGAAAATTAATAATAAAAAATAGTAAAAGCGGGCGGGTCGGGTATACTGGGTAAAAGAGGCGGGTCACCCGCAACCCGACCCGAACCCGCGAAAAGCCAAAAAACACACCCGCACCCGTCCGCCACGTGTCACGCATCCACCCATACGCTGTCGGGTCGGGCCGGGTCGGTCGGGTGAGGCGGGTCGGGCCATCCGCTGACCACCCCTAACCATGACTTATGGTACCTTTAATATAATTTCAAAGGTGTTGCCATTGCCTAATCCATTCCTATTATGTTCCTGTTTTGTTTTTCTTAATTTTTTTTTTTTTTTTTCTTCCTAGTACAAAATTTATTGTCTTTATTGAAGCATTTCAGAAATACCAACTCAGTACGTTGGGTTGTGATATGACACTATCAAATTAATAAGATCACTAGTCATGAATGTGTAGGAAAACATTCTCTCTAGTACTTTTTTTTATCCATTCATTATCCAACAATTGATTTAAATGTCACAACTAGTGATAATGACTAATTGTTGAATTGAATTGTGGCCTTTGGACCAACTATTAGACAATGGCTAGATGAAAAAAGTACTATGGAAGACTTGAGTACTGGATGTGGAGCCAAATTAATTCACTTTGATTGACTAGATGAGAGACAAGATTTGTCTCATTTGTCCCTTATCTCGTTGGTCGGGAGTATTATGTTTACGTGCACATATTACAATGGTGAGAATTGAATAATTTCAACCAAAAAAAAAAACAAAAAAAAACAAAACAAAAAATTAATTTTTATGAATTCAATACCTTGAAAGGGTGATTGAACGGCAGAGATCCTTTTCAAGAAGCTTGAATTCCTAGCCTCACACCAATTCCAATTGTACACCCCAAAAAACTCCTCTGACCCAATCACCCCTGCTTGCAAATAATAACTCCCAGCAAGAGTCCACAAAGCCCAGTCCAAGTCAAGTTCAGCAGCCACACCCAATATACAATTTAGATACCTATTGTCATTGTCATTTGTGCCCCTTAGGCCCACCCCAAACTCACTCATAAAGAAGGGATACCCTTGGCCTAACAAAAACCCTCCCTTCCTCATCATTTGATCTACCACTTGCCCACAAACCTGGTTCAGGTTGCCTATTATCCATGTGGACCCGTCAAAAAACCCATACGAATGTACCTCGAATACTAGCTTTCCTTTGAAGGTTAGATTCACTGGACGGTTGAGAAGGAATGATAAATTTGTATTAAAACTCAATCCTGAGAGAATGACAAGAACGGCAGGGTTTACTGCATGAACTGCTTCTGCACCTTTTTGCATGTACCTAACAAATTTTCTAAAGATCAGTTACTATACTATTATATAAGTAGAATGCTGGACTTGGTGTCGAAACATTTGTTTGCTTCTCCTTAGGCCACACGTTCCTCATTTTTCTATTTAAAACAATATGTATATATATATTATATAGAGTAGTGTATGAGACTTGAAACTAATATATTCAATTTAAGAAAGCAGTATTCTTACCGCTTGAGCATTACACATATTATGGTATTAAATTTATTATTATTTGTTTTTATTTTTCTTTATTTGAATTACATACGTATCGCGGTTATACTTTTAAAAGAAAAATTATATAGCAAAGTGCACAAGACTCGAAATCAAGATCTTGAGTCCGTAAAAAAAAAATAAAACTCTTACCACTTGATAAACACATATTAATATGATATTAAAGTAACTTGTTAAGCACCATTTCCAATTTTAGGCCCCAGGCCACAACCTCATTTCATGTGCCAAATAAGAGTCAGCCCAAACTACATTCTTTGCAGTTTGGACCAAGCCCATGAACAATAAGACCATGTTTAAAAAAGAGGGTTGCTAATAACATTTATCTTTTTATTTTGGATTTTCTATTTTTTTTATTTATTTTTAATTCTAATTTAGTCTAAAGATAAAATTCAATTTCTATCCTCATTCTTAACCTTTTAACCCTAATTTTCCATACCCTAACCCTAATTTTGTCACCTTCTACAGCCACTGTGAACCCGGTTCATTGTCGTCGCCACTCCCTGCTCCAACCAGCTAGTTGCCATCGCCTCCTCTCCTTTCTTCTTCTTCTTCTTCTCCTCTCCTCTCCTCTACCCACCGCCGCCACTGCCGCCGCTACCTCTTTTTCTTCTTTTTCTTCATCTACAAAACTCCAACCTAGTATCCCCCTCCTCTCCCTTCTTCTTCTTCTTCCCTCCCCTGCTCTCCTACCTGTCGTCGCCGCATCTTCTTCTTTTTCTTTCATTCTCTCCCATCGCAAATCCCCTTCCCGTCGTAAAACTCTTTCAATACCTCCGCAAACCCTAGATCTAAGGAGAAAGATAAGAGAAGAACGAAGTGGAATGCGTGGAAGGTAGGAGATGTTGAGAGACAGTGACAGTCATGGCCTAGCGACAAAGGCCATAGCGGTGGCCTGACAGTAGAAGTGCTGGAGTTGTTTGATTCGATTTTGGAGACAGATGAGGTAGTGCGATGGTGGTTTGTTGAATATGAGATAGAGGAAGAGGACAAAAAAAAAAAAAAAAGAAGAAGGATATGATGTGGATTGGGAGGCAATGACAGTGGTGCCGGAGGTGGTGGTTGGAAGTGGGGGCTAGGGTTTGGATTTGGGTTTGGGTTTGGGATTAGGGGTATAATTGATATTAAGGTAGGGGTTCAAAGAAAAAATGGTGGGGACTCATTTTACTGGGCGGGGGTTCAAAGAATTGGGAGTCTAAATTAAAGAGGTTTTAAAAAATATTCATGTCTCATTATTCATTTATGGGTAAATTACACTTTCACTCCCTAATGTTTTTTCTCATTTTGCCTGTAAAGAAAAGATTCTCACACTATACCCCGCTAAAACATGCTTCGTTTCCGATTTTGCCCCATTTTGACATAGACGTTTTAATTTGGACGAGTAGTATAAACACCAAAATAATATTTTTTAAATTCTTAAAAATATTTTTTCCCCTCAAAAAATATAAAATTATATAAAAATCATGAGTGTTTTTTTTTTAATTATTTTTTTACTAAATTAATTATTAGTTTTTTTCATAAAAATTTAGAAAATATATTCTAAAAATCAAACCAAACAAAATCCAAACATATTGACACTATTAAGGCCAAACAGCAAACACTATAAAAAGTCGAGTAATGTTAGAAATTCTAAAAATTTTATCAAAATTTCTATTAAATATCTCACATGAGTGTATGTCTCATATCCATATGAGACATTTAGCAAAAAATTTGATAAATTTTCTGAGATTTCTAACATTTTTGCTAAAAGTCCCAATAGAAATGGGGTTCCCAACCATTAAACAAATAGAAGACAAAGATACCTGTAGTCAACACTAATTTAGGGTAAAATACAGGAAATTATATTATTGTTTAAATGAAATACCACAAACAATCAAAGAAATCAATACGAAATAAACTTTTCAAAAATCCCAGATCAACCTAAGACAACTCAGAAAAAGACAAAATCAAAACAATAACATCCCATTCCTCACTTGGCTTTAAGAAGGAAAAAAAAAAATCACAATCTGCCAAACATCATACATTTAAGTTATGGAAAAAATAAAATAAAATAAAATATCTAAATAAATGCAATAAATCTTACGGTATAAAAACAGTTTGTCCGATCCCCTAATATTTCCCATCATTCAACCCAAGCTTAATGTAACCTTAATTTTTTATCAAAATCCACACAGGCAATCACCCTCAAATATTTATGAAATGATTTAGGTCTCATTTGACAATTATATATTTTAGTTAAAAAATTAAAAAAGTCACTATAAATTATCACATCATTCTTTCTACTTTTTTTACATATTTTCTTATAAAAAATCAAAAAATTATTAAAATAATTTATTCCCTTCCTCCACTATGGAACTCTGTCAATTAAACTATGTGAGTGATTTCACAATTTATTTCATCACACATCACGTGATGCCTTCCAAAATATCTTCTATTTTAATTTCCAATATTACCCCTTCATACGGGTCAAATACGGGTGAGGTTAGTATGGCTACATGGCCTTTCCTTTTCCGTTTAAAAATATACTAAAATGTTTGGAACTCCCAAAGTTGGAGATCTCCATAACTCCCAAAATGATATCAACCAATAATGTATTTTTATTTTATTTTTATTTTTTTCTTTCTTTCCTGAACTAATCACAGGTGAGTAAGGATTATGGGGTTATGTTTTTTGAGAGTCTGTGGCATTATTGTAAAAAATATAAGGTTTGTGTCCAAATGGGACAAAGTGAGAAACAAAGAATATTTTAGGGGGCAAAGTGGGAGAATTTTTTTTAGGAGGCAAAGTGAGAAACGAAACATGCTTTAAGAGACAAAGTGAGATAATCTTCTCTTTAGAGGGGCAAAGTGAGAAACAGAGCGTAATTTAAGAGGTGAAAGTATAATTTACCCTTTATTTATTTTTATTTTCTACATGAATTTACATAGATTTCATTTTAAACATTTAAAAAAAAAAAAAAAAACTTGAATTCATGCATCAAATGATGTGAGTACATTTAAGATTTACTATATCCCGAAAATAATTTTAAGTAGGTAGGTTGTATACATATACTCATGTCGTTTACTTTGTAGATCTACATAAAAAGTGAAAATAAGTTTAAAATTCATAACATTTAGAAAATTATTCAAAATTTAAATCTACAATGTAGATTTAAACTTTATATAGTAGGGGTCATACTCATAATTAATTCGATCTACATATTTTAAATTTTAAATATTTTTTAAGTAACAACATTAATGATTCATGGGGTGACAAGTACAATTTTGTTATGCAAATAACATTTTTTAAATATTTATTCAGTAATCTAGAATATTATATAGTATTGTCCACGTAATGCTCTACGTAGCGGAAATGTACAGATATGACAATTTTGAACCCCGTCTTTATTAGGGAAATTTATTAGGTAGTTGAGAAATGAGGATGATTGACCTAGTGTGTGTCACGATTGCTCATTTATCAGGAATACTCCATAAATAATGTCACGTGACAACTTCATGATTATTAGAGAAAATTACACACACACACAAAAAAAAAATGGAGTTTGGCCATTGTAACAAAACAAACTATGAGGTTTTAATTTTGTTACTTTAAACTCTAATTTATTGATTTATTTTCAATCTAAACCATCAGCCTATTTCCGTTTAGTAAAATGACTAAAAAGTGATATTTTGGTCATTAAACTCAATGTATATATATATATATAATGTCTAAAATATTCTTTTTCGCTGAATTTAATAACTAATATATCTTCTTCTTCTTTTTATTAGTTTTACTTAATAAAAATAGACAAATAGTTTACATTGAAAATAAATCAAAAGTTTAGGACTTAAATTGACAAAATTAAAATTTTTGAATTTATTTTATAGGAAAAATTAGCAATACATTCTCGTTATAGTTTGGGTAGTAGAAAACATCCAAGATAATTTACCTTCTTAGTTAAAATCTCTCAGTGTTATTATTTTGCTAGTTTAGGTCCTTTATCCCACCTTTTACATTATTTAAGTGATTTCAAAATTTGAAAATTTAATAACTTTTAATTTATATCTCTATTTTTTATAAAATTTATATTTTTGTAAAAATTTAATAACTTTTGATTTACATCTCTATTTTTTATAAAATTTATATTTTATAATTTTATTGATAAATGTTTCAAAAAAATTCATGAGTAATATAAAATTCTGAAGAAAAAAAAGTCATGAAATTCCACTGACTCACTGACTTGGTTATTGAAATTTGACTGACTAGTCGAAATTTCACTGATCTACTTAGTCATCGAAATTTCACTGACTTAGACTTAGTCACCAAAATTTCACTAACTAACTAAAATTTGTCAACTTTTATTTTTAAAATTTTGTATTAATCATGGATCTTATTTTACAGATCTTGATGAAGTAATTCTGAAAATACAAATTTTATAAATAAAAAGAAAGATCTAGATTAAAATTTATTGAATTTTAAAATTTTCAAAAGAGTTAAAAAAAAGTTATAAAATTTTGTCACTATGAGTTTTAGAGAACCTAAACTAATATAAAAAATTATGTTATTTTTATCCTTCTAAAAAAAATATTACTAGTAACTTAAACTAAAAACCTTCTTATTATTGGCATTCTCTTTGCAGACACGAAGTTTATGAGATTTTTTTTCTCTTCTTTCTAATCATTAAAATTTGTATAAATATAAAAGAATATTATTATTACCTGTGCCAATCATTGGCATTCTCTTTGCGGCCACGAAGTTCATTCCTCAAGCTCATCCCAACAACATAGGGGGTGTCCTTCAACAAAGAGGCCATCACGGTTAGGCCTTTGATCCAAAGGTCAGGATTGAAGTACTGGTCTCCAAAGAATCCACTACCGTTCGATTTGTCGCAACACCAACCAGGCTTGCTTATGTGATTGTCCAAAATCACCATTACTTTGTTATTCCCAAGGCTTGACACCACTGCCTAATAGATTCAACAATCCAAACACTCTTTAATGAAATATATTGCAAAAAGTTAAGGGTAAATTACATTTTGTCCCTTTTATATTTTACCACTTTTTTATTTTAACCCTTAAATTTATTTTTTTTCACTTTGACTCTTCATTTGTTAATTTTTTTTTTCAATTTACTCCTAAAATTAGTTTCCGTTCAAAATTACATTGAGATTTAAGTTTATGACAGAGGTATGAGTTATATATAATAAAATATTTTTATACCATGTTACTGTCAACAGTGGCGGAGCTAAGAAATTAAATCAGATGGAGCACTTATCAATTACAACATTAAAAGTTTTTACAAAAATATTTTATATAAATTTTTACGATTGATTTCAAATATATATATATAAGTTTTAAAATAAATTATATTATGATAAAGTAATTTTTTATACAAAATTTGAGTAAAAATTCAATATAATAGTAATACCACGTCATTATTGACATATGATATCACCAACCAATAGTAAAGAAATACATAGGGAATGAACTCTACATGTCAAATGTAATTAACAATCCAATAAATTTTATATCTTCATTGAGATTAATTATGTTTGCATGTCAATAATAATAGACATCACCATTATATTAAAATTTTCATAGATGACTTATCATAATCAGTTTATTTTTAATCAAAACAGCCATTATTATTCTCATAATTTTAAAAATGTCATTGAAATTTCACTCTAAATAATATTTTTACAATTTTTTATTTAAAATATTTTATTCATGTTAAAAAAAAAACTCGAACCGAGACACTTTGGTGATGACAGACTAATGGCCTTTGGCACGAGTCTCGGATTTTCTAAATTTTCCAAAAATATTTAGGTGGCGACTCTGAAATCTAGCAAAATAGTCCATTTTTGAAATTTGATTCAAACATCGATTTTCTAAAAAAAATTTCCAGATTTGGACTCTTTTTGTGTTTTCACTGTTTCACATTATACTTGTGAAATCAGATTCAGAATCACAAGTGGAGTCCGAACTGTAGGGCTATTCGCCTTCCGAAAGGAGCACAGAAAGTCGAGCTACAATATGATTTAAACACCCTATTCATAAGGTCCATGAAGGCAGCAGGTGCATTAGTCACCCCAAATGGCATTATCAAAAACTCATAGTGCCCATATCTAGTTCTGAATGCAGTTTTCTCTATGTCTTCTGCTTTAACTTTTAGCTGGTGATACTTGGATCTAAGGTCTATCTTAGAGAACACTTGCACTCACTGTAGTTGGTCAAATAAGTTGTCTATTCGGGACAGTGGGTATTTGTTCTTGATTGTCATTTTGTTCAATTCCCGATAGTCTATACAGAGCCTCAAAGATCCATATTTCTTTTTGACAAACAAAACTGGAGCACCCCAAGGTGAAGTGCTCGGGCGAATAAACTTCTTATCTAATAATTCCTGAAGTTGAGTTTTCAATTCTTTCAAATTAGAGGTTGACATTCTATATGGGGTTTTGGAAATTGGTTGTGTTCCAGGTATTATATCAATAGTGAATTCAATCTCCCTATCAATTAAGTCCTCAAGCAAGTCATTCGGAAACACATCAGGAAATTCACAAGCAACATGAATAGTTTCCACACTAGGACTATCAAAAGTCTCGGTCAAAACACAACACAGATAACCTCTACATCTCTTTCTGAGTAGTTTAACAGCTTTCATGACAGAAATCAAGTATGGAAGATGAACTACCCCATTCCTAGCAAACACAAAATCAGGTAAACCAGGTGAACAAAACAAAACAGATTTATTCACAAA
This sequence comes from Camellia granthamiana, assembly GCA_036172215.1. Classification (NCBI taxonomy): domain Eukaryota; kingdom Viridiplantae; phylum Streptophyta; class Magnoliopsida; order Ericales; family Theaceae; genus Camellia; species Camellia granthamiana. The sequence goes on along the minus strand of CM069912.1, from coordinate 118,955,374 downwards.
ATCAATAGTTGCACAGTACTTTGTCAACCAGTCTATACCCAGTATGCAGTCAAAATGATCAATATCCAATGACAATAAATCAATATACAACGTCACATCACCAATCACAATGTCGCATGCTAGGTAAACATAAGCACATACCATAGAACCCCCGAATGGCGTAGATACAGACAGTAAATAATTCATGGGTTCTAAAGGTCTAGTTAATTTCCGAGAAAATGCATGCAACACAAAAGAATGTGTAAAACCAAAATCTATCAAGACATATGCATTTTGGGCACAAATGGAAATTATACCTGACACCACAGACTCGGTGTTCTGCATATCCCCAGGCACTAGTGCAAACACTCTCCCTTGCCTTAATGTTTCATTCTCAATGTTACCCCTATCATTGGTTCTTACATTTGACCTCAATACAGAAGCAGATCCGGCTGAACTTGCTGCGAGGCGATTGGCATTCTCAGATTCAAGCGGACAATCTTTCATCATGTAGCCAACCTTGCCACACCGATAACAGGCACCAGATGCACGGTAACATACACCTTTATGCTTCCTTCTATATTCAGAACAAACAGGTGTAGATCCACTACTCTAACTAGAGCTACTGGAGAATCTCGTGTTTTTCTTCTTTGAAAACGACTGACCCTTTTTGAAATTGAATCCAGATCTCTTAACTCTCCATTCAATTGTTGGGCTTTAGTCTGTCTCTTTGCCGCTAAGTTGGCTTCAGCCATTAAAGCTCTATTAAGCACATCAACGTACTTGGATAGTTTCAATACACTGACCCGATCAAACACATCTAGATCTAACCCTCCTTCAAATTTCCAAGTTTTCTTATAGTCCGTATCCACCATGTGAGGAGCCAATCTGGCTAACTCAGTGAATTTAGCCTCATACTCGGCCACTGACATATTGCTTTGTTTGAGTTCTTGGAATTCGAACACTTTGTGGTCTCAAAAGCACTGGGGAAAGTACTTTTCGCAGAAAATCTCTTTGAATTGATCCTAGGTCAAAGTCCCACTGCTTTCACAGACAAGCATCCACTAATGTCGAGCTTCGTCATTTTAGGTGTAGGTGGCCAACAAAACTTTCTGAGTCTCGGTACATGGAAAGACTTCAAATAACTCCTTAGTTTCTAGCATCCACATTTCAGCTTTTAAAGGTTCAATTCCACCTAAGAAAGTCGGTGGCTTCATCTTATTGAATCTTTGAGTCAAGTTGATGATGTCATTGTTTACTGGTTCTGCTTGGACCAGAGGATGCGGATGAGGCAAAGGTTGTTGTCTTTGTTGTTGTATCATTGCTTCTGTTAAGGCTTTAAAAATTCTTTCCATTCGATTCATTCTAGCCTCGGAAGATTCGGTGTTGCCATCACTTTTTGGATTTTCCATTTGTAACGCCCCAACCCTTCACATGTCATCAATATTGTCCACTTTGGACCATGCTTATACGGATTTGTTCTTCCCGTTGGGTCACCTATCTCAAAACTACTCCAGCCTAAGCACGTTTAATTAGGGATTTTTTTTAGGGATTTTACCACCCAGGAAAAGGCCTCGATGCTATATAAAGGTCCAAGTTTTTACTTTTATAGCCAAGGAACTCTCCCTCCATTCCTGATGTGGGACACCGGGACCTTAAAATCAACCCCCTTAAGGCTGCACGTCCACGTGCAGTAGCCTACCAGCTCACAAGTTAGCCCACATGCATCGAGAAACGCCAAGGACCCACACTCAGTACTCCAGAGAGTCAGCACGATACCATTTATAACGCTCCAACCCTTCATATGTCATCGATATTTTCCGATTTGTGCCACGCCCGCACGGATTTGTTCTTCCTAGTGGGTCACCTATCTCAGAAATACTCCAGCCTAAGCACGCTTAACTGGAGAGTTCTCTTAAAGATTTCACCACCCAGGAAAAGGTCTCGATACTATATAAGAGTCCAAGTTTTTACTTTTATAGCCAAGAACTCTCTCTCCATTCCCGATGTGGGACACCGGGACCTTACAATCACCCCCCTTAAGGCTGCACATCCTCGTGCAGTAGCCTGCCAGCTCACAAGTCTGCCCACATGCACCGAAAGACGCCAGGGGCCCACACTCGGTACTTCGGAGAGTCGGCTTTGATACCAGTTGTAACGCCCCAACCTTTCACATATCATCGATATTGTCCGCTTTGGGCCACGCCTGCACGGATTTGTTCTTTTCAGTGGGTCACCCATCCCAAAACTACTCCAATCTAAGCATGCTTAACTAAGGAGTTCTGCTAGGGATTTTACCACCCGAGAAAAGGCCTCGATACTATATAAGGGTCTGGGATTTTACTTTTATAGCCTAGGAACTCCCCCTTCATTCCCGATGTGGGACACCGAGACCTTACAATCACCCCTCCTTAAGGCTGCACGTCCTCATGCAGTAGCTTACTAGCTCACAAGCTCGCCCACATGCATTGAGAGACACGAGGGGCCCACACTCGGTACTCCGAAGAGTCGGCTCTGATACCATTTGTAATGCCCCAACCATTCACATATTATCGATATTGTCCGATTTAGGCCACGCCTGCACGGATTTGTTCTTTCCAGTGGGTCACCCATCCTAGAACTACTCCAACCTAAGCACGCTTAACTGGGGAGTTCTGCTAGAGATTTCACCACCCGAGGAAAGGCATCAATGCCATATAAGGGCCCAAGATTTTACTTTTATAGCTCAGGAACTCCCCCTTCATTCCCAATATAGGACACCAAGACCTTACAATCCACGCCCTTTACGGCTATACATCCTCGTGCAGTAGCCGGCCAGCTCACAAGACTGCCCACATACACCAAGAAATGCCTAGGGCCCACGCTCTGTACTCTGGAGAGTCGGCTCTGATACCATTTGTAACGCCCCAACCCTTTACATGTCATCGATATTATTCACTTTGGGTCACCCCGCATGGATTTGTTCTTCCTAGTGGGTCACCTATCTCAGAGCTAATCCAGCTTAAGCACGCTTAACCGGGTAGTTCTGCTAGGGATTTCACCTCCCGATAAAAGGCCTTGATGCTATATAAGGGTCCAGGATTTTACTTTTATAGCCTAGGAACTCCCCCTCCATTCTCGATGTGGGATATCAGGACCTTATAATCTACTCCCTTTAGGGCTACACATCCTCGTGTAGTAGCCTGCCCGCTCATAAGCCTGCCCATATATACCAAGAGATGCCACGGACCCACACTCGGTACTCAAAAGAATCGGCTTTGATACCATTTGTAACGCCCCAACCCTTCATATGTCATCGACATTGTCCGCTTTGGGCCACGCCCGCACGGATTTGTTCTTTCCAGTGGGTCACCCATCCCAGAAGTACTCTAGCCTAAGCACACTTAACTAGGGAGTTCTTTTAGGGATTTCACCATCCAAAAAAAGGCCTCGATGCTATATAAAGGTCTAAGTTTGTACTTTTATAGCTCAAGAACTCCTCCTTCATTCCCAATGTGGGACACCGGGACCTTACACCATCGCTATAGGTAAACAGAGCACTAATAAACAAAGGCAAATAATACTATCCATAGTGTTCAATTCTAGTTCATTTCATTTCAGTGTCAATGTATATTGGTTCAGTTATGTTCACTTGATATCACACGCTCACACATGCAGATGTAATGTCCCTAATTTTTACTAGGACATCATATGGCTCATATAGACTCATATGAGCGGTAGAACACGTGCTCTGATACCACTCTGTCATGACCCAAAACCGCCCCTATAGGTTTAGCATCGTAACCGGCCAGTAATCTTGGAATTACCAAAGGCCTCTGAATAGAATATCATGTAATATAAGGGCTGTTGAAGCAATTATACAAAATACATTGTCCATAGAGTTGTGCAGACACACATGGGACAATAAATATAAAACTTGTATACATGTACCCACATATGACGTTATGTACACATCCATCCTCATCGTCATTAAACATATAATACAAAAGAACTGTTCACTTAGACTAACCAAAAGACTTAAACTTATAATTTGATTCACAAAACTCGACCACTGACTCTTTCCAGAACCTCCTCGGGAGGTGCAAAGGTTGGCCAACAAAACAGAAGTCCAGGCAATCATCATTGAGCCTGGTCACGCGCCTAGCTGTGTGGCCCTTTTAAACATAATATTCAAGATTTCAGCTCCAATTATAACCTTGCCTTAAACCTTTTTGTGGACAAAAAGAATATGTCGGAAATCCATTTACAACACAGGGAAAGAAACTGAGGACATGCACTTTTTTATCTACTGAATCCATTTCGAATGGAAACTAAACCCTTCCATAGTAGCAAGCAGGAAATTCCAATTAATACTATCATATGCCTTCTCAAAATCCAATTTGAAAACTAGCCCCTTCAACTTTTTAGCCTTCCAATAGTTGATGATCTCCATGGCAATGAGAACCCCGTCTTGGATATTTCTTTCCCCTACAAAAGCTGTTTGAATCTCACCAATGATAAAGCACAAAACTAGCTTAATCCTTACTGCCAAAACCTTTGACAAAACTTTATAGATGTGACACCCCAAATATTTAATTAATACCATGTTACTATAAAATAAAATAAAATACTAAGATAATAATAATAATAACATAAATATATGAAATAATACATAGTTATACGTGCTAAGGACGTAAATTACGTTAGCATTAGTTTATCAACAAGAGGACGAAGAGATTTACTTGGGGGCAAGATACGATAATTAAATTGAGAAGATTTGCTGGAGAGGTGGATTGGGCCACTTGTGTCATCTAGCAGCTTAGGGGGGGATGAGTCATCAAATTGAGGCATTATGACAAGGTGAGTCATCACCAGGGGCATGTGTATATATAAGGGGGGGAGGGTTGTGAACATCGAGGAACAAGGGAACAGTCCTGGGTAGTTGGCAAAAAAATAAGACGAAATAGTAAGGATTAATATTAAGGTGAGTTATATTATACTTTGAGTCACCATAACATATTTTACGTATATTTTGAATTACCAAAATTTATTTTATACAAGTTATGTTTTATAACTTATATCTATATTTCAATTACGTTAATTATTTTCTCAACTCCATTTGCTTATACTAAAACCCATGGATATGTTTGTTTAAATTTTAGAAATTATTTGACAATGATTTTATAAACAATTATTTTCTATAAATACCACCACGGGAGTCCCATGCCTTGGGGGACATAAATAACCATTGGCCTCTATTTGGCCACTTTGTGATTCTGTGTTTGTCATGGATATATTGACCTCTGTTCTAACTGTCACTCTTGTGACCTCTATTATGTTCTGTTTTGTACCATGATTATGGTTATTTATTTACATAATTTCTGTATTTCAGTTTCTGCTACTTTAAATCATTTGTTTATTCAAATTAAGTTATGTTACTGTTTTAACTTGACTAACTATCCATGGTTATTTTGTGCCCACTATACTATTGGCATAACATTTCTCAGTCTACTGTGTGCTTATAGTTATTACCATTTCAGGTGACGAGATGTAAAGAAGACCCATAACCTCATGTAGTGGAACCCGTACAAGAATTTGATACTGATCTGTTATTTTGTTTTTCTTTCCTTTTCTCCCTTTTGTTTTTTTACTGAGGGCCGGTCACTGAATAAAATAATAAAAGCCCTACAGATGTATTTTCTTTATCAAAATAGTAGAATGGAATTAATTTTCTGTTTAATTATTTTCTTACTTCCATTTTGCATATGCCTGTGCCATTTAAGTTATTAAGATTAGAATTAATTAGTAAGTTGTGATTCCAGCCCTAAGCCTCTAGGGTTAGGTGGTGACAATAAATACTTACCGACCAGACTTATAGGTCTGAAATCCTTAATGTTGTATTTGGTTGAGGGATTTGGAAAGAGATTTAGAAAAGGAAAAGGAAAAGAAAAAGGAAAAAGAGTGAAATTAGATGAAATATAGGTATATTTTATTCATATTTCACTTACATTTTTCATTTTCCCTTTCAAATCTCTTCCCAAATCCCTCAACCAAACATAGCATAAGTGAAACTGGGTTTTCTCTTTTTGGAATTAGTACAATAAATTATGTGTTTAGATCCTTAAGAATCCCATGATCATGAAATTCCGCAAAAAATTGGACAATATCTCCCTTCATAATTTTCCAACACTTCTTCAAACACAGCATATTGAACCCATCTAGGCCAGGCACTTTATTACCATCACAACTCTTTATGGCTGACCATATTTCCTTTTGTGAGACATTCTCCACCAATAGCTTATTCATGTTCTCTCCAATTTCAGATCCGAAATTACCTCCCAAACATGGCCTCTCCTTCCATTTCTTAAAAAAAAAAACGGATTTGAAATGATTGAACACTGCTAGCTTAACCCCATCAGGATCTTCAACACTAAACCTTCCACCGTTACAGAGTTCAAGAAATTACTTCTTTATCTTCCATTGGCAATGATGTGAAAATACCTTGTATTATGATCCTCTTTAAGAGCCCAATCAACCCTTGATTTTTTATGCCAAAACCATTTGACTCTTTTCAAAGCACTCCATAAGTCTACTTTTAACTCTTTTCTTTTCGAGATATCTTGATCATTCAATGGGCTACCTCTGCTGCTAAATCCAGAGAGTGAAGTTGATCTTCAATGCTTTTCATTCTATCATGAATATTGCCGAAATCAGTTTGATTCCATTCTTTCAACTTGCCCTTCAATTCCTTCAGTTTCCTCAATACCCTGTATCCTGTCCATCTACCTATAGTATCCTCCTCCCAAGATTTCTTTACCACCTCTCTAAATTTGGGATGTATGAGCCAAGCATTAATAAATCTGAATGGACAAGGCCTCCAATCACAATCATCTTCTTTAAGAAGCACTAGACAGTGGTCAGATAAGCTTCTGTTCAACCCCCATTGTTTAAACTTGAAGAATTCCATCCACTCCGGATGGAGTAAGAACCTATCAATCCGACTCCAACGTTAACTTTCTCGAGAGTTTGACTAGGTATACTTTCTCCCCGTCATAGGCAGATCCACCAATTCCATCAAGTCAACAAATTCATTAAAGTCCCTCATTTAATGAATTCAATAAATTCACTGTTTAGAAGACTCAACACACTTACAATTGCTCCTGTTATTGTTATGACTAACAAGTTTATAATGACTGAAGTATAGTTGTTTGGAAGACTTAGAAGGCAACTCCACTAACAAGTTTTTAATGACTACAGTTTAGTTGTTTTGTTTAATGATTAAAAAAAATTTTATCGATTTTATTTAATGGATATAAATAAATGATTTAAATTAAAAATAAATAAAAAAAATTAGAGTTAAATTGATTAAATTAAAAATTAAAATTTTGTTTTGTTATAAAAATCAAATCGTGAATTTTTTATTTTTAGTTATTTATTTTTTAATTTTCCCATTGTCTTTTACAAATAAGTATGCCTTAAAATAGAAATTCCTGGTATTTAAAATCGGATTTTTGTAAGTGCTTGAATGTGATGTAAGATGTTAAATTTTGCAGGAAAAGGGGTTTTGGTTAAACATGTGCTACATTCGATACCGGTGTACTTAATGTCGGTATTCCGAATGCCAAATTCTTTTTTGAGCAAAATCTCTAAAATAATTAGAAATTTCCTATGGAATTCCAATGGTGAATGAGTATCTCTTGGAAAAAATGGATGCATTTATGCTTTCCAAAAGATTAGGGTGGATTGGGATTTAGGGATTTAACATGTTTCAATCAAGCTCTACTCGCAAAACAAGCGTGGAGGTTGATTTCTAACCCTAATGGGTTATTGTCACGGGTCTTCTTGAGTAAGTATTGTCATAGACAAACTTTCCTCAATGTTACTTTGAGTTTTCCTGCTTCTTGAGGGTGGCGGAGCGTCTTATGTGGTAAGGATTTGCTGAAGTCGAGTCTTCATTAGGTAGTGGGGAGTGGGCAACAAATTCGGCCTTTCGAAGATCAAGAGGAAAGGTTATTACCAGAATTCTTCCGGATATGAGAGTTGAGCATTTTATTGATTGGGCTCACGGCTGTTGAAGGGAGAATTTGATAAGATTGTTCTTCCCAGTAGACTATGCTCGAGCTATTCTATTGGTTCATATACCCAATTATCCTTGTGAAGACAGACAAGTTTGGAGCCCAGTTAAAAATAGAGTTTATTCTATAAAATTTGGGTATAAACAGGCCTTGATTCGTACTTATCCTATGTTTTACAGGACGTGCTCTACTCAAGGGGTATGGAAGAAGTTATGGAGTATAGGCTTACCTCCAAAATGGACTATCTTCATTTGGAAATGTCTTCATAGAATTCTTCCTGTCCAATGGAAATTAAAAAAACGTGGTGTCCAAGTTAACACTAGATGTGCTAGATGTCATAATGAAGAGGAGACAATTGAACATGTATTTTTTGAATGTGAGTGGGCACAAAGAGTATGGAGGGGGTCGCCTTTGGGTCTGGATTTTAGAATTGGTGTACCAGTATCTTTTTTTCAATGGTTTAGGGGTTGGATTGAACAAGTCCATGACACTCAAATTGTTATCCAATTGGTTGCCATTCTATGGGCCATATGGCTACAAAGAAATCAAGTGGTCTTCCATCACAATTGCCCAAATATTGAGAAAACATTAGAGGAAGATAGGAAACTCTTTAATATGTTCTCATGTCTTCATACAGGCAATGGAACTTGCTCTACTTCTAAAAATAATCAAGACAGTATCACATCTAACCTTTGTATTTTGCAGAATGATTTAGACACCAGCAGTGCAATAAATTCTTGGCATTTCATTATAGATGGCTCATGGAAATCACCAACCGACAACACTGGAATTGTATGGATTTGCTTGGACAAACAGAAGCAGCTGATCAAAAGACAGGTTGTGGTGAAGACATCCTTATCACATGCCTTGCTAGCTAAAGCGCATGCATGCTTGGATGCAATCTGATGGGCTATACAACAAGAAATGAAACATATAAATGTGTACACAGACTGTCAGGTAGTAGTCCAGATGCTTCAACAGCAACGATGTTAGGAGGATTGGCACATTTTTACTCTTGTTCAAGATATTCTAGCTTATGCAAAGTGTTTGAATTATGTATGTCTTCGTAAAGTTGACAGAAGTGTTATTCTACCAGCACATAATCTGGCAAAAAATGTAACTACTACTACTACTTAAGGGTATAATATATAAATGGTTGTTTCGTTCTCAAAAAAAAAAAGTTTGATTGTCATAAATGACATAACTCAATATTAGCAGTCATGATTAAAAAAAAATTGAGTTATAACCAAATTTTAAATGAGACGTAACCAAATAAATCTTTGATTATAACCAAAATAGTGTGATAACTAACATTATAATATGTCATAACTAAAAAAGATACATATGTACGCACTCACCATAAAATTTCCCTGACGTGCAATACTAAAGTTTTGACATTTGGACTGAGACCAATTGATATTCAGGAGTTGGGAATGTTTCTAAAAAAAGTCTAAAAAATAAAAAAGCCACAAAACTATTTGTTATCCGCTAAAAAAAAGGTAACGAAGTTAATTCCAAACCCACCTTAAATGATTTGATATGCAATAGCAAAATTTTGATATTTAAAATAGGAACAACATAAATCAAACAATAAATTATAAATATATCTTTTGAAATTTGTTTAAAATATTTTACTCTCTATGATTTTAAAAATTACATCTTATCACTTTAAATTTCTAATCACATAACAGATGAACTCTTTTATTAATAAACCATCACATCAATTAACGATTTTTAATGATAATATATATGTATATATTTGCTTAGAAACCATGCTATAAATATATTTCAATTAGATATTTGTTGTTCCATTAGATATTGGGATTTTTAGATATTTAATGTTCCATTCGATGTTACCAAGTAGGCTCTCTCCAAAACAGTTTGAATCACCCTTATTTGAGTCGCCCTGTTTCGTTTTAAATTTTCAAAGATAATTTTTTGAATTTTTAATTCGTATTTTGTATTTTTAATATTTTTAAAAATATTTTAATCTTTTTTTTAAGATCTACTTAATTTTAATATACTTAAAAAGTAAAATATTTGTACAAAAATCTTTAAAATTTTTATTGAAGACAACAAAATACGAAAATTATTAAATTTTCGTTATTTTTTTGTATTTGATGAATTTTTTATTTTTTTTTTTTACAAATAATATACTTTTTAAGCGTATTTAGATTAGGAATATCTAAAAAATTAAAAATTTTACTTAAAATATTAAAAAATACTAAAAACAAAAAACAATATACAAAAAATTAAAAATTCAATTTTGTAAAACTAAACATGATCTATATGATCCAAATCCTACGAGTTCAAACAAACCCATCTTTCTCTTCCTCTCTGCTATAGCTAAGCGTGTAAACAGTTTAGTTTGGTTGGAATGTTCAGGAAATTTAGCACCGGTTCGGATGCGTGCCACATTAGAATTTTTTTTGAAAATCAATGGTTTAGATTTTGTTCATCCATTCACAAACTCAATAGTTGATCCAAACAAATATCCAACCCAATATTTACTGGGTTAATGAATAGACAAAATTTAAACTATTAATTTTAATTAAAAAAATGTCAACGTGGAACACATCGAAGTGTCGACTGCTATTCTCTTTATTTTTCTGAAATTAATTTTTTTTAAGGCACTTGGGTCATAAATCTACTGTTTCTACATATTCAACTAGAAAAGAGTTTCCCATCCAAAAAAAAAAAAAACTAGAAAGGAGTTTTCCATTTTTAGTTAGGATTTCATATAATAAGATAAAACCCACAATTTTACATGTTCAACTAGAAAAGGGTTTTCCAATTTTAGTTAGGATTTCATATAAATTCTGTTTTTACACATTGAACCTAAAAACCATATTATTCAATTCTAGCAAAGAAAATCTCTTAATCTCGCGGTCAATTACATTAAGGCCATGTTTGTTTGGGCGGACTGGATTAGCATTCCCATGACTAATAGTCCTAGGATTACGAATTCGTTGGATTATGTATCCTATCTTAATTAATAGTCAAGTTTAAAATAATTAGTCCGTCCTTTAATTGTTTAACCAAACATCGGATTAATAATTTTATTGGACTATTAGTCCAATCCTAAGTTCATGTCCACCCAAACAAACATGGCCTAAAACTTTTCTTCAACGGGACACAATCATCTCATACAGAGTGTAATTTTATGTAGAATAACTATTTTCTTTTAAATTCTATGGTTTTTATTAATGTTTAATTTCAAAAAACTTGATATTCTTTGTGTATTTTTCTTTTTTCTTTTTTTACTGGCATTGCTTGAATCAATCAGAAGAGTTGTAAATTTAACACTGAGATGCCCACAAAGTTTTCATGGAATCATCACAATCCACAACCAAACTGGACACCTGATGAGCTTTTCTCAAAGATCAACTTATTCGAACACAAGCTCAACAATGCCTCTTCATCGTCTCCTCAACCTTTAACCCAAACAAGTTCTTGGTTAGTCTTTTAATTTCTCTCTTTGTTTTCTGTATATGTGTAAATATCAATCATTCTATTCTATTTTGGGGGCGAGGAGATCACATCTTTCTAACAGACGGGGTAAAGAAACAAAGAATCTATTCGCGTTGACCGGAGAGTAGCATATAAAATAGGAAATGAAAGCAACGTGTGTAGCTGACCAATTGCAAGGGCTGAGCTAAGGCTAAGCCAATGGCAGGAGACCACCTACCTCAGACAGCTAAATGAAAGATGACTACCAATAGACCAGGCAGGAGACACACCTAGCTAGCATCATTGGTCCAGGTGGCACGCTTAACCGGGATATCATGACCGACCTATCCCTTGGAAAGGAACACCACCATGACCAAGGCGACCGAATTGTAAGAGGTCGGTCCATCCGAACTGACTGACCGTGAGGCATGCCGGCCTATCCCTTGGAGAGAAACACCACCATGACCAAGACGACCGAACTGTAAGAAGTTGGTCCACCCGAACTAACTGGCCGTGAGGAATACCGGAACTTATCCCGATCCAAATTCATTTCGGGTTGTGTTTGGCTCGGTCCAGATGCACCACGGCGGATCCAACCGAGTACTTGGTTGAATTACAGCCCGGTTGTGCACATGCATGTCTCCGCACTCTGATCAGCGACATAGCTCAGCCAAACGTGATAGCCCGTACATACTTGGTTCGGCACCATGGCCCAGTGCAAATCTCTCTCTCAAAACATATTTATGTTTCACATAATTTCACACACTTTTTTCCTTTCACTGCAATGGTTTTCATTCTTCAATCTTTGTGCTAGAAAGTGTAAAACTCTAGACAGCAATGCTAGGAAACAGAGTGGTTTTGTGATGCACAGATGATATAAAGGCTGTTGAAGATGAGGAAGAACTTCATATGAGGTACATACAATATTGTCAATATATATAATTCCTGTTGTTTCATTTTATAGAAATATGTACTGAAAAATATAATCAGAATGAATCTGATCAATACATTTTAAATTCTAGACATTTTTTTGCCTAATTTTTTTTAGTGCAGTAGTGGCTTGACCATTACGTACAGTATAATGGTATAAAAGAGAGCCTATTTGTTTGTTTTTAAAAAAAATAATAATTTAATCTACAATGTATGTGTGACATAAAAATAAAAACAATGATAATAAACGTAGGCAAAAAATATCTCATGAAATTATATTTCATAATCATTATTATACACCACTATTTCTCTATCAAAACAAAAAGGACACAAGAAAAAATAAATGCTTTTATAAGATCAACCATTAAATACAAGGGGATTTTTTTTGGTCTGTTATACAAATTAAAGGCCCTCATCATTGTA